>JAVJIF010002756.1:0-368417 GCA_038442645.1 Agave tequilana
AAAAAAAATAATTAATCATCATTATCCCATCACGTGCCACCCAACCCACTACGATTAGCCACCCAGCTAGAATAATTAGCCCACTCCACTTTCATCAGCAGTGCAAAAATAATTAATTAACTGATAATGTCTCTTTTAGATAGAAAAATAAAAAATAATAATATCTAATGGGAACGAGAATCTGTGCTTTGCAAAGAGAAAACAAGTCTTTTAAAAATATAATAATAATAAAAGAGAAAAAAATACAAATACTCAGGTAGGCAGAGAGTGGATGCGTGCTTTCTTTCCCAACACACAACACAAGACGATTAAAGATTAAACACATTACGTGCTCTCCAAATCCCAATCCCAATCCCAATTGCAATCCCCATCCCAATTGAGAGAATGTAATATCCCTAGTTGATAACATGGTATATGTAAAAAAAAATTCATATTTATTTGGTTTCACTTATTAGTTTTATATTAAATATACAAATTATTTTGAAGTATTTAAACATTGATTTGGCCTTATATGTATATTTAGCATTATTAGATATTATCATTTTAATTATTAGCTAGTATTTTTTCCCATTACTATTATTATTATTATAGTTGTTACTATTATTGTTAGTATTATTATTGTTGTTGTTATTCTTATTGTTATTATTATGTTTTAGTATTATTATTATTGTCTATTATTAGTGATAGTATTTCTAAGTATTTTTAGATAATATTCTTATTGTTAATATTATTATTGTTTATTATTATTACTATCTCATTTTGATTATTATTTATTATTTAATATTATTATTGTTAATATTACTTCCGTTATTATTATTGTTGTTATTAGTATTACTATTTATATTATTATTAGTGTTATTAATATTATTAACATTGTTATCATTATTGATGCTATTACTAACTATGATTATTGTTAGTAGTATCTTTTCTATAACCCTTACCCATTGATGATCCATACTTATTAATCCTATTACCCTATATCCTAACCTGTAAGCCTATAACCCAGATAGCTTATAGCCATTACCTTTAAACCCATTAAACCTAAACCCCAATAACATCTCCTATATAAACATCGCTAAACTAAACCCTAACCTAACATTCTTCCCCCCAAACACACAGCCGCCATGTACCTCTACCCTAGTCATGCCCCCCTAACCTCAGGTCATGAATCACCCAATGCCGTTCATCCCCCTCGGTTGTGCACCTTCTTTTTGGTTGACCGCAGCCCGCAACCATGCCTGGCCTTCTCCATCTCTACGGTAGCGTCACCATCTCCCTGCCGAGCACCACTGGAGCTCCACAGCGGCAACCCCCTCGGAGCCGTCGATCACCACTGGAGCTACCCTCCTTCCCAGCACTCCTTCAACTCCTTGCCGCACACCCAACCAGCCCACAGCCAGAGCAGTCCGGCGCAAGCCCCTCCCTCTCTCCCACCGTGCTCAGCCCTTCCACCAAGAACCACCTCTGTCGGAGCCTCCTCCTCCACCGAGGGCAACCCCCGGAGCTACCTCCTATGACCGACCATCACCATGGCCAAGCTCGTGACTCCCCCATCTTACCAGCCATCTAGCACCATGGGTTGCCCCTCTCTCCGGAAAGCGCGAGCACCTCGAAATCGCTCCGTGGCAGCCCCCAAAACTCTACCTCCTCCCGGGCCATCACCTCGCGCACCGTCGGGCCTCCGCCATCATCAGCCAGTGGCCGAGCTTCTCCCCTCCGTGCGTGAGTGTTTCTCCCTCTCTACATGAATCTAAAATTGTATGGGTGTGTGTGTGTGTTTATATTAATGTGTATATATGATGTGTGTGTATCATTGCTTTGGTATTTGTGTATTAATGTTATGTGTGTGTTATTTGTGTGTGTGGGTAATTATGATATGTATTTGTATGTTTATATATTATATTTGTGTGTGTGTTAGGGGGGCGTGTGTGTGGTGTACTGTGGGAATGTATGTGTGTATCACATGTATTATGTGTATCATTGTGTGTATGTGGATGTATGTACTGTGTGCGGGTGTATATAGAGGTGTGTGTGTATAAAAATGGGTATGTATGTATCTATCATATGTGTTAAATGTGTATATGTGTGTATGTGTGGGGGATGTATATATAATGAGTATGTATGTATGTACTAGTGCAAGTGTGTAATTATGTAAGTATATGTGTATACCTGTTTGTGGTGTGTGTACATGTATATTTATATGTACATGTGTCTTCATGTGTTTGTTGTATGTTCAGCGATTACAGACTCATTCGTGCGATTCGAACTCGGTAATAGGAGATTCAGATTTGTGTCCGTTATGAACCCGATAGACTAGCAATTCGAAGACTGACCATGAGATGATCCAGAGATCCGTACAAGTTCATGTAATGAAGACCAGACAGTGATTCAGCCTCAAAACTATGTCATTTTAAGTAAGTGTTTGCTTTTGTATTATTTTCTTATTTATCATTGTCAATAGGTATTTATATTTTACTTGTATCATTTCATGTGACCATCTGATTTTTTTACTAGTATGATAATGTGTATCATTTCACGAGATATCAGTGAGCGTCTACTTTAATTCTATAGTTGATTTGAGCATTTATCTGTGTCATTTTATGTGTTGTTATTTGTCGCTTTCGACTTTGGAGTGGTTGTGCTATATCTGACACTAGACTTGATTTTGTAATTGATCCAGTTATGATTAGTGACTATATCTCTAGTATTTTCTATAATAGCTATTCAGTTATTAAATATTAGTTATTAGTTATTCAATTATCAGCTATTATTGACATCATCAGTTATTGAGATATCCGGTCACTATTTTCATTTAATAATAATCATAGCATTGCTTATTAATAAAAGACACCATAACCCGGGGAACAGGGGTAATTGTCTGATGATGCATGTCGTGTATTTTGAAAGGATTAGTTATGGTATACAAAGTTTAGGTTCCACCATAGGAAACCAAGGTAGTACTGACTATCTAGTTATTCAGTTCTCAGTTATTAGGGTTATGCCCGGACTACGGCGTCACACCAGTTATTCTTTTATGTGGAGCTGTGGCCTTCAGTTATTAAGGTCATACGGTCTGTCCTGATTCAGTGTCAGGAATGTTAGACCGTGGTATCGGGCATGCACGATACCCTTTCAAAACACATTCACTATATTAGCACACAATTACAGCAACAATAATCTTATTTGATATGTAGAAAATGGCTGTGGTACGGGGACACAGCTAAGTACTATATTAATTAGATTAATAATAACCAACCAGACTAGTGATATATGCTAGGTTTCACATCTTGATATTAGTTGCTGGTCTTATTAGTGGTATTCTTTTACCTACATACTTGTCCATATTATAATTCAATTATATTTTATTTACAGTTTATCATGTTATTAGTATGTACACACTGTTTATATACACGAGCATCTTCTCTTTTTCTTACACACTTAATTGTGTCCCTTTCTGATGACCCTGTATTTGCACGTTCAGATTGGATGTTTTAATTCATTGATCAGGTGTTCTTGAGATCGTACGCTTCGCAAGGACCCGAATTTTCTCTTTATTTGATTTTGATATTCTTACTTCTCCTTTATTCATATTGTTTTCTGATTCTCCGTATATCATTATCAGTTGCCAGTCCAGCTCTTTGTTTATTTATTATCATGTATGAACATTTAGATGTGTATTTGCAGTGATTATGATTTATTACACTTTATTTTTATAATTTGTTCGGATTACTTAAGGCTTAGCGCGTATACGTGAGATATTTTTCTTGCGTATATGTGTCTATGACTATCGTCGCGTCTCCGCTCCAGCGTATTTTGAGAAGTGAGGCATGACAAGATTTTCTTACTATCAGAGCCTAAGTTTTCGACTTGTGATGTTGACTTTTGAATTTTGATTTTCGCAAGAAGACCTAGTTCTTACCGGTTACTTGAAACAAGTTATAGTTACACTATATTATACATATGCTATTCATACAATGATATCGAGTCCACTTGAAAATTGATCATCCTCCCTTTGAAAATCTATCTCTTGAATCCTTTGATATCCATGATTCCAACTCATCTTTTAGAGTGGTCTGGATTTCATCTTAATTCTTATCCTTCTTTTTAATTTATTTTCCCTGATTTGTCTTTTGAAACTGGTTACTCCTTACTAAAACTGATAGCAAAAGTCAGAGCAGCGCAGCGGAAGCGTGGTGGATTTATGATGCGCCGAGAAGTAACACAGAAGTTTGGTATCTTCTCCTTAATTTTGATTCTTTTTTTTTTATAATTCCTCACTTATTGAAATTTCGGGGACGAAATTTTGTAAGGTGGGTAGAATATAATATCCCTAGTTGATAATACGGTATTTTTAAATTTTTTCATATTTACTTGGTTTCACTTATTATTTTTATATTAAATATACAAATTATTTTGAAGTATTTAAACATTAATTTGACCTTATATGTATTTAGCATTATTAGGTATTATCGTTTTAATTACTAACTAGTATTTTTTTCATTACTATTATAATTATTATAGTTGTTACTATTTTTGTTAGTATTATTATTCTTGTTATTATTCTTATTGTTATTATTATATTTTAGTATTATTATTGTCTATTATTAGTGGTAATATTGTTACTAAGTATTATCTGATAATATTTTTATTGTTGATATTATTATTATTGTTACTATTATTACTATCTCATTTTGGTTATTATTATTTATTATTGTTATTGTTAATATTACTTCCATTATTATTATTATCGGTATTGGTATTATTATTTATATTATTATTTGTATTTATTTTTATTATTAGTATTATTAATATTATTAATATTGCTATCATTATTGATGCTATTCCTAATTATGATTATTAGTAGTAACAATATCTTTTCCTATAACCCTTAACTCATTGATGATCCATACCTATTAATCCTATTACCCTATATCCTAACCAAATAGCCTATACCCATTACCCTTAAACCATTAACCCAAACCCCAATAACATCTCCTATATAAACATCACTAAACCTAAACCCTAACCCTAACCACCCCCCCAAACACACAGCTGCTATGTACCTTTACCCTCATCGTGCCCCCAACCTCAGGACGTGAACCACCCCATGCTGCTGTCCTTCCCCTCAGCTGTGCACCTCCTTCTTGGTTGGCACAGCCCAGTCTCATGGCAGCCCCGCAGCCATGCCCAGCCTTCTCCATCTCCGCTCCGGCTCCGCGACAGCGTCACCATCTCCATGTCGAGCACCACTGGAGCCCCGCAACAGCAACCACCCCTCGGGGCCGTCGATCACCATCAGAGCTTCCTTCCTCCTCCAGCACTCTTTCAACTTCTTATCGCACACCCAACCAGCCACAGCCAGAGCAGTCTAGCGCAAGCCCCTCCCTCTCTTCCACCGTGCGTAGCCCCTCCACCAAGAGCCAAGTCCACCTCTACCCGTTCTCCACCGTGGTCAATCCCCGGAACCACCTCCCATGATCGGCTATTATCGTGGTCGAGCCCGTGACTCCCCCATCTCACCCGGCCATCCAGCACCATGGGTTGCCCTTCTCTCCGACGAGCGCGAGCACCTCGGAACCACTCCGCGGCAGCCTCCCGGAGCGCCACCTCCTCCCCGGGCCATTACCTCACGCACCATCAGCCTCCGCCATCATCATCCTGTGGCCGAACTTATCCCCTGCGTGCATGAGTGATTCTCCCTCTCTCTCTCTCTCTCTCTCTGCATAAGTCTAAAATTGTGTGCGCACGCGCGTATGTGTGCGTGTGTGTGTTTTTATATTAATGTGTATACATAATTTGTGTGTATCATTGCTTGAGTATTTGTGTATTAATACTATGTGTGTGTGTGTTATTTGTGTGTGCGGATAATTATGATATGTGTGTGTGTGTTTATATATGTATATTTGCATGTATGTTAGGTGTGTGAATGTGGTGTACTATGGGAATGTGTATGTGTGTGTCTCACATGTATTATGTGTATTATTGTGTGTATGTGGATGTATGCACTATGTGCGGGTATATATAGAGGTCTGTGTATATGAATGGGTATGCATGTATCTATCATATGTGTTAAAATGTGTATATTTGTGCATGTATAGGGATGTATATATAATGAGTATGTATGTATGTACTAGTGTAAGTGTGTACTTATATAAGTGTATGTGTATACCTGTTTGTGGGTGTATGTACATGTGTTTTTATGTGTACGTATGTCTTTATGTGTTTGTTGTATGTTCAGCGATTACAAACTCGTTCATGCGATCCGAACTCGATAATAGGAGATTCGGATTTGTGCCCGTTATGAACCCGATAGACTGGCGATTCGAAGATCGACCAACGAGATGATCCGAAGATCCGTACGGGTTCGTGCAGCGAAGACATACGGCGATTCGGTCCCAAAACCGCGTTATTTCATGTGAGTGTTTGCTTTTGTGTTATTTCCTTATTTACTATTGTCAATAGGTATTTGTATTTTACTTATATCATTTCATGTGACCATCTGATTTATTTTACCAGCATGATTGTGAGTATCATTTCACGAGATATCAGTAAGCGTCTACTTTAATTCTGTAGTTAATTTGAATATTTATCTGCGTCATTTCATGTGTTATTATTTGCCACTTTTGACTAGTTGTGATATATCTTATATTGCACTTGATCTTGTAATTGACTTAGTTGTGATTAGTATTAATAACTCTATATTTCTAGTATTATCCATCTGATGTCAGTTAATACCTATTCAATTGTCAGATAGTAGTTATTAGTTATTCAATTATCAGCTATTATTAACGTCATCAGTTGTTGGAGATATCCGGTCACTATTTTCATTTTAATAATAATTCATATCATTGCTTGTTAATAAAAGATACCATAACCCGGGGAATATGGGTAATTGCCTGATGATGCATGTCATGTATTTTGGAAGAATTAGTTATGGTATACTAAGTTTTGGCTCCACCATGGTGAACCAAGGTAGTACTAACTATCTAATTATTTAGTTATTTGATTCTCAATTATTAGGGTTATGCCCGAACTACGACATCACACTAATTATTCTTTTGTGTGGGGCTGTGCTATTTAGTTTTTAGGACCTTGTGGTTCGTCTTGATTCAGTGTCAGGAATGTTAGATCGTGGCATCGGGCATACACGGTACCCTTTCAAAACACATGCACTATATTGACAGACAGTTACAACAATAATAATCTTGTTTGATATGTGAGAAAATGATTGTGGCATGGGGCATAGCTAAGTACTACATTAATTAGATTAATAATAACCAATCAGACTAGTGACATATGCTAGGTTTCACATATTGATATCGGTTGTTTGTTTTATCAGTGGTATTCTTTTATCTACATACTTGTCCATATTATTATTCAGTTATCTTTTATTTACAGTTTATCATGTTATTATTATGTACACATTGTTTATATGCACAAGCATCTTCCCTTTTTCTTACATACTCATTGGGTCGCTTTCTGATGACACTGAATTTGCACATCCAAATTGGATTTTTTATTTCAATGATCAGGTGTTCGTTCAGATCGTACATTTCGCAAGGACCCGGAGTTTCTCTCTATTTGATTCTGGTATTCTTACTTCTCTTTTATTCATATTATTTACTGATTCTCATATATCATTATCAGTTGTCATTCCATCTCTTTATTTATTTATTATCATGTGTGGACATTTATATGTGTATTTGCAGTGATTGTGATTTATTACAGTTTATTTTATAACTTGTTTGGGTTACTTAAGGCTTAGCGCGTATACGCGATGTATTTTCCTTACATATATGCGTCACCGATTCTCGTCGTGTCTCCGCTCCATCGTATTTTGAGAAACGGGGCATGACAGGGAAGCTTTGTGCTTACATTAGACATAGGAATAGGAATTCAGTACCATTTTTTCCTCTTCTTTTCATTTAGTAAATAAATTTCATCATCTATTTATTTGAGATGGAAAGCTACTTCCATTGCAATTGCCTTGGTCATGGGGAGTACAATCATCATCGCCATCAACTGCCAACAGCAATGACACTACCACCATCCTCGATGCCGAGACCAACACAAGATAATTTCTTCCCTACTCGCTGGCCAAGGCTAAGGCGGTTGCTCGTGCTCCTAATCGTCCCACGATGACCCTCTTTCTCTTTAGAAGGATTCGCAAGACAACTCGATTGGGATTAGCCATCAAATTCAGTATCTTCGACCCCTTTGAGGTGAACTCACTGTCTACGACCAGCAACAACATCGGCTTCGATATTTCGACGGCGGACGAGTAGTGTTATGGAGCGGCGGTTGCTGCTGGTAAGGTCTGAAAGTGAGAAAGAGAGATGAGAGTGAGAGAGATGAGTGAGAATAAGATCTGAAAGGGGAAAGGGGGCAGCGGTGGCTGGTGGTGCTGTTGTTGTGCTGGTGGATGATAAAAAGTAAGTGACAGAGAGATGAGTGTGAGAGTAATAACTTACTGGGGAAAGGGGGCAATGACGGGCAGCGGTAGCGGCAGCGCAGTGCGGCGGGTGGTGCTGCGGCGGTGCAACGGTGGCGGGTACTGGTGGATAAGAAAGAGTGTGAGTGAGAGAGAGAGGAGAGTGACAGAGAGTGAAATCTGAAAATTAAACAGATTTGAGTGAGTGAGAGACAGTGAAAGAAAAGAGGTGAAATTTTGTCAAATTGAGCGTATAATAGTATTCTTACATCCCTGCCATTATAAATAGACAACAGCTAACAGAGAGGGGATTTTTTGTCCGAACTTATAAGATTTGAGATTTCAATTTGAAAATATGAAGATTCTAAGGATTAATATAGAATTTAGAAAGATTTCGGATATCGATACGGCAAAAACCTTTATTTTATGACACAAACGCATGTCACCCTTTTCATGCTATAACACTGGAGATGTGTAGAGTTTTAAGTCTCAGCATAGAGAGTTATGGCTTCGTGCACTCAAATAATAAAAAGATAAATAAATAATAAAAGATACCCACTTTGTGGATGTGTATGTAACAAAATATAGGTTAAGTTGACTGTTTATAACATTTTAGATTCTTCTCAAAAATAGGAACTCCTTAGTAGAATAGAAAAGCCAAGTAACAAAATTTAAATGAGGTTTACCTCATGGACCATTCGTGGAATTGTAAAACAAGATGGAACTATTTATCCCAACATTAAAATGAGGGCATGGCCCATGGGACATGGACCATTGCCAGCCATGTTCCCACCAAGCTTTGTTTAGAGCCTACTTGTTTTCTGGGAAGAGACAGTAGGAGGGCCTCTTCTCCAGCTCTGTTGTTCGGCTCCTGGAGGAGAAAGACTTTCTTCCTCCAGGCAGGCAGGCAGCGGGCTTGCGCTGAGTTGGCGAAAGACGGGGGTTTTCCTCAGTCCAAAAATTGACTGTAGGGAGGTGGAGCACAAGGATCAAGAAAAAAAACATCTTTTTAATCTCTCTTTTTCACCAGTAAGAGAGAAGAGGGGAGGGGGGAGGCCGCCACGCACCGCTGTCATGGCCACTGCTGCCGCCACCGCCTGTCACTGCACAGCAGAGAGAGAGGTGAGAGGGGAGGACAGAGGAGGTGGCCGTCGCCGTTGCAGTCGCCGCTGTCTGCAGTCGCCGCTGTCTGCAGTCGTTCATGCTGCTCAGCAAGGGGAGAGAGAGACCTCTCCCTTCTTTTAAACAAACAAGATTTTAACTGAAAGGAGGAGGCTCTTCCCCTCTTTAGATTATCTAGGGTGCGAATAAGCTAGGTTTAGCCTGGTTCGATTTCCAACCCGTCGGGCCAAGCCCAGACTTGCCCGCAAAAGACAGGCGGCTCGGCCCACTAGCCCGCCCAGGGCGGGTCGACCCAAATTTTTAAAAATTTAAAATTTTGAAAAAACTTTAAAGTATATATTTTAAAAAAATACATTTGTTAAAATAATTTTTTATTTAAATATTCTCAAATGTATAAGTGATGTATTTGGCCATCACTCTTTTCTCACTAAGAAGAGGTTCGTGATTTGAACTGGGGCACTCACATATTTTTTTTGACATTTTATTTGAGGGAGCGACGAGAGGCAGCGACAGTAGAGGAGGGTGGCATGAAGAGACGATGGCGGGGGAGGAGGATGGCGGATGGCGGCGGAGGGGATGTCCGGAGGCGAAAGAAGGGGCGGACGGTCGCAGAGGGGAGGCGCGGGTGAAGCCCGGCCGGGCTGTGGGCCTCCCTACCCAAACTCGGGCACACCGCTTGAAAGGGGGCGGGCCCGGGCTGGGCCCTTGCCTACCCCGGTCGGGTCTGTGGCCCATTCACGCCCCTAAAATTATCTTTACCCCCTCTTCTCTCTTCCCTCAGTCCCTCAGTTTCATTAATCAATCACTTTCAAAGTTATAAAAAAGAGTTTTTTTTTTAGAATATAAAAAAAATACTATAATATGATCTCTTTCAAGTTTCAATCTGCTTTGTCGTCACTTATACATGATAAAATTTGGCCTAGGCCTGAAAAATACAAAGCGCCAACTAGCATAGTTATACTCTCCTGGTAGGCACCGCTAATTAGAATCTGAGTTTGCTCTCTAGAGATCACCAGTTCAAACACCGGAGGGGGAATGTTGATTTTGAGCCTGTTTGTTTCACCGCAAAACGTCGCAAGTCGTAAGTCGTAAAATGAGAATGGAAAAAGTGAACTGTAGCAAAGTAAATATATTATGTTTTACAGTGTTTGGTTGGTAAAGGGTCCGTTTGTTTCCCCGCAAAAGGCCGCAAAATCGCAAGTCGTAAAACTTCTTTTCCATTTTTCGCTGTTTGTTTCGCTTGCAAAACAACTTGCAAATACAACTAATTAGAATCTGAGTTTGCTCATAATCAACATTTCCCCCTCCGGTGTTTGAACTGGTGATCTCTAGAGAGCAAACTCAGATTCTAATTAGCGGTGCCTAACAGGAGCGTATAATTATGAGAATGGAAAAAGTGAACTGTAGCAAAGTAAATATATTATGTTTTACAGTGTTTGGTTGGTAAAGGGTCCGTTTGTTTCCCCGCAAAAGGCCGCAAAATCACAAGTCGTAAAACTTATTTTCCATTTTTCGCTGTTTGTTTCGCTTGCAAAACAACTTGCAAAATACAACTCTCATTTCCCATTTACAGTTGCTACAGTTAAATTTGTGGTTATGTAAATCTCACTTTTACTCTCACATTTTCTTACTTGCAATTGTTACAGTTAATTTTGTGCTCATGTAAATTTTACTTATAGTACACTTGCAGTCCCAAAGCAGTTACTTGATAATCAATATATAATTTAATATTATTAAATATTTAATACTTTTAATATTTTTAATAGTGTTTAATTTCTTATCTAATTATTTTATATTTGTATTTTTAGTTTTTTATTATTTTTAATATTGTTTTAATATTTAATATTTAATTATTTTAATTTAATATTTTTATTTAATATTGTTATTTAATACTTTATTATTTTATTAATATTTACACCAATTTACTTAATATTTTTTTAGATTTAATATTTTATTAATATAACAATAATATGCTTTACTATAAAATTATTATATAATTAATTTATTTATTTCTTAATATAAATAATTACTTTATTAATATTATAATATACTTTAAAATTATATTAATATTTTATTATGTTAATATTGTAATAATATTTTATTATTAAATTTATAATTATATTTTACTTTGTTTATTTTATATTTTTATGATATTATTAAAATATAATTTAATATTATAATAATCTTAAGTATTTTATAATATTATAATATTATAACTATATTTTATTATTTTTCTTAATATTTTTTTAATATTTATGTTTTATTAGTATCCTTAAAATTTTATTAATGTTCTTTATATTTTCTTAAAATTTTATAATTATTTATTTAGTTAATATTTTAGTAATATTTTACTAATTTTACTAATATTTTATTAATATTATTGTTATAATTAAAATATTAATATTTTATCTCAAATTTATTAGTACAATTTAATTTTCAATAATATATTTAATTTAATAGTATTTATAATATTTAAATCACTGCTATAGTTAATTTTGTGGTCAACTTTTTCACTTACACTTATAAGTTATCAACCAAACACCGTAAAACACATATACTTTCTCATTCACACTTTCACTTTACCAACCAAACACCGTAAAATACAAGATACTTTTCCATTTACAATTTCACTTTACCAACCAAACACTGTAAAACACAATATATTGTCTCTCCTACAGTTCACTTTTCCCATTCTCATTTTACGACTTACGACTTGCGACGTTTTGCGGCGAAACAAACAGGCCCAAAGTGAAATTATAAATGAAAAAGTATATTGTTTTTTACGGTGTTTGGTTGGTAAAGTGAAGGTGTGAATGAGAAAGTATATGTGTTTTACGGTGTTTGGTTGGTAACTTAAAAGTGTAAGTGGAAAAGTTGGTCACAAAATTAACTGTAGCAGTGATTTAAATATTATAAATACTATTAAATTAAATATATTATTTAAAATTAAATTGTACTAATAAATTTGAGATAAAATATTAATAATTTTAATATTTTAATTATAACAATAATATTAATAAAATATTAGTAAAATTATTAAATTTTACTAAAATATTAACTAAATAAATAATTATAAAATTTTAAGAAAATATAAAGAACATTAATAAAATTTTAAGGATACTAATAAAATATAAATATTAAAAAAATCTTAAGAAAATAATAAAATATAGTTATAATATTATAATATTATAAAATACTTAAGATGATTATAATATTAAATTTTATTATAATAATATTGTAATATTATAAAATATAAAATAAACAAAGTAAAATATAATTATAAATTTAAATATTATTATGATATTATTATAATAAATTATTACAATATTAACATAACAAAATATTAATATAATTTTAAAGTATATTATAATATTAATAAAGTAATTATTTATATTATGACATAAATTAAATTAATATATACTAATTTTATGTTAAAGCATATTATTGTTATATTAATAAAATATTAAATCTAAAAAAATATTAAGTAAATTGGTGTAAATATTAATAAAATAATAAAGTATTAAATAACAATATTAAATAAAAATATTAAATTAAAATAATTAAATATTAAATATTAAAACAATATTAAAATAATAAAGAACTAAAAAATACAAATATAAAATAATTAGATAAGAAATTAAACACTATTAAAAATATTAAAAATATTAAATATTTAATAATATTAAATTATATATTGATTGTCAAGTAACTACTTTGGTACTGCAAGTGTACTATAAGTGGAATTTACATGACCACAAAATTAACTGTAGCAATTGCAAGTGGGAAGATGTGAGTGTAAAAGTGAGATTTACATGACCACAAATTTAACTGTAGCAACTGCAAGTGGGAAATGAGAGTTGTATTTTGCAAGTTGTTTTGAAGCGAAACAAACAGCGAAAAATGAAAAAGAAGTTTTACGACTTACAATTTTGCGGCCTTTTGGGGGAAAACAAACAGCCCCTATATAATGAAAAAGCTAGCACAATTATAGCCAGTGGGCTTTTCGGGCCTGCCCTCAGGATTTCAAACTAGCCCAGACAATTGTTTTTTTTTTATTCTTTTTTTTTTTTTTCAGCGATCCCAGTACTTTAGGCTGTTTAAAAGAAAAAAAAACTAGGTAAAAAACTATATCAAACTTTCAAAAATGCAATAAACTGCAATAAATTTTTTCTTTAATTTTCAGAAAACTTTCATCCCCCAATCTAGCATTGGAAAATGATCAGTGAATATGACATGACATTCACAAATTCACAAATTATAGCTACGTGGTTATAAAATTTTATGATATTCACGTAACCATTTTTCTTAACGTAGGTTTGAAGGATGGTAGGTTTTGAAATTTATTGAGAAAATATATGATGGTTTATTGTATTTTTAAAATTTTATGATAGTTTATTAAATTGTGTGAAATTTCATGACACTTTTATATAATTTAGCCAATTAAAATATTTTAATGGGCTGGCCAAGATCAAAGGTATTCATTTTTTTTCTTTTTATATTGATTTTGAATTTTTAACACAACAAAAGCATTGTAAAACCATATAATCTCAAACCCTAAATTATGTGGGTCCAAACCCTTTTTTGCAAATATTATTTTTAAATAGGTTTTTTAGATATTAGTCTCTCAAATCTCTCATATTTTGATATTGTCCCTCAAATCTTTTGAATTATTATTTAGTCCCTCAAATCCAATTAGTTACACCAAATTAGTCATTTTCTTAGAATTTTCATTCAAATAGCTAATTGTGGTTGAGTTTGGACTTAACTAAGAGTTGCTAATTACTTAACAAACACAAATAGCACGCTCACTGTATTCAACGGCAGCAACGTTAGTTGTCGTCACATCCTCTTCTCATTCCCTCCTTCCTCCTCTTTCATCTTCTTCTCTCTCTCCTCTTCCTCCTTTGTTCTTTTTCTCCATGGTCGCGGTCCCGCTGCCATCGTCCTTGTTGACTATGGCAACAACCATGGCCGCGGTCACGTCCTCCTCTCCTCTTCTTTTCATCTCCTCTTATTTCTTCTTCTCCCCTCCTCTCTGTTCCTTCCTCCACAAAAAAAATCATCACCATCGGCGCCACCATCAGCAAGGTTGCTGGTGGTCAGATTTCGCCCACCCGCCAGTGGTCACTACCTTCAGCACTTCCTCCATCTCTTCACCACCCACTTGCTCGAACCCCATCACTCCTCCTCATCACTGTCGCCTTCACCTTCCTCAACTACCGCATGCTCCACATCAATTGTCTCTCCATTGTCGCCTTCAGTGCCTTCTCCCTCTCCCCGTTCCTCGTTACGTCCCTGCTTGCCCTGCTCAAGATCAGGCAGGCGAGATGGCTCCACATCGATTTCAAGAAGGTGAACTGAGAGGGTATTTCAATTCAATGTTTTGGGACTTAAATTACTTGGACAAGGCCAGCACGGTGGTGAAGGAGGTTAAGGACGCTGACAGGAAATTCTTTAGGGCGATATTTGGGGAGGTGGCACTGATGGTGGGGTTATACCTTGTGTCTTTGCTGACGGGGATTGGGGCCATGGAGGTGGAGAGGAGCAGGGAGTGGAGTGATGGTATTTTGCGGAGGCCGAGATGGTGATTGGGTGTTGGGCTAAGGTGGTGGGTATGACGCCTGTAGCCATGTTGAATATGGGGTTGTTTGAGCCGAGATGAGTAATGATTGTTTCATTTACTTGGGATGAGTTTCGATCAAAGTAGGATTTAGTGCAGTGGAGCTGGGGGAGAGCTGCCAGTGTCAAGGGGGGAGAAAAGGGTTGCAGCCTGCAGGGGGTATCGAATGCGAGGGTAAGAGATTAGCCATTGTAAGAGTGAGAGGAGAGAGTGGCGACAACAGTTTTGGAGTTTTTGAAGAGGTGGGCGAGAGAAATGAGACGGCGACAAGATCGGCGAGGGAGTTCTCTAGCAAGGTGGGGTGGAGGGTGACGGTGACGGGGCAGGGGAGGTGTAGAATGAGAAGAGGAGGATATAGAAGAGAATCAGAGGAAGAGAAGGCAATATTATGTTTGTGTGATGAAAAAGAGAAAGGGAGGGAGAGATGATGAATGAGGTGATTTAGACACCGGTGAGGACATCACAGAGGAGGGGAAGGTGGTGTGCCAGAGAGAGGCGATGAAGGTTTAGAAGTTGAGGAGAAAGGTAAGTTAATGGAATATTCTCTCATTATCTCTATTTGGATAAAAACTTACTAGAGGGACTAATTGAGTGTAATTAATGAGATTTGAGAGACTAAATAACAATTCAAAAAAATTGAGGGACTAATATCAAAATATGAAAAATTTGAGATACTAATATCTGAAAAGCCCAAAATAGTATTGGAGGCCGTGTACTTGAGCATAAAAACAAGCATGATACCCACAGGCACGACGCACATATATGGCACGAATGGGGCCTAATTGGAGGAAAATTTCAAAATACTACTTAATTAAATTTATATTTTAATAAATTTTAAAACATAATAAAAAACAACTCTAAAACTAAAAGGTTTTTTGTTTGCTTTTTGTTTGCTCGGAAGAGTCTGAACTCTCTGTAGTCTCCTTTACAAAGTCTAAAGTACTTTACAGGTACTTGGGTCCTTCAGTGAACAACACAAATGTTTTTTTTGCTGCTTCTAAAACTCTTTCAAATGCAGATATAATCTAATGCAAGATATTAAGATTCTAACTAAAATGTTAATTTTAACTAAATAATATAAAACTGAATTAACTTTTCCAGTTTTTATGTATTTTTAGAACATTTTCTTTAAACACAAATACCAACGTAGTCCTGCATGACATCAGATCACGAAAGCCTACTTAACCTCTTTCAATATTCTCTTCAAAGCGAAACAAACATTTGAAGAGTTTGAGACGAGACAGTTTGGAGATTTATGCATTTCTTCTTAGCAAAGAATAACCTTTAAGTATTGTTAGTTACGGTCCTCAGTGACCAAATCACACAAGTCTATTATATAAAGAGGTTTATGCTGGATTTAGCTATCTCGAAACAAAATGACCATTACAATCTGTAGATAAACAGGTATAGGAGATTGAATGTTGTGTTAGTAGTGCTATTTATTCTGTTTGATCTTATTTATTCTCCTTTTAACCTGTCAGAGTTGCGCTATTAGTTTAATTAGTTTTATGATATTAAAGTAAATAATACTGTTATAGATAAACGAAAAAAAGAGATCGGGTTTCAGGTAACTGTGAGTATGAGACAAACCCTAATGTTAATAAAACTGTACTTGTAAAAATTGACAAAAACAAATTTACTCCTTGAAAAAAATAGAAGTCTTTTTTTTTCCCCCAGAAAGAGGATAATTGTTTAGAATTTAGAAAAATTAAGGCACAGATGCTGAGAGATAAATTTGTCTAAAACATTGAAGGTTGAGGTTTTTTTTTTTTCTGTGGAAAAAGCCATATTTTTGTAGGGATTGAAGTTCTAAAGTTTTCATGAATGAAATGGGCTCTATTTAAGTAAAGAAAACAAAGATGAAGTGTTCTATTTCTACATAAATGTCTACCTCTTAATACAAATTGTTCATCCTTTTTCTAAAAATTGTTAACATTGTTTTAAATGGTTTAACCTTGTCTTCTAGATTTCTACAATTACAAGTAAATTATTTACCTTTATTTTAAAATTTTCTATTCTTATTTATAAACTTTCTACATTTGCATGTGAACTGTCTACATTTGATCTAAATTGTCTATATTTTATTCTTAAATAATTATATTTATATTCAAAATTTATCTATTTTATTTTAAAATATATATTTTTAATTTAGTATGTCTGTGTATTTTTATTTTAAACTGTCTATCGTTTTTTATGAAATGTATTATCTTTTCATTATCCTTTTAAGTTATTTATATTTTTCTTGAGTGTGACTATCTTTTGTATTAATATATAATATACTTTTATGGTCGGCCTTTTCCAGCTTACTTTTGATGTTTTCCCGCTTGTTCCTAGATTTTTGGTCAAATTGGACGGAAATTGAAAACACGTAGAAAGGTAGCGAAGTTCATTACACATGTAGTTAAATTTCTCTATTAGGCCTTTTAACTTACCCTTGCAGCTCTCAGTTTCAACTTTTTAGAAAGGTTTTTTTTTTCCTTCCATATTTGTATCCTCCAAATTTTCTATATTTAGAAATAACCTCTCAAAATATATGTAATGAAGGCATACCTTCCAAATTATTTAAGTCATTAAAATTATCCTTCATGTTAACTTCTGCTAGATTTTGAATAGAATCAGCAAAAAAAATCATTTGCACACCTTTTGGTCTCGTCGCCGACAATAATCACACCACAAAACCTCCTTCTTGATCCCATTGCTGCCGACAACCACACCTCCACCACCTCCATTGCTCCTCTCTACGTTTTGATTTAATCATGGCTCCCCCACTTTGCTCTCCTTGAGATTTAAGTTTGTTTATGATCAAAAACAACTTTTTTTGATATGTTTTATGGTTTTGAAGGGGGTTGATGATGAGATGAAAGGTGCACAAAATGGAAATAAGGTCTATTTGTAGAGATGAGAATCAAGATAAAGAGAGCAGCTGACATGTTTAGGGTACAAAGAGGTTCAAAGATAGGTTAAAAATGGGAAGGATAGAAGAGAAAAATAATGTTGGAATTTAAAAAAAAGGTTATAGCACTTAATATCAAGAATCCGAATATTCTTTTTTTTTTTTTTAAAGTAAGGAAGAAGTAATAAATTAAATGGGTATCAGATGATTTAAGGGATATACCAACAATACACATAATTTGGCAAGTAAATTAATTTCTAAATTTAGAATATTTGATGGGCACATATCTAAAAAATCATTTTAGAAAAGGGTTTTATGGATATACCCTTAAATCATTTTTTATATTCAGAAATACGCCCCCATCCCTCATATCTTTTTATTTAGAAATTCCCTCATTAAAGTAAGTTATTTGAAATTCATCTTCTTCATTTTTTAAAGTGGTTTGGGTTGTCAAGTTTGGCAAGAGTTTTCACAAAATACCCTTATTACCCTCTTAAATTAATTGTACCGTGTTTCTCAAAATACTTTGATATTTTTATTTACCTTAGAGCAGTGGCGGACGCAGGTGGGGGCGAGTAGGGGCGGTCGCCTCCACTAAAATCCGCACACATTTAGCGTATTGGGGGGCGGGTTAGATTGTAAAAAAAGTGAACCGCCTGCCCGCTTCTTTTCTCAAAATCGCTTCGTCGGACCGGTTTTAAATGAAAAAACTGCTCTCCCAATCCTCTCTTCTCAAAACTCAGCGCAGCTCATGATCCTTTCTTTCTCTACCTTATGATCCTTTCTCTCTCTCCCCCCCTCTCTCACAATCTACGGCTAGAGGAGGCCAAAAGATCTAGGGCTCCGTCCATAAAAATACCTGGGGCTCCTCCACTCTTCAATCTACGGCTCCATCCACCCCGTATGATTGCCCACCGTTGGTCGACAAGAAGAAGGGTGGGTGGCTCTTGAAGCTCCTAGTGAGGCCTGCTTCAAGAATTATCCCTTCTATCTTCCCTTCGTCTTCCTCCTCATCATCAGCCCAGCATCATGATCAAGATCGAGATCAAGTTCAAGACCAGTCGTCCCTCGTTATAAATCGTATCTCTGTCTCTCTTTAGAAGCTAGGGTTTTGGGTTCATGTGATCTCTCAATTTTGAACTAGGAATTGGTGTTTTGAGGAAAATGAAAGGAAATGAAGCTGTAATTTGACTTTGAGTTTTTTAATTTTTCCCAAAAATTTTAATTATTCGAAATGAAACTAGAGGATGAATATAGTTTTAGATGAACTTGTTAGAACAATATGAAAATACAGACTAGAGAGAAGTAGACTTTCCTTTAGCTTTTATAAATTGTAAAATGAGATCAGAGTGTTCCCAAATTGCGGAGTGACTCCGAGAAGGCGACTCCGAGGTTAGAGTGTTCCCGAGTAGTAGAGTTGTTGTGCGTCCTTGAACGCTATACTTGAAGCAATATTTGACTTACTCTAGTGCAATGATCTCAAAACCAAATTGCCCTCAGAAATAGCACTTAAAGAACTCTAGTGTGCACCAAACATATTCTTCGGTGATCTCCTTGATCTGAACAGATGAGTGACCTCCTCGGTCTAACGCTGGACAGGGCTCTACTTACAACTGAACACACTCTTGCTTTTCAGGTGATTTCTTTCTTGTTTTTTATTATCTCTAAATGAACTACAAGGAAGCCTATTTATAAGACTCCACTAGTAATTCAAGTCGCCATCCCTTAATGAAGGTACCTTAAGGGTCTTGTATAGATTCAATGAATCTAGCCTAAGAATCACCATCTCATAATGAGAGAAATCCAAAGGGTTATGTCTTGATTCAATGAATGTAGCCCAAGAGTCATTAGTCCCTTTAATAAAGAAAGCCCAAGGATTATCAATTACTAAATGAGAGAAGCCCAAAGGGTTAGCAACTCATAATGAAGTATTTCAAGAGTCTTGTGTCCATATTCAATATAAGAAGTCTAAAGGTTTTTGCTACATTAACCATACCTAAACCCTATTCAATTAGTTTGTATTTATAGAGGAGAATTATTAGCTAAAATTATTTTAGTATGGCATAAATTATTTTTACCAATATATGTAAATGAAATACATATTTATGTTTTGGAAAACCAATTTTGCAAAAAATATCTAGCAATCCCCCACAATTTACAAACTATCAAGAAAGTTATAATCATTGTGCATAAGGTAAATGCCATTAGGACTTGAATCTCCTTTAGATCAACTGAATAGAAGATAGATATATGGTGAACTTAGTCTTGAACTGGCACTTTTCTTATAATCCAGCGATCACACAAGATTAAAAGCTAACCGTGGTAGTCATCATTTTGAACCATAAGTTTGCCTGAGTGCTTGCACATTTATGGCCATGTGCATGTCTTGACTTCTATGAAAGCTCTAGGTATCTTTTATAAGTTTTCATAGGAGACAGCCAAATCTCCACTCAAGCATAGGTGAGTCTTTTAAATGTGATCCTACCCAACACCCTGCATCTGAAATGCTTTGGACTCATTAAGGCTTAAAAATCATCCTTTCACATGGTAGGATATATGCATGTAAGTTTTACTTAATTTTTGAACCAAATATCTTATTATTAGTAGCATAAACTTTGAACTAAATCTTGATATAAATAGTAAATGTACATAAGATTTATAATGACTTGAGACCCATTCCAGCAGAAGTTCTTTCAACTAATTCCTTTTTCAAGCCTTCAGTTAGAGGATCCGCAACTCTCTGAAGATTGAACGTTAATCACTGAGATGACTCCGTGATAGATAAGCTCATTCAAATAGCCATGCTTCAGACGAATGGTTCGTTTCTTTTCGTTGAATAATGAGTTTGTTGCCACAACACTCGTTGCTTGATTATCACAATAGATAGTAATTGTACCTTGTAATTCTTTCAACGGAAGGTCTCGGAGAAGGCAACTAAGGCACTCAGCCTCATCTCCTGCAATAGGTAATGCGAAGAACTCAAATTTCATTGTTGATTGTGCAATAAGAGTTCGCTTCTTAGACTTTCATGAAATAGGAGCTTCACCGATGGTGAAGACAAAGCCTCCAATGGATCTGCACTCATCTGATTCCGAGCACCAGCTTGCATTTGAGAAACCTTCGATCACAACTGGATATTTAGTGTAGAGTAAGCTTAGATTCAAAATTTCCTTCAAGTACCTCATTAATCTATGAACAACATTCCAATGGTACTTTCTTGGATTGTATGTAAATCTGCTAAGCATTTCAATAGAGAATGCTATGTCTGGTCTGTTGGAGGAGAGAGTACAGTAGAGGAGGTGAATTCATGCCAGGTGCTGTTGAAGATTGCCAAGGAATCTACGACGAAAGGCAAAGGAACAGCGGGCAGGAAAAGCAGCAGCAGCAGAAAATGACAGAGGTCGGTCGACCGGTCCGGTCGACCGACGTGCACAACATGCACAGGAGTTTGGAGCGGTCGACCGGCCCGGTCGACCGAAGGGCTCTGACTGACAAGACCCAACTCTCGGGTTTTTTCGGTCGACCGGCCCGGTCGACCGGAAGCCTGTGACTGACAAACCCCAACTCTCGGGTTTTTTCGGTCGACCGGGCCCGGTCGACCGGTATTGGAGAATTGGGAGGTCGGTCGACCGTCCCGGTCGACCGACATGCGGGTTCTGGGTTTTTTCTGCTGATCCGTTGTATGAGGTATTTAAGCCTAAAGGATTTCTAGGGTTTTGTATCTCTGCGAAAATTGTATTTGCTTGAGTTCTCTTACATTCAAAGAGACTTAGAGCAACTTGTATTCCTCTTCCTAATAGTAAAACCTCTCCATTGATTGCCCCGAGGATGTAGGCACGTTGGCCGAACCTCGTTAAACTGTGTGTTTGTGATTTGTGCGTTTTCTCTTGTGATTGCATTGTGCTGGAGATCTAGGGATTCTCTATTGGATCGTTGTTGTGATTGTTTGCGCGCACAACAAGTGGTATCAGAGCTTCAGGCTACGCTTGGGATTCTGAGGATTCGAAGGGCTCCAGATCTGATCAGGTGGAGATCGTGTGTCGATCTCAGGTCAGAGGTATTGGTGTTCGAGGAGATCGTGTGTCGATCTCAGGAGGACACAAGGAGGGCTTGTTGAATCAGTGATTGGAGTAGATCCGGTGAGAAACTCGATCTAGGGTTTCAAGAGGCAGGTAAAAATCTCATTTTTATCTGAGTAGAGATCTATTTTCAATTGGATTATTCTTCCGCATAAATAGAGAATCAAAAGAAGACCTCAATGGCAGAAGAAAACTACTTCCGTTAAAACAATGAATCACTCAAGGATCGAAGTTGTCAAGTTCAATGGAACTAATAATTTCGGGATGTGGAGGTGTGAGGTCATGGATGCATTGAATGCACAGAACCTCGAGGACACGCTCCTATTAGAGAGGAAGAAGACCACTACTACTGAGGAAGAGTGGGCGAAGATGAATAAGTCGGCATGTGGCTTGATACGTTCATGCTTGTCACAAGACATCAAATATCTTGTACAACATGAGACGTCAGCGAAGAAACTGTGGAATACTCTTGAGAAGAAGTACCTGACAAAGAGTGTGGAGTCTAGGTTGCAACTTAAGAGTAAGCTGTATCAGTTCAGGATGCAGAGGGGAAGCACAGTAAACGAGCACATTAACCGATATACGAAGCTTCTTACAGACTTGCTAAATGTGGATGTCACTGTAAGTGAGGAAGACAAGTCAGTTATTCTCCTGAACTCACTCCCACCGGAGGAGTATGAGACATTCACTATGACATTCATAAATGGAAGGCAAACCTTAGTTTATGATGAAGTGTCGTCAGCACTGATGAGTTATGAGACAAGGAAGAATGAGAGACATTCAGGTCGGTCTAGTTCATCAGCAGAGGCTTTGGAAGTAAGAGGCAGGAATTCATCGAGGAAAGGCAAGGAGGTGAGAGGAAGATCGAAGTCTAGGTCGGGCTTCAGGGATCTTAAGAAAAATCAGTGCATGTTCTACAAAGAGATTGGGCACTGGAAGGTTGACTGTCCAAAGTACAAGGGGAAGAAGAAGGAATCAAAGTCTGAGGCAAATCTGGCAAGGGTGACAAAAGCTACAAGCGGTAAATCACAGGCAGATGAAGCAGATTCAGATTCTTCAGAGTTCTCTTTTTCAGTGACTACTCCTGTTGTAGGTTACTCGGTGGATAAAGAGTGGATCCTGGACACAGGTGCTACATATCATGTATGCCCTAATCGAGATTGGTTTACCAGTCTTGAGAAGTTGGAGGGGTGTTCGGTCGTCATGGGCGACGATCATCCGTGCATCATGGAGGGTGTAGGCACTATTCCGATCAGGATGTTTGACGGGATGGTGAGGGAGCTGAAAGAAGTGAGATATGTACCTCAGCTGAAGAGGAACTTGATCTCTGTGGGTGCTTTGGAATCATTGGGGCTCAGTGTGTCTATTAAAGAAGGTGTTCTTAAAATGACAAAGGGCTCAATGGTGGTGTTGAAGGCCGACCGCCGGAACAATTTGTATTACTTGAAGGGTAGTACAGTGACAGGGCAGGTGGCAGCTTCTACCAGTCAGAAGGAAGATCTAACCCGGCTATGGCACATGAGGCTGGGACATGCAGGGGAGAAATCGATGCAAGCTCTTGTGAGGAAAGGGCTGCTGAAGGGTGCAGAGACCTGCAAATTGGATCTGTGTGAACATTGCATCATCGACAAGAAGACGAAGGTGAAGTTTGGTACAGCTTCACACTGCACCGAAGGCATTCTTGATTATGTTCACACGGATGTATGGGGACCTTCCAAGACTACATCAATTGGAGGTAACCACTATTTTGTGTCGTTCATTGATGACTATTCTAGGCGATGTTGGGTGTACACTATGCGACACAAAAGTGAAGTCCTAGAATTGTTTGTGAAGTGGAAGGCTAATCAGGAGAGAAGCACGGGAAGGAAAGTCAAGGTCCTCCGTTCTGACAACGGAGGAGAGTACAAGTCAGATCCGTTCCTACAGCTATGTCTAGATGAGGGCATAGAGAGACACTTCACAGTAAGGGAAACTCCGCAACAGAATGGGGTGGCTGAAAGAATGAACCGGACTTTGCTAGAGAAGGTTCGGTGCATGTTATCAAATGCAGGAATGCCAAAGAAGTTTTGGGCTGAAGCTTTGGGGCATGCATGCCATCTTGTGAACAGGTTGCCGTCATCTGCAATAGGGGGAAGACTCCTCTGGAAGCTTGGTCAGGAAAAGATGTTGTGGACTATGATTTGCTACGGGTCTTCGGATGTCCAGCCTACTACCATGTCAAAGAAGACAAGTTGGATCCAAGAGCAAAGAAAGGGGTGTTCGTTGGCTTCAAGCGAGGAACCAAGGGGTTCAAGATTTGGGACCAACAGGACAACAAGTTCATAATCAGCAGGGATGTCACATTTGATGAGGCCTCGATGATGAAGCCTACGGTCTCTCAGCAGGTGGAGACCAACAAGACCAAGGAGCTATTGCAGCAGGTGGAGAGTGATGCAAATCCACCATCTCTAGAGGACACAGTGTCAGTAAAGATCATCCCTGAGGTGACACAGGGAGGTGATCAAGTTGCAGAAGAAGATGCTGAAGTTGTTGAAGAGGATCAGGAGCAGGTCATGGGTACTGTTCCAGATACTACTGCAGTTGAAAGACCACGGAGGAATACTAGGAGACCAGGCTGGCTCACCACCGATATGGTTGTTTCATATGCACTTCCAGTTGTTGAAGAGGCTATTCCATCTACTTTCAGGGAAGCTGAAATCAGTTCAGAAGCTGAGTTATGGAAAGGGGCCATGGATGAAGAGATGAAATCTCTTTACAAGAACAACACATGGGAACTTACCAAGTTGCCAAAGGGGAAGAAGGCCATAGGGTGCAAGTGGGTATTTGCTAAGAAGCAGGGATCACTCCAAGAAGATAAAGTGCGCTACAAGGCAAGGCTGGTGGCTAAAGGCTACGCACAGAGAGAAGGAATCGACTACAACGAGGTGTTCTCCCCGGTAGTGAAGCACTCGTCTATTCGGATTCTATTGGCTTTGGTGGCGCAGAATGAGTTGGACCTTGACCAACTTGATGTGAAGACCGCCTTTCTCCACGGCGATCTTGAGGAGGAGATTTACATGACTCAGCCCACAGGTTACAAAGCTGCAGTGAAAGAGGAGTTGGTATGTAAGCTGAAGAAATCGCTGTACGGTTTGAAGCAGTCTCCTAGACAGTGGTACAAGCGATTTGACAGCTTCATCAGAAAGAAGAAGTACACACGAAGCCACTTCGATCCATGTGTGTACTACAACAAGTTACCATCAGGGGAGTATATCTATCTACTTCTCTATGTAGATGATATGCTGATTGCTTCTAGGTCAAGATCTGCTATTGATTCTCTGAAGAAGACGTTATCGTCCGAGTTCGAGATGAAGGACCTGGGGGAAGCAAGAAAAGTATTGGGCATGGAGATCACAAGGGACAGGGATGCTGGCAGGATAAGCTTGACTCAGAAGGGCTATCTGGAGAAGGTACTGCAGAGGTTTAATATTGGGAAAGATACTAAGACTGTTAGTACACCAATGGCGCAGCATTTCAAGTTGTCAGCGAAGATGTCTCTAAGGAGTGTTCAAGAGCGTGAGCATATGTCTCATGTTCCATATGCCAATGCGGTGGGTAGCTTGATGTATGCAATGGTGTGTACGAGGCCAGATATTTCACAGGCAGTCTCCATGGTGAGTCGATACATGCATGATCCTGGACAGGGTCATTGGGAAGCTGTGAAATGGATTCTGAGGTACATCAAGGGAACTGTTGATGTAGGCCTGGTATTTGAGAAGGACAACACCGGAAAGCAGGAATGCATAGGTTATGTGGATTCAGACTATGCAGGTGATCTTGACAAACGCCGGTCGACGACGGGATATGTCTTCACATTCTCACAGGCACCGGTGAGTTGGCGCTCCACACTTCAGTCTACCGTCGCGTTGTCGACCACAGAGGCTGAATATATGGCTTGACAGAGGCTATGAAGGAGGCAATCTGGCTTCAGGGATTGCTTGATGATCTGGGCGTGGAACAGGATATTTTGAAGATAAACTGTGACAGCATGAGTGCCATCTACTTGGCAAGGAACCAGGTCTATCATGCAAGGACGAAGCATATTGATGTCAGGTATCATTTTGTACGGGAGATTCTAGAAGAAGGTGACATTGACTTGTTGAAAGTTCACACTTCGGAGAATCCGGCCGATATGCTTACAAAGGTGGTGACGGGAGTGAAGTTTGCACACTGCAAAGACTTGCTCCATGTCCTTCAGGTGAAATGAGCTTGCTGAAGCTCATATGGGTGAACTACGGACGGCTTGATCCCTTGGGCAAGGGGTACGTAGGCAACCGGGTTGGTGCAGCCGCTATCGAGTCGGAATTCGGCTCAGATTTGGAAATCTTCACCGAGGTGGAGAATTGTTGGAGGAGAGAGTACAGTAGAGGAGGTGAATTCATGCCAGGTGCTGTTGAAGATTGCCAAGGAATCTACGACGAAAGGCAAAGGAACAGCGGGCAGGAAAAAGCAGCAGCAGCAGAAAATGACAGAGGTCGGTCGACCGGTCCGGTCGACCGACGTGCACAACATGCACAGGAGTTTGGAGCGGTCGACCGGCCCGGTCGACCGAAGGGCTCTGACTGACAAGACCCAACTCTCGGGTTTTTTCGGTCGACCGGCCCGGTCGACCGGAAGCCTGTGACTGACAAACCCCAACTCTCGGGTTTTTTCGGTCGACCGGCCCGGTCGACCGGTATTGGAGAATTGGGAGGTCGGTCGACCGTCCCGGTCGACCGACATGCGGGTTCTGGGTTTTTTTCTGCTGATCCGTTGTATGAGGTATTTAAGCCTAAAGGATTTCTAGGGTTTTGTATCTCTGCGAAAATTGTATTTGCTTGAGTTCTCTTGCATTCAAAGAGACTTAGAGCAACTTGTATTCCTCTTCCTAATAGTAAAACCTCTCCATTGATTGCCCCGAGGACGTAGGCACGTTGGCCGAACCTCGTTAAACTGTGTGTTTGTGATTTGTGCGTTTTCTCTTGTGATTGCATTGTGCTGGAGATCTAGGGATTCTCTATTGGTTCGTTGTTGTGATTGTTTGCGCGCACAACATGGTCTTGTGCAACTCCTTGCATATATGAGACTACTAATAATCTTTGAGTACTCTTGCTGTCTTCTCGGTCTTTCAGTGTTGGGTCGAAGTTTCTTATTGTAATCATATGGCATAGACAACTCTGGCAGGCCGAAGTAGCCATACTTCTTCAGCATGTTCTCTATGTAATGAGATTGAGATAATCCAATTCCATCTTTTGTGTACAGGATTTTGATTCTGAGAATCACGTTCGCAGTCCCAAAGTCCTTCATGCTGAGCTAGGCCGATAGAAATTCCTTGGTAGATTTCACTATCTCCGAGTCAGTCCCGATAATGATCATGCCATCTACTAAAGGCCGATCACTACTACCTTTCCTTCAGCAACCTTGATGTATAAGCACTTGTTAGATTCACTGACTCGAAACCCATTACTACGAACAATCCTGTCAAATTTCTCATGCTAGAGTTTGGAGCCTGCTTAAGACCATATAAAAATATTGTTAGCTTGCATACCTTGTTTATAAGGGCATCAAATCTTTCTGGTCTTTCTATGTAAATTTCTTCAGTGAGATCTCCTTTAGAAAAGCTGTCTTCACGTCTACTGGGGAGCACTCTAATCTCGAAGTCGCCTTCTCAGAGTCACTCCGCAATTTAGGAACACTCTGATCTCATACTATAATTTATTAAGGCTAAAGAAAGTCCACTTCTCTCTGGTCCGTATTTTCATATTGTTCTAATAGAACTTACCTTTTTCGTTATGATATGTGACAGATGTTTTATACAGAGAAAATATTGGTGAATTAATCTCTAATAATGTCTTTCACATTTTTTTTCTATAACATGTATGTATCTGTTATTATTATCAAAGATAAATATAGGTAGTTGAACAATTCTAATTGTCCTGCTTCCTTGTGATTTTTAACTTGATGCATTAATGACTAAATTAGTGCTATTTTGCTAGATTTGCTTGTGAGATTCTTTGTGGATGCCATTTTGAAACCACGCGGTGTGCCTGAGAATTTGCGTCTTTGGTCGATAGCAACTTGGCTTTTCAATCCATTCACGTTCACCATTGGTACTAGAAGAAACTGTGTGTCTCTAGTTTGAGCAATTATTCTTTGAATTATATTCTGTCTTATGAATGGTGTAGTTTGGTTTCACTTTTTTTTCCTGAAAATATCTTTTTGCTTATTGAATTCTCTAGCATCTGGCATAAGCATGTTTCTTGAAATTCAACTAAACAATTTAAATTTTTTATTAGACATTCCAAAAAGCTATTTTGACTTGAAGCATGGAGTATTTGAGTATGATATAACCATAATTAACATACTTTTCAGCTATGTACAAGAGGAGGTACAGGATGAGTGTGAAGTTTAGTTAAGAACTGTTGAATTGAAATGGCCTAACATAACGTATTGGCATACTTAATTGTGTAATAATCATTTTTAATAGGAAAGGTACTCGTGCAAACTATAACAGTGTTTATCATCATTTGCTTGTGCTAACCTGTATTTGTTGAACTTAGAATCATATTACAGCATAATGAAAAGTTATTAGATTTAGGGGCCGTTTGTTTCGCGTAAAACTCCGTAGTAATTCGTAAATGACTTACTACTCAGTTACAATTACGGCGTTTGTTTGAATCGTAATTCGTAAAAGACTTACGTAACTCAACTAACACTCACTTGCAACCCAGTTACCACTCACTTACAGCCCAGTTACAGTTAATTTTGTGGTCATACAAAATTTGTAATATTTTTTTATATTAATATTAAAATTTTTTAATATTTAACTTTTTAAATATTTATTTGCAGTATTAAAATTTTTTAATCACCAAATAGTTAATTTTGTGGTCAACTTTTTCACTTACGACTTATAAATTACACAACCAAACACCGTAAAGTACAATATACTTTCCCACTTTACAATTTTATATTACCAATCAAACACCGTAAAATTTACATACATGTAACTCATTTACAATTGTAAACACTTTACCAATTAAAACTACGAATTACGGCCAATTACGACAACCAAACAGACCCTTACTCTAGCAAAATTTTCTAACACACACTGAAGATATAATTACAAATGTGATTGTTTCCAAAATAAATAATGTGCATAGTTTGTGTTTTCAATTTTAGTTCATAATGATTCCGTCTCCAGTGAGTGAAGATCCCACGTATGCTGCTGCTTTGAGTACTAAACATTTAGTGGATACTTTTGAGCAGGTGAGTTTTTTTTCATAAAAGTTAACTACCCGATGTGAATTATTTATAATGATCTAATGTTGATATTTTTAGAGTCAGAATTTAAAATCTGATTGATTTCAGAGAGGCCGACACAGTTCAATCGGCTGATTCGGCCGGTGCGGTTCGATTTTTAAACGCAAACTCAACAAGGGATGGTTGGTAACAATTTTTTTATTTTTTTAAATTATTTTAAAAGGAAGATTTTATTCCGATTTTAAAGTTGGAACTTTTGTTGCCGGTAAGCTGAACGACAGAACTAACGTCCCGCGATGGGATTCGGTTCATGTGTGTGAGCTATACACACATACAATAAGAGAGCGATTAAAACTCTTACAATCTCTTATAACATGTGTAACACCCATACACATAACATATTATAAGAGAATCGATACACGTATCAATGCGTTATTGGCTCTCTTATTATATCTTATTATATGTGTGACTCGCACACATGAACCAAACCGCCCACGATGGGCCCACAGAGCTTTGAGGGTGCATAAACGGGCATTTCCCGCCCTCCACTTCCCTTTAAACTTCTACCCTCATCGGTTCAATCTTTCCCATCTTTCTCGTCTATGAGCGAGCTCGAGTCCTCGAGAAGACGACGGCGATTTCTAGGGTTTCGAGTTCTGTTTTTCTCTAAGATTAGTAGAGGGATAAGCTAGAACTCCTAATCTCCCCCAAATTTTCAACTATTACGAAAGGTACGCCCTCTATCGATCATCTCCTTGACCTACTTTACTTTACTTTGTTCTGAGATCTAAGACATGGATTTTGTTCGGTTCAGATCCTGTATTTGACTGATTCGTTCGAGATCTGCGCAATTTGAGAAGAATTTCACGTCACTGGTGATGTTTGCTGAGATGTATGGTAAGATCTCAGCTGTTCTAGGTTTTATCGTTCAAGAATAAGTAATTATATGGGAATTGTTTCGTTTTTGATACATAAGTACAGATTTCTTCTATTTCTCGTCAAATTTTGTCGTCAATTTCGGAATTTGAACCATTCCAGGGGTTTTTCTGCTGTGGAATTTGTGGAAACTTACGTTCTATAACGGTTGAAAGTGCTTCTATCTGTTCTGCGGTTTATTTTATTAAAATTTGGGTATTATGGAAAAATGTCTTACTTTTTCCTTGCTATGACTTTGATTTCTTCTTCTTCTTCTTCTTTTTTAATGAAAATTTTACAAGGAACAAGCTTTTCTGTTCTAGAGCCATTCTAAGGCTTCTCTAATCTGAAAAGGTTCCGACTTTGGGGTAATAAGTTCAGTTTCTTTTCTTTTTTTAATTGAAATTTGAAATGGAGGGATGTCTTGATCTGAAGCTGTGACCCCCATGAATAACGTAATGTAATCTTTTCTAGAGGTTTTCAGTTCAGAAAAGTTAATGAATATCAAATTCTGGAATCATAAGAAAATTCACAGAAAGAGTATTGTCCAGTTTTCCAAAATTATAATTGGTTCTTGGGTTATTTTTCCCCCTGAAAATATGCGATTCTAGGGAAATGCTCCTTATCTTTGGATACTAAGTACAGTTTTTCCTTCCATTTTTATTAAAATTATTTTGTTTGGAGGAAATTCCACTAAAAACAATATAGCAAAGCATTTATTGCTTTTTCTTTTTCGATCTGATTATGATATTGCATGTAAAATTGCGATATCTTCTGTTCGAAACTTATATTTTCTAATTCCATGTTTGATAAGATGTTTCTATTTTGACAATGTAACCGGTTCTATATGAACTTTCCTGTTTTCTTCTTCCGCAGGACAACAGATCAGAGATACTGCTAGCTGAGGAGATTGTCTCCTTAGAGATCTATCAAACTTGTGAATTTTTAACCTGTTATCTCACAGTTTGTAAGGTGATTATTCATTCTTGCAATAAGTTCTTACGTATACATACAATTCAAAAATCTTGTTACATGATTGCAGTTAATGGGTAATATCTAATTCTTTTTATTATCTCTGCTTTTGACTGTTTTAGATTGATCTCTACAGGATGATTTAAGTAAAACAGTATATGTTCTCAGTTATTTTATCTTACCCTTGAAAGTGTAAGATCTAGAAAATCTGTTCCCTTTTCCTGTGTTTGGTTCTCATTCCCCTTTAACTTTTCCAACCAAATCAATGGAGCAACTTGTACTTCTTTTCCATTCTCTCAATCTCCTTGGAGCCAACCCCTTCTTTAGGTGGAGAATATGCTAGTTTATACATTATATTCCTTTACCAAGCTACATATGTCTTCCTCCCTTCACCAAGCTCATATGTCTTCCTCGGCTCTGTAGATTTGTATATGCTGAGCTTGGATTTTCCTTCTTCTTCTTCTTTTTTTGCCTTCTTTCAACTACGGCATTGTATACACATACATTCAAAATCTCATTACATAAATGCAGTTAATAGGTAATACCTAATTCTGTTTATTTATCTCTGCTTTTGACTGTTCTAGATTGATTTCTACAGGATGGTTCAAGTCAGACATTACTTATTTTCAGTTCTTTTATCTTACCCTGAAAGAGTGAGATCTAGAAAATCTATTCCTGTGTTTGGTTCTCATTCCCTTTACCTTTTCCAACCAAACCAATGGAACAACTTGTACTTATTTTCCATTCTTTCAATCTCCTTGGAGCCATCCCCGCTTTAGGTGGAGAATATGCTAGTTTATATAATTATATTCCTTTACCAAGCTACATATGTCTTCCTCTGCTCTGTGGATTTGCAGCATCTAACAAATATGCTGAGCTCGGATTTTCCTTTCCTTTTTCCTTTAAACTACTGCAATGTATAAACAGCAGATGGTTTTAATAATGCTGGAGGTATTTGTATATAAAACTCATGTGATGTCAATGCTCATGGTAGGTGGCATCAGCATTCTATTCCCATGCAAGTTCAAAGGGTGCAATGAGGTGCAATGCATGCTGGAGGGAGTTGGAAGGACAAGGCATAACAACCACCTGTGGCCATCTCCTCTGTATCCTAATGTCATCTTCTTATGCTAACTGGTTTGAAATCGACTTTGTTTCATAAAAACATTTTAAATCTTAGTTGAATCGTTATCCTTAACCTAAGAGAAAAGGTAAAGAAGATGCTGGAAAGATACTCAGTAATGATGCCACTTGTCCAATTTGCGACAAAGCACTTTCCAAAAGGTGCGTACATAGTTTAGAAAAAGCATAGATAGATGTAAGTTCAATGACTCTCATCAGCTCTACAGAGGCACAACTGTGGATAATATGTTTAATTATGCATTTTTAAGTTCTTCACATCACTTTATGAATGATTACTACCTGGGAATACATTTGCTCCCCTTAGTTCATCTTGTGACAATTCTCTCTCATGTAAGAAGAGCAGGAAAAGTGTTAAGTGGATGCAATGCCAAACCTTTTTCTTCTGCTTATTCATTGCATAATTTTGTTAATCTTTTCTTTTCTTAGTAACATAGTGACCTTTTCCTTGTTAGCCATATGCGGCCAGTTGATACGAATCCGGGTGATGACTGGATTAATGTAAGTATTACAGTTATTAATTTTGTTATTCATATGTTTCTCTTTCTCTTGAGTATAGTTAATGTTGCAGATGGCAATGGCTGGAGTATCTCCACAGATACGTATCCTATGGCAATTTTTTAATCTTCTATATGTGGCATTAGTTTTTTTTTTGTTTACTAAATTTTTTATCATATAAATTGTATGCATAAGAACCTGTTATTACAGTTAAGCGAGTCCTAGAGCTTTGTTTCTTATTGAAAAATACCTTCAGTGCTTCAGGATGAACTGATCTCAGCTTGCTCCCAAAATAGCCATATACATAGTTATATAGATAATTTGGTTTCTTTTGTATTCCTTTGACATGATGAATGTCCAGTCATGAAGAGTGCATATCGAAGTGTCATGTTCTATCTTGGACAAAAGGAACTGGAAATGCAATGCAAAATGAACAAGATAGTCGGGCAATGCCGGCAGAAATGTGAGGCTATGCAAGAAAATTTACTGAGAAACTGGAACAGGTGCACACTGCATACCAGAAAATGGCCAAAAGGTGCCAAATTATGGAACAAGAAATTGAAAGCTTGTCAAAGGATAAGCAAGAACTACAAGAAAAATATGCTGAGAAATCCAGGTCAGTCTCTTGCTTCTACACTTATTGACTTTAGTTCCCAAAGGGATGAAACTACCTTCTTCATTGCTTCCTGAAATTTTAGGATCACTAACTGTCTTTCAAGCCAGGCAAAAGAGAAAACTTGATGAAATGTATGATCAGTTGAGAAGTGAATATGAGACGGTGAAGCGTTCAGCAATTCAACCTGCCAGCAATTTTTTTACGAGAACTGAGCCAGATTTATTCTCAAGTATGCCTAACATGATAGACGGGAGACATCCCCTTAGACAAGGTAACAAGAAAAGTTGACGATCTTAAGCATATTTACAAGCTCACTTGACATGTCACCCACCTATTGTTGTGAATGAACTCAATCTTTGTACCACACCTCTCTGATATAAATAGTTGAACCAGCCGGCAGATCATTTTCTTCTAAAACAAACTTAAATAGGTTGTCCTAGATTTTTTTTCCTGGAAAAAGTAAGAGAGCTATAGAAATAATTTCTTAAGCTCTCCCAAAATGCGAGTTGATTTATCTGGCGCAGATCGGTCCGTTTACACTCCTGATACTCCAGGGCAAAGAAAGGAGATATGGCCTGCAGCAGCCAGACAGAACTCCAACTTGGGCCCATTCGATCTCTCGACTGGCTCTCCACCAAAGGCACAACCAGTTCCCGGTGATGGTGGACGCAGAAGACCTTCTCGTTCTCTCTTTGGCAGCGGTGTCAGCAATCCCTCTGCAACATTGCGTAATCTCATAATTTCTCCCATGAAGCCACCTCAGCTGTCACGTGGTCGGCCCAACATATTCACGTAATGCTCTTCCTCCTTTTCATCTCCTAATTAAGCTGTTAGGATAATGGTTCAGACAATGATACGGCCACAGAACAGACTGAGCTATTATTCACTTTGTCTATGGGACTGATCAGAAGGCGGAACGAAAATGCCATTCAGTAGGCATAAGGCGTATTTCCTTCTGCTTAATGTCTGTTTCCATTATGAATATCAGTTCTAATCTTGCAAAAAGTTCAACTTTTCTAATTTATCTTGCTTTTGTTTCAGGTTATAGGATGGTGGGAAGTTGGATCGTGCTGTCTATAGTCCGGGTTGGGAGCAATCTCTCTCCTCTATCTCTGTTTCATTTTTTCTGTAGTGATACTTAAATGTTCCAATGACTGCTGTTGGGATGTCTTGTATGAAAAAGCTCGTCTGACTGTTTTGAGAAGATGGATGGTTCCAGAATCTTAATAAACTAAATATTAGGGATATCATTGTTTTTTGCTTTTAATATTTTGAAGGAAATGAAAATTACTATGCAGTAGTCACAAGTTGTTTGACCATGATCACAGGAGCTTGACAAAAAGTTTGGCAGCTTGAATTGCAGTATAAACTAGATTATATATGAACCTATTGTTGACGAATACATATATGTATAATTGCATATGTATAATTTCTAATGGAGTTTAGCCTTCTGATATTTCACGAAACATAGATGAACTTGTTCTAGTGTCCCTTTGCCATTCTTACCTGGAGCTGGACTATATTTGTCATGTGATTTGAACAATGCTGAATTCAGATGATGAAAGTTGCATCTCACCTTTAATTTTCTTTTGTTTGAATGCGATGAATTTATGCAACACTGTGTTGTTGTTGCTCCGTTTAATGAAGTGTAAATATGAAATGTATTTGTAGTGCAATTCATGCTTCTGCTAGAAACTGATGTGTGGCTCAAGTGTGCTTTGGCAATATTTGACATGATAAGCAGGAAGACCGGTAAAAATCCTGTTGTTCGAAGGGCCAAACCGAACACTTAGAAGCAGAAATATAAGCATCATGTTGAGGATTAAAATGAAGCGTCATTTATGGTTATATCTTTATGCTAGGACACATGGGAGAAAACTCATGAAATTTCTTGTATCATTTGAATTGAGCTAAAATGAAAAGGAAGTGAAAGAAGTAGTTTCAATGCTTCAGAAACGACACCTTGACCGATAATTGAGCTGATACCCAATAGATTGGATCCGTTGTATGTAAGGATGTAAACAGATTAGACATAGCATTTACTGTTGGAATATATTATTGAAAAATTTAAGTTTAGTATTTTTAAAAATTATTAATATCCAAAGTTGTGTCTTTTGGACTTGTAACCTGTGAATGAAGTGAGATATTCATTGGAATTAAGCGATGTATCCTTTTATTGTGAAAAAAATATATAATGAAAAAATACATATGAAATCTCTTCCATTTATATTTAAAGAATGATTCATTCCAAAGGAAATATATCATCAATTCCAAATGTAAAACATTACTAATAGATTATTTCCCTCTCTCATCAAATAATCATGTTTTGTTTTATGATGTTTTACATTGTTGCATCATTAATGTTTGGATAATCAAAAGCCATTATTTGGGTCATCTTTCTTGTCTATTTGTGCTCGATAGAGATTACCTATCCTGGGAGTGTTGTAACAGACAAAATTTCTCTCGCTTGGTAGCCTACACGAAGGCACAAACATGTTTCTAAAGGGAGTGACTAACACGCATTACAACCTTGATTTGTTATATAATTCCCTTCCTTATTTTTATTTCATTTTATTTATTCTATTATTAATTTCAAATTTATTTAAGCTTATTTCTAACAATTTTAGAAACCTATTTTTGGGTTCTTCATCATATTTTTCAACAATTTAGAAACCTTTATTTGTTTGTTCAAATTTTTGCCAACATTTACCATATCCATATCCATTTCCAACTTTCCGTTATAGATACGGATGTGGATATTGTCAGATATGGAAATTTGATATTTGTATGTGTCAAAATTAGATATCGGATACGGATCGGATATTAGTGAATTGAATACAGAAACAGATCAGATATATGGGAAACAAATACGGTTATGAAAATGTTAACAAATATGCTTATATCAAAATTTATTTAATTAAAAAATATAAAATATAATGTAATAATAAAGTACTATGATAAAATTGAGAAATGGGAAAACAAATAATTTATGTGATTAGATTAAATAATCAAGTCAACATTAAGTTGAAATGGTAAAGAATTTTTATTGGTTTGCCTATTCATCAATCATAAATTATAATCTTTTAATAAAACAATCAATTCATAGATCTCAAAGAATTTCTCAAATTCAAAGTAAAAAATAGAAAATCAAAATATCTATACGGATATCTATATTCCTATCTATATGCAGATATCCGTATGAGTAACCACATCCATATGCGAAAATTTGGATAAAAAACAGATCATCCATATATGGATATATGTATCCATGTCCCATTCGAATTCGAATCCTCCTCCAATGCATATAAGTATTCTGTTTTATCTTTCAACAACATCATTGGATTGAGGTGTGTAGGGAGCAGTTACCTTATGAATAATGCTATGCTCTTCGCAATTTTTGTCTTTCATTTAAGGTATATTTGCCCCACGATCGAACCTTAGGATCTTGTTTTTCTTTTCAAGTTGGTTCTCAGCTTCAGTTTTATACACCTCGAACCAATTGAGGACTTCATTCTTAAATTTTAGAAGATAGGTATAGTATTTTCTAGAATGATCATCTATTAATGTTACAAAATATCTTTTACTGTTTCGGGTGAGAACTCTATTTGAGTCACGTACATCACTATGAATAAATTCGAGAGTTCAGAGTTCCTTGTGATAAACAAAAAGATTTTTAGATATGTTTCTCTTGAACACATGTTACACACTTAGAAGTGGAGTTAAAGGAAGTTTTGGGAATGAGATTTAGATCAATCATTTTCTAGATTGAATTAAAGTTTACATGTCCTAAAAAATCTTTCATACCAGACAACTAGGACATGAATTTTGTTATCACAAAATTTATTACATTGAGCCTGAAAATATCATTACTTACAAAACTTTTGCTAATAAATACATTATTTTTAGAAATTACAAATTTATTTGATTTCTTGACAATCTTATATCCAGTTCTGTGGTGGCGATTTTTTGACACGATTGATTGAACAGTCAACCTCACACCACAAACGAAATAGTATCTCAATTATCGGATGATAATTGAAGATTTCAACATAGTAAACAGGCGAAAACAGAAGATTATTACGTGGAAATCCAAATTGGGAAAATTCACAGGTAGGAGGGAGAGAATTCACTATAGTATCCAAGGTTACAATGGTTCTGCCGAATCTTCTTCTTTTTTTCTTGGATCTAATCCTGGTGTATAAATATCCAGTGGCATTGTAATCGATGGCACAGATATTTTGGATCTCTATAGTCACATGATTTGCACATTTTAATTTTCTCATAACTACTCAGATAACGTATTGGGATTGATATATAAAGATATCTGCCACTATTCATGATTGCCCTTACTAAAATAGGAATACAGAAATTTTTGGAACACGGGGATAATCTGACAGCGTAACTGACTCCATGAATCAGGGAATCCTACTCTCTTTAGTTTGGAGGCGGGAGTCTTCGTGAAAGACCATTGCTGTAGGGGTCAGGGCCTCTGACTAGTGGAATGACTCTGCCCGACTTGAAAATCCTGATGAATGATCCCAGATGGCTAAACTTGGAGAGGGACCTAGCAGCTGCAGATATCAGAGAAGGACCTCAAGTCGACTGTGGACTCAGGGTAAGACCTGAATCTTTCTCATTGGACCCGCAATGGGCAACTAGTATGTCAAGTTTGTTGTTCGCTTGAGACGCTTCTGATGCTGTGGGGCATGTGTCACGATCTTGATGCAGGTCAAAATCTGATCACTACAAGTTCTAAGGAGATTGGATTTAGTAATCAGATTTCTTTGGAGTATGAGTACGTGCAAGACGTCTTAAAGGGTTAAAACTTTTCAGAAGTCATCTTTAGTTCAATGCGTCCACTTCTCATTACCTCTTTGGTGGAGTTATCTGTCAGACTCATGTTTCCTTGATATTGTTCCTAATAGGATTTAAATTAGGAGCGATCAATACAGACATGAATATTTGCTCTTGAGTCTAACCACCAGACCGAGAAGAAAGTAATATAATTGACAAGAGATAGAGAAGTTACTAACTTAAAGGTGCTAGGAACTTGTTCCACCATGTTGACCTTGTGTCCAAAGTTTTTTTTGTTCCTTTTCGCAGCAGGTCTGAATGGTTCCTTCTTTCAGTGGAAGCACTGAGGAGTCATGTGGTTGGTTTTCCCGTAGAAATAGCTAGTAGAACTTCCCATCAGACTTCTGCTAAAGGGTTCAGGTTCAAAGGAGAAAGAGTGAGAATGATGAGTTTTCTTGAAGTTGTTGCCCTTGAGATTCATGATTTTGGCTTAGGCTTATCCTCAACCAAGTTCATTTTGGCTTTTATTTTAGACCTGGTTTTGAAGTTGAGCCTATGTTGGTCTTCTATACGGATCGCTTTAAGGGCCAGAGTGAGTGTTAGGACTCCTTGCTTGTGACGAAGGTCTCTAACAAAGTTTCACCAGGATGGATACAGTTTGTCAATAAGATAAGAAACTTTGTGATCATCAGAGAATTGATTTCTTTTTGATTAGAGATGTCGGATATAATCTTAGAATTCATGGATCTGGTCATTGATTGGCTTGTTATAAACCATCATGAATTTGTTGAAGAAAGAAGAGATGTATTGTTCGATTCCAGCATCATCGAGATCATATTCTTCCTCAATGCCGCCCATAGTTTCTTGGCACTCTTGTACTCATAATATATATCGTACAGATTGTCAATGAGCACACTAAGAATCCTATGACAGCAACGATAATCTATCACCTCTGGCTTCATGAATGTGAGAGAGGGAGGAGTTAAAGAGGGAGCCCTAGCAGAAGTTTCCGTAGGGGCTAATGAAGACGTCAAAGGTTTAAGAGATGGAACAATACTATCTATGGCAGAGGTCAGTCCTAAGGTGGTCAACCGATATTTCATTTAGTTTGCTCACCACTTATAGTTTATACCAGAGAATTTATCTGGTTTGACACATTTAGAGTGACCAGGGTTAGCCATAATGTCTAGAAAAGATTGCTAGTCTCGGTTTGTGTTCAATAATTTATGAAGATATAGAGTGTCAGAATACAATTATAAGTTGGTTGTTTTTTAGATTATGGTATGTAAAAATAAATATGTAAAGATCTCGCCTAGTTTCCAATGTAGTGACAAACTTTGAGCATGATAGAGTTACTACATAATAAGCTAGAATTCAAATTGTAGTATGTATCCAAAATTTTCAATTAAGACAAGAATAATATTCAATTGAATTATTTCCAGCAATTAGAAAGTAAATTTAATTGACATTATGATTGCAGAAAATGGTTTTGCAAGATATGGATAATTGCATGACTTGAACAACTTAAAATTGTTTTAACTAATTGCAAGAATTAGACAATTATTTAACTAATTGCAAGGACTAACTAATTTCAGGAAACAAATAAAAGTCAGTGTTCTAGAGTAATGACTTGTCACAACTGATCTCACATGCCAGCTTTTCTTTCCCTCTAAATTGTTTATTTGTTTGTATTATATTATTGCAATTTTGGTAGCAAATAAATTATTTTACAATATTAGTTTTATTGATTAGAGTAATTTCAGTAGACTTAGATGCAGAAATATCGTCTTAAAAATAATTTTTATCATTTTTTCTTAAAAATAATTTTTCTCTTAAAAATTTATTTTGTCTTAAAAAAATTTTTAGAGTAGAAAGTTGAATGGTGATTTATTTTTTGAATCTCCAATTTAATTGGTGTCTAAGAAAGGTGTTCTAAAAAGTGGTTACATAATTAAGAACTGTTGCAAAGTAGAAAATCTGCACTTGACTTTTACTAGCCTGGCTAGTTGGATTGGTTAATCTTGAGTTGATAAAACGAATAATTTTTAGGATATAGAGTAAAAACCCTAACGATCTAGAAGACTGAATTTTGTCTGTTTCCTAAAATATGGATCCAAATTTTAGTATGACAGTGTTTTTTGGATTGTTGGGTTTTTTTACTCTATTTCTTGAAAGTTGTTAGGCTTATCAGCCCAAGATTAACCAATCTAACTGTCTAGGTCAGTAAAATTTAGGTGAGAGATTTTTCATTTTGTAATGGTCTTTAATTATGTAACAAGCTTTCAGAACACTTTTCTTAGACACCAATTAAGCTAGAATTTCAAGGAATGATTCATCCTCCACTTTCTAATCTAAAAATTATTTAAGACAAAATTATTTTCAAGACAAAATTATTTTTTTAAGACAAAAAATTATTTTAAGACAAAAATTATTCTTAAGACAAAGTTTATTTTTAGGACAAAATTTCTGCAACTAAGTTTACTGAAAATTACAATAATTAATAAAACTAATATTGCAAAATATTTTATCTGCAACTAATCTATTGCAATAATATAATGAATAAAAAATAAATAAATAAATAAGAGAAAATGAAAAAACTGGCATGTGAGAGCAGTCATGAAAAATCACCGTCTAAAAGACTGAGGCCCACTCTATCACTCGGGCGTTGGATCGACTGCCGTCAACTAGCGATAAAAGCTCCCAAAAACAACAGGACCCCAACTCTAGCGCAAGCTTGCGTCTCTGCTCAGACTTAGAACTGTTAGCTAAAATTGAAAGTTAAGAAAAAATTAATTTAAAATAAGATCTTTCCCTACTGCAGTGTTAATGCAATAGTAGGTCTCAAGAAAAAAAGAGAAATGTGGCTTGTTTTTTTTTTGTTTCCCCTCAGAAGGAGGTTTTTTCTATTTATAGTTTTGAGAAAATCATCTTTCTCATCTCATATTTAATGTGTGACTAAAAAATTTAGGCTTGAGAATTGGTTAGTGAGTTTTTCGGTGTTTGAATGTTGTTGGGAAGTGTGGTTTGAAAAATGTTATGTCTTTTCTGATATTTGGATGGTAATGTGAAAGTGAAAGTGGAAAAGTTGACCACAAAGTTGACTGCAAAATAATATTAAAAGAAAAATTAATTAAGAAAAATAAAAATTAGATTGTAATTAGATTACAAGTTTTGACTGCAAAATAATATTAAAATAAAAATTAATTAAGAAAAATAAAATTTAGATTGTAATTAGATTACAAGTGAGATTCATATGACCACGAAATTAACTGTTTTGAGGTACAACTTATTACAAATGAGATATACGTGACCACAAAATTCACTGTAGCACCTGAAAGTGAGGAAGTAATTGTGTAAAAGAGAGAAGAAAACAAGAAAATGAGTTCCACTGTTTGGATAGATGAGGAAGTGAGCAATTATATTTCCCGATTTCTTTATTTCCGCCAACTTCTTCCGCCAACTTCCTTGCAACCAAACACGTCCTAAGTGAAATTGAGAAATTCATTCTTTCCCATGAGCTTGTGTTCACTCAAGCCCAACACCGATACCGTCTCTCAGATGACGAAATCATCTCGTCTGAACACTATTAATTATCTTGTAAACCTTAATTTGTCCTCCGGTGGTAAATCACCAAGGCAAATTACTCACAGTTCCGCATACATCAGCAGGTGCCTGACTTTTGTATCGTTTTCTTTTACCCTGGTGGTGTTGAGGTCATGCGGAACATTGCCCTGGACAGCGCTGGCATCTCGTTCATGCTATTCAATTTGAATTGTGGACTGTTGGTTGTATACTTTTATACTGGATAGCAATTTTCTTTTTCTCATTAATACTTACTGTGTTCTGAGATTGTTAAAACTTTTAAAGTGAAGTTTGCTTTTGGATCAAACTTGATGTTGTTATGAAAACGTGTGGCTGCCTACCTTTACTGTGCACCATTAATAAGTTTACTATGCGCTGATGTAAGCGATGACGCAAGCGACTGCATAGTGCCCCCAAGGTTTTCCTGTAAATAGGCCCTTCCAGATTCATTTCAATGTACACACAAATTCAGAAATCAATAAGAATTCCTACTTCTACTCTGTCTCTAAAATTCTCTGCTTTGGTGTTATATTCTCGGAGTTTTTACAACACGTTATCAGCACGATCACTCTAAGTCTGTCCCCAGCCTCTACCTCCGTCAGCTCAGGGAAAAAGCCTACCACGTCAAGTCTCTGCCTCCATTAGCTTAAGGTAAAACTTGTCACGAGCCTCTGCTTCCATTGCTCAAGGAAGAGTCCTATCACAAGTCCCAGCTTCTACCTCTACAATCTCAAGGTAAATTGGCAAGTTACTATACTTATGATATTCGTATAACACCACTACTATAATAAAGGAGGCTCTGCCACCTATTTATAGAAATGTGATGTGATTACGAAAACTGAATTATTATACTAATTATATTCATATAACATCATTACTATAATGAAAGGAGGCTCTGCCACCTATTTGTAGTAAAGTGATATGATTATGATATCTTTACTAACATCTAACTTGATGCTTGCGTGGATTAAACCCCAAGTGTAATACCCCGTTTTCAGAATACGTACTTAGTTGCGTATTCAGCTTTTCGATCGTATTTTTCGATATACTTCCTGTATTTGACCGATTTCAATTTCAAATATCATTTTCCAATATATTAGATTTTATATGATTTTCTGGATTTTTCCTGAATTAAAATGAATTTCTTCAAAACCATGGTGTCGACCAGTGTCACTGATCGATTCCCGAATTTTTATTTTCCAAACAGTTAGGAATTTCTAGAAAGTCCTTTAGGCTTTATTTCTTAGAATCCTGTTTTCTATCTAAATACTTTTTCTGAGAATTTTATGAATTTATGAAAATTTCAACGGAGTCGGTAAATTACTGATTCCGGGATTTTTAGTTTTAAAACTATAAAGTATCTCTTCAAACGGATTTCACTATACGTCTTCATATATTATTATTGATTTTTGGTAAAATTTACGAGTCGTTCCGAGATACTTGAATTTCGGACGATTTCGGTATTTCCCGAAATGTTTTCCGCATCCTCGACTTAAACCCGGGAACTTGTATTTTCAATATTTTATTTTCTAAATCCAAGAGAAAATATCTTCTCCTTTATGATTTCTTTTCTTTTTCCTTTCCTTATTTCTTTCCTCCACAACCACAAGTTTTTTTTCCGTTTTCCAAAATTCCATTTCTCCAAAAATTTCAACTCCACACATTTTCTCACCTACTTCCTCATTAAATGCCCATCTTTTCTCTCTCTCCCATGGCCGGCCAAGTGGTGGCTAGGAGAGACACCTCACCTCCCCTTTTTGCACAAAACCCCCTCTCAAATTCTTTATTTGCATCTCCTTTACAAAATCAAATCCTATATAAGTTTTCCTTTACATTCTTTTACTCTTTTTCTTCACTTCACCAAGAAATAGCCTTCACCATTTCCTTCTCCATCTCAAACCCTAACTCCAAAGCTCACCTAGGTTTTCATCTCCATCTCTAGCAACCATCTCTACCTTGGATTTGGATCGCATCTCTCTTCGTCGGAAGTATCGCCAAGGATCGAGTGGGTGATACCGTTGACTACGATCTCTTCCGAACTCGCATAGAACTTCGATTAACCGTTCGAGGTGAGTATATTTACTCACCAAGACTTGTGAACTCCTTTGTGTACTTGTGTTGACAAATCATGCACACTTGTGACATAAAAATCATATTTTTAGACCCTCAAACAAAACCCTAGAAATCTGTTCTGTTTGCTGTTTTCCCACGATTAGTCGACTAGACCTAGGGACTAGTCGACTAATCCACTTTAGTTGAAACTTAACCTTTTCTGATTTCACAGTTTTAGTCGACTAGACCAGATTTCCAGTCGACTAGAGACCCCTAGTCGACTACCCATTTCTCCCCAGTCGACTCCTGTTTTCCTGAAATAAAACATCAACTCTCTGTATCTCAGACTTAGTCGACTTAGGTATCCATTAGTCGACTAGTAGTTCCCTGTTAGTCGACTACCCTTACAACCCTAGTCGACTAACTTTCCCTGAAACAGAACCCAACTCTCTGTTTCCCAGTTTTAGTCGACTCATCCAGACTAGTAGTCGACTTAAGACCCCTATTAGTCGACTAACCCTTCCACCTAGTCGACTAATTCTGACTGTTTGACTTAGTTGATTCTGTTCTGAATTTGGATCTTATTGTTGATACATGTATGGCATATTATTTTTGTTCATGCTTCATAACTGGTACTACATGACATGTTACTTGATAGACATTATCTCATATTACTTCATGACTTGTTATTACATATCATCGCTCCATAACTTGTTAAAATGTGAATATCACCACTTATCATGCCATCACTTGAACCAAGCATGATACACTTGACTTTTGCATAAAATGGACCAACTTACACATGGGTCGGGGGAAAACATGCGGATATCGATATGTGTTCGTGTTTACAGTGGCTTTTAGGAATGTTGTGCAACTCATGTTCCGGTCTGACCTGTGGGCCTCCAGGGGACCGAGGGGAGTGCTTGCTCCCTCTATTACTGGTACCATCTGTTGGCCCAAAGGCCTATCGCCCTAGTTTTGATGATGATCAACTCATGAAGTTATATTTACTAATGATCTTGTGCTAATTAGTGACAGATTTGAGATCAAGATCTTTGTAGTTGCATAGCTCAACAAAGGATAAAAGAACAAGATTTGGAGCTTGCATGTGGTGATCCAAGGAGTTTTTGGATCAAGCTTGGACCAAGTCAAGAAGATGAGAAGCCTTCAAGGGAAGACTTCAAAAAGTTGAAGACTTGGGTCTAGGTATAGAATTTGTATTTTTGTTTTAGTAAAAATGTAAAGGATAGATAGTTGGTGGATTGCTCAAGTTATATCACACACACACACTCTTGATAGAACTCTTGATTTAATTGATTTCATAAAAGATTTCTTTTTAGAAAAGAATTTTTATTTATTAAAAGATTTTCTTTGAGACAAAATATAAAACTTTGGGTTTTGGTATTTCTATCATATACATATCTTTAAACCAAAATCATGATTAGTGCTTTATGTCAAAAACATAGATATTTCTTATTGATTGTGTAGTGGATCATATCCATACACACTATGCTTTAAAATGAACTCAAATATCTTGTTTTTGTATTTGATGAAGATTTAGAAAAACAAGTTTGGAAAAACATGTTTTGGAAAAATACATTTTAGTTATTGAGCTAATATTTCCAAGTTACAAAAATAGACCAAACATATATAACATGTCTTGATTTTGTGCAAGCATGTTTGTTCTTTCAAGTATATTGGTAAAACTATTTTTGTAGAATTTCTATGTATTTTTAGGATTTTATAAAAGATTTTTAAATCCTGTTTTCTGACCTGGAGACTGGCTGACAGGCCAAACCGGTCGACCGGTCCGGTCGACCGATGTGCACAGCCCTGTGCACGTTGTCAGCACAGTGGCCGGTCGACCGGGTCGGTCGACCGACCAAGAGAGTTTGCTCTCTGGAAATGTCCAGTCGACCGATAGGTCGACCGACAGTTCATTCCAGGTTATCGGTCGACCGAGCCGGTCGACCGGTGGCTGCAACGGTCAGAAAAATGACCGTTGGCCGGTCGACCGGCGGTCGACCGACAGCACTGACAGAACCCCAACGGCTCTATTTCTGGCAGCCTATAAAAGGGGTCTATTCAACTGTTTTGAGGTTAAGATTTTGGAGATTTCTTGAGCAGTTTTTCTGATACTTTTAGAAGAGTTTCTCCACAAGATTTAAGTGCAAATACTTCCAATCAAAAGGAAGAGTTTTTATCAAGAGAGTGTTAAAGTGATTCTTGAGTTTTCCTCCATAGCTTTCTTTCCTTGATTTTCTCACACCACACTTGAGCTATCCATTACTAGATATTCCTATAGGTGTGTTGTAGTGAGAGTGCTCTTTAGGTGATCAAGTGTTGTGATCATCAAAGAGATTTTTCTTGTTACTTTGAGGAGACGGGCAAGTGTGCTCGTTGTGGTGTGGAGTTCGGTTGTGAACTCTTTGGTAGAGGTACGGCCTCGGCGAGTCGGTGGACTTGCGTGTGTACGGGACTTGGGAGTCCGAGGGTTTGTAGGTGTACGGCACCGAGGAGAGATCCATTGGGATCTTGCATAGTGGAAACCCTTCGTGTGTCGAAGGCGGGGATGTAGAGCAAGTGTGCTCGAACCTCGAAACATACCCTTGTGTTTGCGATTGCTATCTCTTGCTCTCTTTCTCTTTTTGTCTCTATTTTATATCTTGCATTCAATTTATTGTGTTCATCTTATATATGCATGATATATTCCCTTGTGCTCATAATTGATATACATACTTGCTTGGGATTGCTTGTTAACACTAGTATTCAACCAAGAGAGCCAACGCGGCACCTCAACCCATTCAAGGGGAATCTAGAGGAGCTTGTCCAGAGCCTCGCAAGGGGAATTCGGCAACACTCTTGAGTTATACATAAGTGTTTAATTAAAAGAAGTTTTAATTTGGTCAACTTAGTTTTAATTCCGCATTATTTGTTCATAAGTGACCTTTAGATTAGCCATCACCTATTCACCCCCCCTCTAGGTGATCTTACAATTGGTATCAGAGCCAAGTGCTCTTGATATTAGGTCTAACAACCTAGAGTTAAAGATCCTCATTTTAGGCTAATCACAAGATTTGTACACACACAATGGACTTCATGTCACCACCCACCTTTGACATTCTTAACATCCAAATTTGGAAGGTTAAGATGTCTTTGTTCCTCAAAGGACTTGGCCTTAGTGTATATCTTGCCACAACTAATAAAGAATATTGCTTAAATGGTAAGAACATTGAGGCTAATGCAAAAGCCCTTCATGCTATTAAGTCAACCCTAAATGATGATTATTTATCTAGGGTTTCTAATGTTGAATCGGCTTTTGTAGCTTGGAACATCATCACCTCCCTTGGCGAAAAGGATCTATACTATACGGGGAGCGATTCGGACGTTGGAAGCGACATCTCCAACGTGTGCTACATGGTCCAAGGGGATAACCCCCTTGAGGTAAACTCCGAATCCGATGATGAGGACATGTCATATGATGAGCTCACTTCATTTTGCCAAACAATTCTTGAGAAATATGACATGATTAAAAAGGAAAATAAAAATTTGAAAAAGGACATTGCTTGCATGCATATAGAACAAGATTCTTTCAAATCTAACATTGCATGTTTAGAAAAAGAATAACATTTTGAAAAAGAATTTTGATGCCATGCTTAATGATAAAGATTCTTTAGAAAATAAAATGGCATGCTTAGAAAAAGAAAATGAAGATTTGAAAAATGAGAATATTTCATTGATGTCTAAATTGAATGTTTTGTGTGAAGGGAACACTATTTTGAAGGATAAGATCATTTTGGTGGAAAAACAAAAGGAAATATTTTTCAAGAAAATATTACTTTGAAAAGAAAATTTGTTGAAAAAGAAAAAGACTTTGTTTCTAAAAAGAAAAAGAAAAATGATTCTTCATCTCATCATGCCTTTCATGCCACATCTAATGAGATTAAGAATAGGAAAAACAAAATGAATAATTTGAGTTCAACTTTGAACTCTTGTGCATTCAATCATTCTAAGTTGGAATCTTTGTTTCAAAAGAAACAAGTTCCCCATGCTCATGCACATACTCATCATGCTCATGCTTATGGTGCACATCACGATCACAATCACTCTCATAAGCATCATGCTAAGGTGTACATTTGTACACATTGTGGCCGCAAAGGCCATCTAGCAAAATATTGTTTTGATAAGAAACCATACTTATATTTTGCTAAGTATAATAGATTTTGGGTTCCTTACAACAATGCTAACCCCAAAGGACCCAAGAAAACATGGGTACCAAAACCCCCACCTTTTGATTTTGATGTAGGTGAGGGCTCTCACAAACGTGAGAGGATTGGTGCCTTGGTAGCCGATGCAATGGACATGATGGACAAACATTTGGATGCATTGCTATCAAGGAATCTTGGTGGGAAAGACCACCACACTTGGAGCTTTGGAGTTGGTAACAACCTCTAAACTCCTACTTTTATGTTCATGCTATTTACTTATGTCATATTCATAGCATGTTCATGATTTTGTTTTAAGATTTTCATGTGCTTCATGTGGTATTTACATGCTTAGATGTAGAATATTTCAAACTTGTATTCATACATAGATGTATAGTGAAATACAATTGACTCATATATATGATTGAACTTCATGCTCATTTGTATCCACTATAAGCATATGTATAGACTAGTTTTGATAATTCTCATATATACATGTTTTGCCAATTTTTGTGATTTACTTCATGTATATGCATGCTTAATTCAAATCTAATAAATATACATGTATACCCGTGAGTCTCTTGCCTTCATGCAAACATTTAATAGACTCTTTTATTTTTGGGATATGTATGCATATTGTTAGATTTGTATAAACCATACATATACCATGAAATTGTTGATTTTAGTGAAAAATGATTTTTCATGATTTGTTGTTAAAAATTTGACTTATGATCGTTTTGGGCTTCAATGACTATTTTCATGAAGATACTATTTACATAACCTTTGAACACTCATCTTTAAGAAAACATATAATTTGGAGCTTTATGGACTATGAGTGCTTGAACTTTTATGTACTTAGTAGTATTTATGAAAAATATTTGAATTTGATGTATTTGAAGGATCTTTAACTAGTTTGTCAAAAATCCATTTAAACTAGTTATCTATTCTTCAATTGATGCACATGATCCTATTTTACAATTGGTATTTTACAATTATATGGATAAATTCTTTTATATTCTCAAAATTTATTTGATGCTTCATGATTTGAATATTAGTTTGAATGTTAACCTTTATCAACACTAGGATTTATACTTGTACATATTATGGGCTACAAATAAATCTATTTATATTTGTGCTTGAATGCCTATTTGAACCCATTAGATGTGCTTGTATTGCTTAGTTTTGATGATAATTACATCTTCAAACTTGTATTCCCATTTTGCACTTGTGATTTGACCATGTGCTTTTCATTTCATGTATATGCTTGTCTTGCCAAAACATTAAGATATACATGGATACCTCTTGAGTCATTTGCCTTTAATGCAAATCTAGTTATATGGACTCAATTGTATTTTAGGGATATGTATGTATACTTAATGTCTTGACAAAACATACATATATCTTGAATATAAATTTTGTTTTTAATAAAATTTTGTGTTTTTAAAATTGGTACAATAAAATTTTTGTGATGGATTTCAAGAATTCAAATTCATGATTTGAAGGAATATTGAGTTTTATTGCTATTTTTCATGATGCCATGTTCCACATAACACTAGTTCACTCATTTTTTTTGAATTTGGACTTTATAGATAGAGTGTTTCTTAGTGCCTTGTGTTTCATTGATCTTTCATGAAAAACCTTTTAACTTATTCCTTGATGGAAGGATCTCGTACTAGTTCTTAAAACAAGTTCATTTAACTAGTTCGAATTCTTCATATGGTAGATTATATGATGTATACACTTATGCTTACTTTTCAATTGGTATCATTGGTTATTTGCAATTGGTATCAATATGACTTCATGTTGTGTATATCCATATTTTGATTGTATGTATGAATGCCTTCAAATTATATCAATTTCTATTGGTATTATCTTGTCATACATATATGTTATCTATTTGTGCTTATTTTACAAGTGGTATTTCCTTTAAAGCACAAAGATTGTTGATGCTAAGCTTAATTAGATTTCAAATTGGTATTTCATAATAAGCTTGTGCATTGTATTTTTTTGAAATTGGTATCAAAAATTCAAAATTTGATTATTTTACAATTGGAACCATGCAAAATTGTGTTATTTGATATCTTATAATATGATCTCTTTCTAAGATATCTCAAAATTTGTTGTTATTAAGAAAAATTCAAAATTTTTTATTTGTATTTCCTATATGCAAGGAGAGCTTAACATCTCTTCTACATATAGATTCATGTTGAGTATATTATAATTTGAGGAGCTTGACAACTCTTCTTTTCATGATATACGTGTGTAGGGGGAGCTTCACATCTCCTCTTATGCATGACATATTATACGTTATGTGAATTAGGGCTTGTCATCCCTCTTTCATGTAATGTATATGTGTCGGGAAGCTAACTTAACGTCTTCCTCTTCATGAATTTATATCGCATATAAATTTTATTGATTGATTTGTATTTACCCCTCCTTGATCTCTTTGTTTTTAACAAAAAGGGGGAGAAAATTTGTTTGATGTATTTTTCCTTTGAACCCTTTGTTGATGATTGACAAAAAGGGGGAGAAGTATTTGAGATTGTATTGTATATGCATGTTTTCATTGCTTAAGAGGGAGAAGTATTTGTCTTTCTTACTTATTATGCATATATGTTGTATTTTGCAATTAGGAGAAAAAGATTTGACTTAAGATTTGATTTTTGTTATGATTGCATCTCCTTACATTGCATACATGTCATGTGCTTTTATTGCCATATCTATTATTTATTTGGTATGCATGAGTTAAGGGGGAGCTTCTTTGAAGCTTTACTTTAATCCATGCATATATAACCTCATGAGTTTTGTCATCATCAAAAAGGGGGAGATTGTTGGCCCAAAGGCCTATCGCCCTAGTTTTGATGATGATCAACTCATGAAGTTATATTTACTAATGATCTTGTGCTAATTAGTGACAGATTTGAGATCAAGATCTTTGTAGTTGCATAGCTCAACAAAGGATAAAAGAACAAGATTTGGAGCTTGCATGTGGTGATCCAAGGAGTTTTTGGATCAAGCTTGGACCAAGTCAAGAAGATGAGAAGCCTTCAAGGGAAGACTTCAAGAAGTTGAAGACTTGGGTCTAGGTATAGAATTTGTATTTTTGTTTTAGTAAAATGTAAAGGATAGATAGTTGGTGGATTGCTCAAGTTATATCACACACACACACTCTTGATAGAACTCTTGATTTAATTGATTTCATAAAAGATTTCTTTTTAGAAAAGAATTTTTATTTATTAAAAGATTTTCTTTGAGACAAATATAAAAACTTTGGTTTTGGTATTTCTATCATATACATATCTTTAAACCAAAATCATGATTAGTGCTTTATGTCAAAAACATAGATATTTCTTATTGATTGTGTAGTGGATCATATCCATACACACTATGCTTTAAAATGAACTCAAATATCTTGTTTTTGTATTTGATGAAGATTTAGAAAAACAAGTTTGGAAAAACATGTTTTGGAAAAATACATTTTAGTTATTGAGCTAATATTTCCAAGTTACAAAAATAGACCAAAACATATATAACATGTCTTGATTTTGTGCAAGCATGTTTGTTCTTTCAAGTATATTGGTAAAACTATTTTTGTAGAATTTCTATGTATTTTTAGAATTTTATAAAAGATTTTTAAATCCTGTTTTCTGACCTGGAGACTGGCTGACAGGCCAAACCGGTCGACCGGTCCGGTCGACCGATGTGCACAGCCCTGTGCACGTTGTCAGCACAGTGGCCGGTCGACCGGGTCGGTCGACCGACCAAGAGAGTTTGCTCTCTGGAAATGTCCAGTCGACCGATAGGTCGACCGACAGTTCATTCCAGGTTATCGGTCGACCGAGCCGGTCGACCGGTGGCTGCAACGGTCAGAAAAATGACCGTTGGCCGGTCGACCGGCGGTCGACCGACAGCACTGACAGAACCCCAACGGCTCTATTTCTGGCAGCCTATAAAAGGAGTCTTGTCAACTGTTTTGAGGTTAAGATTTTGGAGATTTCTTGAGCAGTTTTTCTGATACTTTTAGAAGAGTTTCTCCACAAGATTTAAGTGCAAATACTTCCAATCAAAAGGAAGAGTTTTTATCAAGAGAGTGTTAAAGTGATTCTTGAGTTTTCCTCCATAGCTTTCTTTCCTTGATTTTCTCACACCACACTTGAGCTATCCATTGCTAGATATTCCTATAGGTGTGTTGTAGTGAGAGTGCTCTTTAGGTGATCAAGTGTTGTGATCATCAAAGAGATTTTTCTTGTTACTTTGAGGAGACGGGCAAGTGTGCTCGTTGTGGTGTGGAGTTCGGTTGTGAACTCTTTGGTAGAGGTACGGCCTCGGCGAGTCGGTGGACTTGCGTGTGTACGGGACTTGGGAGTCCGAGGGTTTGTAGGTGTACGGCACCGAGGAGAGATCCATTGGGATCTTGCATAGTGGAAACCCTTCGTGTGTCGAAGGCGGGGATGTAGAGCAAGTGTGCTCGAACCTCGAAACATACCCTTGTGTTTGCGATTGCTATCTCTTGCTCTCTTTCTCTTTTTGTCTCTATTTTATATCTTGCATTCAATTTATTGTGTTCATCTTATATATGCATGATATATTCCCTTGTGCTCATAATTGATATACATACTTGCTTGGGATTGCTTGTTAACACTAGTATTCAACCAAGAGAGCCAACGCGGCACCTCAACCCATTCAAGGGAATCTAGAGGAGCTTGTCCAGAGCCTCGCAAGGGAATTCGGCAACACTCTTGAGTTATACATAAGTGTTTAATTAAAAGAAGTTTTAATTTGGTCACTTAGTTTTAATTCCGCATTATTTGTTCATAAGTGACCTTTAGATTAGCCATCACCTATTCACCCCCCCTCTAGGTGATCTTACACCATCATGTTAAGGGCATACATAAGTCCCTCTTGTTTAGCCTAGCGGCTGGCTTCCGTCACCAAGCAACGGAACAATCCTGGACCGTTATCCCGGGCATGTACGGGTCCACTGTAAACATAGTTCGTCGATACAACCGCTGTTTCCAATAACAACCTTGCTTTACTAGGATATGGATCTATGTGCTCTAGGACGCTGGGTCACATAGCTAGATATCACAGTAAGACAAGTAATAATAATAAGACGTCAACTGTAGATTTATTGTATTTAGGATTTTATCTCCTCATGCTTTTCATACTTGTTAGTTGATATTTCTTATAACTGTTTCATCTTTCCTTATTCATGTCCCTTAGCCACTTGGCTGTAGTTTGTTTATTGTATATGTCTTGACTCCTTGGATTTGCACATTCAGATTCCGAGCTTGGAACGAAGTGGAGCCATCCACAGAGGACCAAGCTTACTTTAGTGAGCAGGCGGACTAGTTCCAGTCCCTTCGTGCCAGACTTACCTTTTGACTCACGAGATCCTCTTTCTACTTGTGAGCTTTTTGTATACATATTTGTATATATTTCTTTTGGACTTGGTTATGATGTAATACACATGTAATGTGTAATACTTTTTAATATCCTGTGATAACTTTGTATGTGTACTTCTTGTGTTGGCATATGTATTGATACCACGCTTTGTCGTGTACTCTGTTTCTTGTTGTACTTTTTGCTTAGCGTATATACGTGGGGGCAATTCCTGACCTACGTATATACGTCGCAGTGACGTCCCCGTATTCGTGGAATCGGGGCGTTACAGGTTGGTATCAGAGCCTAGGCTCTCACACCTGAAGTACAATCGAGCGGCAAATTTTAATAATTTGCTGATGCCAACTACAATATACAAAGTTATTAAGTCCTCCTTGATTCCTTCTTGATTCCTTCCCTTGTATCCTAAACTCCTTCCATTTGCTTCCAAATTCCAGTTATCTTTCCCCAACTCGGTATGGAGCGAAGGACGGGTCGTAACCACTCTGGGCAAGCCTCGAATGGACCCACGGGAGAGAATGTGGATATTTTGAGGGTCATTCAGACCATGATGGAAAACCAGCAGCAGCAGACTGAACTCCTCAGGCAAGAATTGACAGCCCCAAAGGAACAGAGGCCGGGGAATGTATCGGACTTCAGACGGCTGCAACCAGCCATCTTCACGGGTGGAGAGAAACCATTGGATGCTGAACAATGGTTGACGGATACCACAGATCTGCTGAATGCAGCCAGGGTACCAAAGGAGAACCAAGTTGAGGTCGCCAAGATTCAGTTGAAAGATGTTGCTAGAACTTGGTGGCTTGCTGAAGAGGCCAGACTGGAGAAGCCTGTCTCCTGGGACACATTCTCCAAGAGCTTCTATGCCAGATTCTTCCCAGCTACTGCTCAGAAGGACATGGAAGAGCAGTTTATCAGGCTTCAGCAAGGGAGCAAGTCCGTGGACGAGTATGCTGCAGAGTTTCTTAGATTGAGCCGCTTTGCTCCGTACATGGTGACGGATGAGGAGAAGCGGGCAAGCAGGTTCCAGCAGGGTCTGCAGATGGACATACAAGTTTTCCTGATGCCCCAGCAGTTGAAGACTTATTCGGAGGTTCTCACCATAGCTCGAGAAGTTGAGCGTGGGCTTGAGAAGAAGAAAGTTGACCAGATGGGGAACCAGACCATGAAGAGGCCATTTGTACCATGGGAAGAGGAGGCCCATATAGAGCAGCAAAGGTTCAGAGACAACCATTCAGACCAGCTCCTTATCAGACGGCCCAACCATTTACATTCTGTAGCTATTGTCAGAAGCCGGGCCACATTCGTCAGAATTGCCGGAGGGCAAATGGGTTGTGTTTGGTGTGTGGATCACGGGATCATTCTATAGAGACCTGTCCACACAGGAGATTGGGGTAGCCAACCAGACTTTGCCAGCTCTTCCAGGACCCAATGGACAGAGAGTGCTACCAGGGCCACTTGGGCAGAGGAATCAGGGACCAGTGATGAGGAGAGCTCTTCCCCTTCCGCCACAGCATGTTGTTCGCCCAGTCCAGAGAGGAGCCAGGACTGCAGCAGGGCGTGGTAGAGGTCAGGCTTACACTCTTACAGCAGAGGAGGCTGAGACTTCAGAGGAAGTGATAACAGGTAACATCAGAGTTCATTCAAAACCTGTTCTCGCTCTCTTCGATTCAGGTGCATCCCATTGTTATATCTCAGACCATTTTGTGGCTTTGCATTCTATACCTGTTAGATCTTTAGACCACAAATGGGAGATTAGTACAGGGAATGGGGTAGTCATATCTTCTAGAGTCTGTACTGATTGTCCGGTAGAACTATGTGATAAGATCTTGGCCATAGATATGATCGTACTAGACACCAAAGGGTACGACGTAATCCTAGGCATGACCTGGCTCAGTCAGTACTATGCAGTTATTGATTGTAGGGAGAAGAAGATTAATTTCAGAATCCCTCATCAACCGGAGTTCCAATTTAGTGGAGAAGTGAAGTCTACCAAGGGAAAGACACGGATGACTACTTCGGAGGTTCAGAAGCAGAAGGTACCAGTGTGGATGAATTCCCAGGAGTGTTTGCTGAAATCTCAGGGCTGCCACCTGAAAGGATGATCGAGTTCTCTATTGACACAGTTCCAGGAGCAGCTCCTATATCCAAGGCTCCGTACAGGATGGCACCGACGGAGTTAGAGATTTTGAAGAAGCAACTGCAGGAATACTCAGACAAAGAATTAATTAGACCAAGTACTTCACCCTGGGGAGCTCCAGTGCTATTGGCGAACAAGAAGGATGGTGGTAAGAGACTTTGTATTGACTATAGGGAGTTGAACAAAGTTACCATCAAGAACAAGTATCCTTTACCCAGGATTGATGATCTGTTTGATCAGCTTCATGGAGCCCGTGTATTCTCTAAATTGGATTTACAGTCGGGTTACCATCAGCTGAGGGTGAAGAAGGAGGATATCCCGAAGACGGCATTCAGGACCCGTTATGGCCACTATGAGTTTCTAGTTATGCCTTTCGGAGTCACCAATGCCCCTTCAGTTTTCATGGATTTGATGAACCGAGTGTTCTCGCCCTATCTGGATCAGTTTGTTGTTGTTTTCATAGATGACATCCTGATCTATTCAAAGAACAACAGGGAGCATGCAGAACACTTGAGGATTGTATTGCAGACTCTCCAACAGGAGCAGCTTCATGCTAAGAGGAGCAGTGTGATTTCTGGTTGGACAGCATAGTTTTCCTTGGACACATAGTTTCAGCAGAAGGGATTTCAGTTGACCCCAGCAAAGTCCAGGCAGTGAGGGATTGCAGATTCCGAGGACGGTGACTGAGATTAAGAGTTTTCTTGGACTAGCCGGATATTACAGACGCTTTGTCCAGGATTTCTCTAGATTGCAGCTCCATTGACCAGGCTCACCAGGAAAGGGGAAAGGTACATATGGACAGAGGAGTGTACCGCAGCATTTGAGCAATTGAAGCAGAGGCTCATTTCAGCTCCAATCTTGAAGACTCCCTCAGGAAGAGGAGGGATGGTCATCTACAGTGATGCATCAGGTAAAGGCCTGGGGTGTGTGCTTATGCAACATGGTCATGTTATAGCATATGCATCAAGGCAACTGAAGACTCATGAGCGGAATTACCCAACTCATGACTTGGAGCTAGCAGCTGTTATCTTTGCCTTGAAGATTTGGAGGCATTATCTTCTGGGAGATAAAGTGTTGATATACACGGATCATAAGAGCCTCAAGTATATTTTCTCACAGAAAGAGTTGAATATGAGGCAGAGAGGTGGCTTGAACTAATGGCGGACTATGATATTGACTTGCAATATCATCCGGGCAAGGTCAATACAGTTCCAGATACACTGAGCAGGATGCCAGAGAATAGAGTGCTTGTCCAGCTCACTCAGCAGAAGGAGTTGATTCGAGACTTCATCAGATTGGACTTGATGTTAGTTCGAAGGACTGAGAAGGCAGGACAGTTCATGACTTTGCAGATTCAGTCAGCATTGATTGATGAGATCAGGGAAGCTCAGAAGGAAGATCCCAGGTTACAGACATTCCGAGCTCAGGTAGAGGCTGGATTGAGGACTGATATCAGTATTCATCCGGATGGTGCCTTATACTTTGGTAGCAGGATTTGTGTTCCCCAAGGAGAAGTTCGGCAGAAGATTTTGGCAGAAGCACACAGTTCAGCATATTCCATCCACCCAGGGGGAAACAAGATGTATCAGGACTTGAAGAAGCAGTTTTGGTGGAATGCTATGAAGAGGGAGATAGCTCAGTTTGTAGCCAGTGCCTGGTGTGCCAGCAGATAAAGATAGAGCATCAGAGGTCACTGGACTTCTACATCCTTTGCCGATACCCGAATGGAAGTGGGAGCACATCACTATGGATTTTGTCACGGCATTACCTCGAAGTCCTAAAGGTAATAATGCTGTGTGGGTAATCATTGACCGTCTCACCAAGTCAGCTCACTTTATACCATTCAGGGTGGGACAGTCAACGGAGGTCTTGGCAGACAAGTACATAAAGGAGATAGTTCGTCTGCATGGAGTTCCAGTCAGTATTGTTTCAGATAGAGACACCAGATTCAGATCCCATTTTTGGGAGAGTCTCCAAGAAAGTTTGGGGACCCGTCTGAAATTCAGTACATCATATCATCCTCAGACAGACGGGCAATCTGAGAGGACTATCCAGATCCTTGAAGATATGCTAAGGGCCTGCATGATTGAGTTTAAGGGATCTTGGGAAGATCATCTTCACTTGGCTGAGTTTTCTTATAACAACAGCTATCAGGCAAGTATCAAGATGGCACCTTTTGAGGCATTGTATGGAAGGAAGTGTAGGTCACCGATTTGTTGGGATGAAGTCGGTGAGAGGGGACTTTTGGGCCAGAGATTCTGATTCAGACCACAGAGAAAGTCAGAATCATCAGAGACCACCTCAGGGCAGCACAGAGCTTTCAGAAGAGTTGGGCTGACACACAGAGAAGGCCATTGGAGTTCCAGGCAGGTGACCATGTGTTTTTAAAGATATCACCTACCAAGGGAGTTATCCGGTTCGGTACTCGTGGAAAGCTTAGTCCGAGGTACATCGGCCCATTCGAGATCTTGGACCGTGTGGGAGATGTATCGTACAGATTGGCTTTACCTCCATCTTTGGAGGGAGTGCACAATGTTTTCCACGTATCACAGTTGAGGAAGTATGTAAAGGATGATAGTCATATTTTGGATCATTCCGAACTGGAACTACAGCCAGATTTATCATATCAGGAGAAGCCGATGGCCATTTTGGATAAGAGTGTGAAGACACTGAAGAACAAGGCTATACCATTAGTGTTGGTGTCTTGGAACCGGCATGCGCCAGGAGAGGCCACTTGGGAACGAGAGGACGTTATCCGGGGGCGCTATCCTCACTCTTCACATCTTGATTTGGTAAAAACTCTTTCCTTCTATTCTTTTCTACTGTTATCTCTCTTCTTTTCCTTATCTATCTGTTACCTTTCCTGTTACCTTTCACCTTATGAAATTTCGAGGACGAAATTTTTGTAAGGTGGGTGGATTGTAATACCCCGTTTTCAGAATACGTACTTAGTTGCGTATTCAGCTTTTCGATCGTATTTTTCGATATACTTCCTGTATTTGACCGATTTCAATTTCAAATATCATTTTCCAATATATTAGATTTTATATGATTTTCTGGATTTTTCCTGAATTAAAATGAATTTCTTCAAAACCATGGTGTCGACCAGTGTCACTGATCGATTCCCGAATTTTTATTTTCCAAACAGTTAGGAATTTCTAGAAAGTCCTTTAGGCTTTATTTCTTAGAATCCTGTTTTCTATCTAAATACTTTTTCTGAGAATTTTATGAATTTATGAAATTTCAACGGAGTCGGTAAATTACTGATTCCGGGATTTTTAGTTTAAAACTATAAAGTATCTCTTCAAACGGATTTCACTATACGTCTTCATATATTATTATTGATTTTTGATAAAATTTACGAGTCGTTCCGAGATACTTGAATTTCGGACGATTTCGGTATTTCCCGAAATGTTTTCCGCATCCTCGACTTAAACCCGGGAACTTGTATTTTCAATATTTTATTTTCTAAATCCAAGAGAAAATATCTTCTCCTTTATGATTTCTTTTCTTTTTCCTTTCCTTATTTCTTTCCTCCACAACCACAAGTTTTTTTCCGTTTTCCAAAATTCCATTTTCTCCAAAAATTTCAACTCCACACATTTTCTCACCTACTTCCTCATTAAATGCCCATCTTTTCTCTCTCTCCCATGGCCGGCCAAGTGGTGGCTAGGAGAGACACCTCACCTCCCTTTTTGCACAAAACCCCCTCTCAAATTCTTTATTTGCATCTCCTTTACAAAATCAAATCCTATATAAGTTTTCCTTTACATTCTTTTACTCATTTTCTTCACTTCACCAAGAAAATAGCCTTCACCATTTCCTTCTCCATCTCAAACCCTAACTCCAAAGCTCACCTAGGTTTTCATCTCCATCTCTAGCACCATCTCTACCTTGGATTTGGATCGCATCTCTCTTCGTCGGAAGTATCGCCAAGGATCGAGTGGGTGATACCGTTGACTACGATCTCTTCCGAACTCGCATAGAACTTCGATTAACCGTTCGAGGTGAGTATATTTACTCACCAAGACTTGTGAACTCCTTTGTGTACTTGTGTTGACAAATCATGCACACTTGTGACATAAAAATCATATTTTTAGACCCTCAAACAAAACCCTAGAAATCTGTTCTGTTTGCTGTTTTCCCACGATTAGTCGACTAGACCTAGGACTAGTCGACTAATCCACTTTAGTTGAAACTTAACCTTTTCTGATTTCACAGTTTTAGTCGACTAGACCAGATTTCCAGTCGACTAGAGACCCCTAGTCGACTACCCATTTCTCCCCAGTCGACTCCTGTTTTCCTGAAATAAAACATCAACTCTCTGTATCTCAGACTTAGTCGACTTAGGTATCCATTAGTCGACTAGTAGTTCCCTGTTAGTCGACTACCCTTACAACCCTAGTCGACTAACTTTCCCTGAAACAGAACCCAACTCTCTGTTTCTCAGTTTTAGTCGACTCATCCAGACTAGTAGTCGACTTAAGACCCCTATTAGTCGACTAACCCTTCCACCTAGTCGACTAATTCTGACTGTTTGACTTAGTTGATTCTGTTCTGAATTTGGATCTTATTGTTGATACATGTATGGCATATTATTTTTGTTCATGCTTCATAACTGGTACTACATGACATGTTACTTGATAGACATTATCTCATATTACTTCATGACTTGTTATTACATATCATCGCTCCATAACTTGTTAAAATGTGAATATCACCACTTATCATGCCATCACTTGAACCAAGCATGATACACTTGACTTTTGCATAAAATGGACCAACTTACACATGGGTCGGGGGAAAACATGCGGATATCGATATGTGTTCGTGTTTACAGTGGCTTTTAGGAATGTTGTGCAACTCATGTTCCGGTCTGACCTGTGGGCCTCCAGGGGACCGAGGGGAGTGCTTGCTCCCTCTATTACTGGTACCATCTGTTGGCCCAAAGGCCTATCGCCCTAGTTTTGATGATGATCAACTCATGAAGTTATATTTACTAATGATCTTGTGCTAATTAGTGACAGATTTGAGATCAAGATCTTTGTAGTTGCATAGCTCAACAAAGGATAAAAGAACAAGATTTGGAGCTTGCATGTGGTGATCCAAGGAGTTTTTGGATCAAGCTTGGACCAAGTCAAGAAGATGAGAAGCCTTCAAGGGAAGACTTCAAGAAGTTGAAGACTTGGGTCTAGGTATAGAATTTGTATTTTTGTTTTAGTAAAATGTAAAGGATAGATAGTTGGTGGATTGCTCAAGTTATATCACACACACACACTCTTGATAGAACTCTTGATTTAATTGATTTCATAAAAGATTTCTTTTTAGAAAAGAATTTTTATTTATTAAAAGATTTTCTTTGAGACAAAATATAAAAACTTTGGGTTTTGGTATTTCTATCATATACATATCTTTAAACCAAAATCATGATTAGTGCTTTATGTCAAAAACATAGATATTTCTTATTGATTGTGTAGTGGATCATATCCATACACACTATGCTTTAAAATGAACTCAAATATCTTGTTTTTGTATTTGATGAAGATTTAGAAAAACAAGTTTGGAAAAACATGTTTTGGAAAAATACATTTTAGTTATTGAGCTAATATTTCCAAGTTACAAAAATAGACCAAAACATATATAACATGTCTTGATTTTGTGCAAGCATGTTTGTTCTTTCAAGTATATTGGTAAAACTATTTTTGTAGAATTTCTATGTATTTTTAGGATTTTATAAAAGATTTTTAAATCCTGTTTTCTGACCTGGAGACTGGCTGACAGGCCAAACCGGTCGACCGGTCCGGTCGACCGATGTGCACAGCCCTGTGCACGTTGTCAGCACAGTGGCCGGTCGACCGGGTCGGTCGACCGACCAAGAGAGTTTGCTCTCTGGAAATGTCCAGTCGACCGATAGGTCGACCGACAGTTCATTCCAGGTTATCGGTCGACCGAGCCGGTCGACCGGTGGCTGCAACGGTCAGAAAAATGACCGTTGGCCGGTCGACCGGCGGTCGACCGACAGCACTGACAGAACCCCAACGGCTCTATTTCTGGCAGCCTATAAAAGGGGGTCTATTCAACTGTTTTGAGGTTAAGATTTTGGAGATTTCTTGAGCAGTTTTTCTGATACTTTTAGAAGAGTTTCTCCACAAGATTTAAGTGCAAATACTTCCAATCAAAAGGAAGAGTTTTTATCAAGAGAGTGTTAAAGTGATTCTTGAGTTTTCCTCCATAGCTTTCTTTCCTTGATTTTCTCACACCACACTTGAGCTATCCATTACTAGATATTCCTATAGGTGTGTTGTAGTGAGAGTGCTCTTTAGGTGATCAAGTGTTGTGATCATCAAAGAGATTTTTCTTGTTACTTTGAGGAGACGGGCAAGTGTGCTCGTTGTGGTGTGGAGTTCGGTTGTGAACTCTTTGGTAGAGGTACGGCCTCGGCGAGTCGGTGGACTTGCGTGTGTACGGGACTTGGGAGTCCGAGGGTTTGTAGGTGTACGGCACCGAGGAGAGATCCATTGGGATCTTGCATAGTGGAAACCCTTCGTGTGTCGAAGGCGGGGATGTAGAGCAAGTGTGCTCGAACCTCGAAACATACCCTTGTGTTTGCGATTGCTATCTCTTGCTCTCTTTCTCTTTTTGTCTCTATTTTATATCTTGCATTCAATTTATTGTGTTCATCTTATATATGCATGATATATTCCTTTGTGCTCATAATTGATATACATACTTGCTTGGGATTGCTTGTTAACACTAGTATTCAACCAAGAGAGCCAACGCGGCACCTCAACCCATTCAAGGGGAATCTAGAGGAGCTTGTCCAGAGCCTCGCAAGGGGAATTCGGCAACACTCTTGAGTTATACATAAGTGTTTAATTAAAAGAAGTTTTAATTTGGTCAACTTAGTTTTAATTCCGCATTATTTGTTCATAAGTGACCTTTAGATTAGCCATCACCTATTCACCCCCCCTCTAGGTGATCTTACAATTGGTATCAGAGCCAAGTGCTCTTGATATTAGGTCTAACACCTAGAGTTAAAGATCCTCATTTTAGGCTAATCACAAGATTTGTACACACACAATGGACTTCATGTCACCACCCACCTTTGACATTCTTAACATCCAAATTTGAAGGTTAAGATGTCTTTGTTCCTCAAAGGACTTGGCCTTAGTGTATATCTTGCCACAACTAATAAAGAATATTGCTTAAATGGTAAGAACATTGAGGCTAATGCAAAAGCCCTTCATGCTATTAAGTCAACCCTAATGATGATTATTTATCTAGGGTTTCTAATGTTGAATCGGCTTTTGTAGCTTGGAACATCATCACCTCCCTTGGCGAAAAGGATCTATACTATACGGGGAGCGATTCGGACGTTGGAAGCGACATCTCCAACGTGTGCTACATGATCCAAGGGGATAACCCCCTTGAGGTAAACTCCGAATCCGATGATGAGGACATGTCATATGATGAGCTCACTTCATTTTGCCAAACAATTCTTGAGAAATATGACATGATTAAAAGGAAAATAAAAATTTGAAAAAGGACATTGCTTGCATGCATATAGAACAAGATTCTTTCAAATCTAACATTGCATGTTTAGAAAAAGAAAATAACATTTTGAAAAAGAATTTTGATGCCATGCTTAATGATAAAGATTCTTTAGAAAATAAAATGGCATGCTTAGAAAAAGAAAATGAAGATTTGAAAAATGAGAATATTTCATTGATGTCTAAATTGAATGTTTTGTGTGAAGGGAACACTATTTTGAAGGATAAGATCATTTTGGTGGAAAAACAAAAGGAAAATATTTTTCAAGAAAATATTACTTTGAAAAGAAAATTTGTTGAAAAAGAAAAAGACTTTGTTTCTAAAAAGAAAAGAAAAATGATTCTTCATCTCATCATGCCTTTCATGCCACATCTAATGAGATTAAGAATAGGAAAAACAAAATGAATAATTTGAGTTCAACTTTGAACTCTTGTGCATTCAATCATTCTAAGTTGGAATCTTTGTTTCAAAAGAAACAAGTTCCCCATGCTCATGCACATACTCATCATGCTCATGCTTATGGTGCACATCACGATCACAATCACTCTCATAAGCATCATGCTAAGGTGTACATTTGTACACATTGTGGCCGCAAAGGCCATCTAGCAAAATATTGTTTTGATAAGAAACCATACTTATATTTTGCTAAGTATAATAGATTTTGGGTTCCTTACAACAATGCTAACCCCAAAGGACCCAAGAAAACATGGGTACCAAAACCCCCCCTTTTGATTTTGATGTAGGTGAGGGCTCTCACAAAACGTGAGAGGATTGGTGCCTTGGTAGCCGATGCAATGGACATGATGGACAAACATTTGGATGCATTGCTATCAAGGAATCTTGGTGGGAAAGACCACCACACTTGGAGCTTTGGAGTTGGTAACAACCTCTAAACTCCTACTTTTATGTTCATGCTATTTACTTATGTCATATTCATAGCATGTTCATGATTTTGTTTTAAGATTTTTCATGTGCTTCATGTGGTATTTACATGCTTAGATGTAGAATATTTCAAAACTTGTATTCATACATAGATGTATAGTGAAATACAATTGACTCATATATATGATTGAACTTCATGCTCATTTGTATCCACTATAAGCATATGTATAGACTAGTTTTGATAATTCTCATATATACATGTTTTGCCAATTTTTGTGATTTACTTCATGTATATGCATGCTTAATTCAAATCTAATAAATATACATGTATACCCGTGAGTCTCTTGCCTTCATGCAAACATTTAATAGACTCTTTTATTTTTGGGATATGTATGCATATTGTTAGATTTGTATAAACCATACATATACCATGAAAATTGTTGATTTTAGTGAAAAATGATTTTTCATGATTTGTTGTTAAAAATTTGACTTATGATCGTTTTGGGCTTCAATGACTATTTTCATGAAGATACTATTTACATAACCTTTGAACACTCATCTTTAAGAAAACATATAATTTGGAGCTTTATGGACTATGAGTGCTTGAACTTTTATGTACTTAGTAGTATTTATGAAAAACATTTGAATTTGATGTATTTGAAGGATCTTTAACTAGTTTGTCAAAATCCATTTAAACTAGTTATCTATTCTTCAATTGATGCACATGATCCTATTTTACAATTGGTATTTTACAATTATATGGATAAATTCTTTTATATTCTCAAAATTTATTTGATGCTTCATGATTTGAATATTAGTTTGAATGTTAACCTTTATCAACACTAGGATTTATACTTGTACATATTATGGGCTACAAATAAATCTATTTATATTTGTGCTTGAATGCCTATTTGAACCCATTAGATGTGCTTGTATTGCTTAGTTTTGATGATAATTACATCTTCAAACTTGTATTCCCATTTTGCACTTGTGATTTGACCATGTGCTTTTCATTTCATGTATATGCTTGTCTTGCCAAAACATTAAGATATACATGGATACCTCTTGAGTCATTTGCCTTTAATGCAAATCTAGTTATATGGACTCAATTGTATTTTAGGGATATGTATGTATACTTAATGTCTTGACAAAACATACATATATCTTGAAATATAAATTTTGTTTTTAATAAAATTTTGTGTTTTTAAAATTGGTACAATAAAATTTTTGTGATGGATTTCAAGAATTCAAAATTCATGATTTGAAGGAATATTGAGTTTTATTGCTATTTTTCATGATGCCATGTTCCACATAACACTAGTTCACTCATTTTTTTTGAATTTGGACTTTATAGATAGAGTGTTTCTTAGTGCCTTGTGTTTCATTGATCTTTCATGAAAAACCTTTTAACTTATTCCTTGATGGAAGGATCTCGTACTAGTTCTTAAAACAAGTTCATTTAACTAGTTCGAATTCTTCATATGGTAGATTATATGATGTATACACTTATGCTTACTTTTCAATTGGTATCATTGGTTATTTGCAATTGGTATCAATATGACTTCATGTTGTGTATATCCATATTTTGATTGTATGTATGAATGCCTTCAAATTATATCAATTTCTATTGGTATTATCTTGTCATACATATATGTTATCTATTTGTGCTTATTTTACAAGTGGTATTTCCTTTAAAGCACAAAGATTGTTGATGCTAAGCTTAATTAGATTTCAAATTGGTATTTCATAATAAGCTTGTGCATTGTATTTTTTTGAAATTGGTATCAAAAATTCAAAATTTGATTATTTTACAATTGGAACCATGCAAAATTGTGTTATTTGATATCTTATAATATGATCTCTTTCTAAGATATCTCAAAATTTGTTGTTATTAAGAAAAATTCAAAATTTTTTATTTGTATTTCCTATATGCAAGGAGAGCTTAACATCTCTTCTACATATAGATTCATGTTGAGTATATTATAATTTGAGGAGCTTGACAACTCTTCTTTTCATGATATACGTGTGTAGGGGGAGCTTCACATCTCCTCTTATGCATGACATATTATACGTTATGTGAATTAGGGCTTGTCATCCCTCTTTCATGTAATGTATAAGTGTCGGAAGCTAACTTAACGTCTTCCTCTTCATGAATTTATATCGCATATAAATTTTATTGATTGATTTGTATTTACCCCTCCTTGATCTCTTTGTTTTTAACAAAAAGGGGGAGAAATTTGTTTGATGTATTTTTCCTTTGAACCCTTTGTTGATGATTGACAAAAAGGGGAGAAGTATTTGAGATTGTATTGTATATGCATGTTTTCATTGCTTAAGAGGGAGAAGTATTTGTCTTTCTTACTTATTATGCATATATGTTGTATTTTGCAATTAGGAGAAAAAGATTTGACTTAAGATTTGATTTTTGTTATGATTGCATCTCCTTACATTGCATACATGTCATGTGCTTTTATTGCCATATCTATTATTTATTTGGTATGCATGAGTTAAGGGGGAGCTTCTTTGAAGCTTTACTTTAATCCATGCATATATAACCTCATGAGTTTTTGTCATCATCAAAAAGGGGGAGATTGTTGGCCCAAAGGCCTATCGCCCTAGTTTTGATGATGATCAACTCATGAAGTTATATTTACTAATGATCTTGTGCTAATTAGTGACAGATTTGAGATCAAGATCTTTGTAGTTGCATAGCTCAACAAAGGATAAAAGAACAAGATTTGGAGCTTGCATGTGGTGATCCAAGGAGTTTTTGGATCAAGCTTGGACCAAGTCAAGAAGATGAGAAGCCTTCAAGGGAAGACTTCAAGAAGTTGAAGACTTGGGTCTAGGTATAGAATTTGTATTTTTGTTTTAGTAAAAATGTAAAGGATAGATAGTTGGTGGATTGCTCAAGTTATATCACACACACACACTCTTGATAGAACTCTTGATTTAATTGATTTCATAAAAGATTTCTTTTTAGAAAAGAATTTTTATTTATTAAAAGATTTTCTTTGAGACAAAATATAAAACTTTGGGTTTTGGTATTTCTATCATATACATATCTTTAAACCAAAATCATGATTAGTGCTTTATGTCAAAAACATAGATATTTCTTATTGATTGTGTAGTGGATCATATCCATACACACTATGCTTTAAAATGAACTCAAATATCTTGTTTTTGTATTTGATGAAGATTTAGAAAAACAAGTTTGGAAAAACATGTTTTGGAAAAATACATTTTAGTTATTGAGCTAATATTTCCAAGTTACAAAAATAGACCAAAACATATATAACATGTCTTGATTTTGTGCAAGCATGTTTGTTCTTTCAAGTATATTGGTAAAACTATTTTTGTAGAATTTTTATGTATTTTTAGAATTTTATAAAAGATTTTTAAATCCTATTTTCTGACCTGGAGACTGGCTGACAGGCCAAACCGGTCGACCGGTCCGGTCGACCGATGTGCACAGCCCTGTGCACGTTGTCAGCACAGTGGCCGGTCGACCGGGTCGGTCGACCGACCAAGAGAGTTTGCTCTCTGGAAATGTCCAGTCGACCGATAGGTCGACCGACAGTTCATTCCAGGTTATCGGTCGACCGAGCCGGTCGACCGGTGGCTGCAACGGTCAGAAAAATGACCGTTGGCCGGTCGACCGGCGGTCGACCGACAGCACTGACAGAACCCCAACGGCTCTATTTCTGGCAGCCTATAAAAGGGGGTCTTGTCAACTGTTTTGAGGTTAAGATTTTGGAGATTTCTTGAGCAGTTTTTCTGATACTTTTAGAAGAGTTTCTCCACAAGATTTAAGTGCAAATACTTCCAATCAAAGGAAGAGTTTTTATCAAGAGAGTGTTAAAGTGATTCTTGAGTTTTCCTCCATAGCTTTCTTTCCTTGATTTTCTCACACCACACTTGAGCTATCCATTGCTAGATATTCCTATAGGTGTGTTGTAGTGAGAGTGCTCTTTAGGTGATCAAGTGTTGTGATCATCAAAGAGATTTTTCTTGTTACTTTGAGGAGACGGGCAAGTGTGCTCGTTGTGGTGTGGAGTTCGGTTGTGAACTCTTTGGTAGAGGTACGGCCTCGGCGAGTCGGTGGACTTGCGTGTGTACGGGACTTGGGAGTCCGAGGGTTTGTAGGTGTACGGCACCGAGGAGAGATCCATTGGGATCTTGCATAGTGGAAACCCTTCGTGTGTCGAAGGCGGGGATGTAGAGCAAGTGTGCTCGAACCTCGAAACATACCCTTGTGTTTGCGATTGCTATCTCTTGCTCTCTTTCTCTTTTTGTCTCTATTTTATATCTTGCATTCAATTTATTGTGTTCATCTTATATATGATATATTCCCTTGTGCTCATAATTGATATACATACTTGCTTGGGATTGCTTATTAACACTAGTATTCAACCAAGAGAGCCAACGCGGCACCTCAACCCATTCAAGGGGAATCTAGAGGAGCTTGTCCAGAGCCTCGCAAGGGGAATTCGGCAACACTCTTGAGTTATACATAAGTGTTTAATTAAAAGAAGTTTTAATTTGGTCAACTTAGTTTTAATTCCGCATTATTTGTTCATAAGTGACCTTTAGATTAGCCATCACCTATTCACCCCCCCTCTAGGTGATCTTACACCATCATGTTAAGGGCATACATAAGTCCCTCCTGTTTAGCCTAGCGGCTTGCTTCCGTCACCAAGCAACGGAACAATCCTGGACCGTTATCCCGGGCATGTACGGGGTCCACTGTAAACATAGTTCGTCGATACAACCGCTGTTTCCAATAACAACCTTGCTTTACTAGGATATGGATCTATGTGCTCTAGGACGCTGGGTCACATAGCTAGATATCACAGTAAGACAAGTAATAATAATAAGACGTCAACTGTAGATTTATTGTATTTAGGATTTATCTCCTCATGCTTTTCATACTTGTTAGTTGATATTTCTTATAACTGTTTCATCTTTCCTTATTCATGTCCCTTAGCCACTTGGCTGTAGTTTGTTTATTGTATATGTCTTGACTCCTTGGATTTGCACATTCAGATTCCGAAGCTTGGAACGAAGTGGAGCCATCCACAGAGGACCAAGCTTACTTTAGTGAGCAGGCGGACTAGTTCCAGTCCCTTCGTGCCAGACTTACCTTTTGACTCACGAGATCCTCTTTCTACTTGTGAGCTTTTTGTATACATATTTGTATATATTTCTTTTGGACTTGGTTATGATGTAATACACATGTAATGTGTAATACTTTTTAATATCCTGTGATAACTTTGTATGTGTACTTCTTGTGTTGGCATATGTATTGATACCACGCTTTGTCGTGTACTCTGTTTCTTGTTGTACTTTTTGCTTAGCGTATATACGTGGGGGCAATTCCTGACCTACGTATATACGTCGCAGTGACGTCCCCGTATTCGTGGAATCGGGGCGTTACAGGTTGGTATCAGAGCCTAGGCTCTCACACCTGAAGTACAATCGAGCGGCAAATTTTAATAATTTGCTGATGCCAACTACAATATACAAAGTTATTAAGTCCTCCTTGATTCCTTCTTGATTCCTTCCCTTGTATCCTAAACTCCTTCCATTTGCTTCCAAATTCCAGTTATCTTTCCCCAACTCGGTATGGAGCGAAGGACGGGTCGTAACCACTCTGGGCAAGCCTCGAATGGACCCACGGGAGAGAATGTGGATATTTTGAGGGTCATTCAGACCATGATGGAAAACCAGCAGCAGCAGACTGAACTCCTCAGGCAAGAATTGACAGCCCCAAAGGAACAGAGGCCGGGGAATGTATCGGACTTCAGACGGCTGCAACCAGCCATCTTCACGGGTGGAGAGAAACCATTGGATGCTGAACAATGGTTGACGGATACCACAGATCTGCTGAATGCAGCCAGGGTACCAAAGGAGAACCAAGTTGAGGTCGCCAAGATTCAGTTGAAAGATGTTGCTAGAACTTGGTGGCTTGCTGAAGAGGCCAGACTGGAGAAGCCTGTCTCCTGGGACACATTCTCCAAGAGCTTCTATGCCAGATTCTTCCCAGCTACTGCTCAGAAGGACATGGAAGAGCAGTTTATCAGGCTTCAGCAAGGGAGCAAGTCCGTGGACGAGTATGCTGCAGAGTTTCTTAGATTGAGCCGCTTTGCTCCGTACATGGTGACGGATGAGGAGAAGCGGGCAAGCAGGTTCCAGCAGGGTCTGCAGATGGACATACAAGTTTTCCTGATGCCCCAGCAGTTGAAGACTTATTCGGAGGTTCTCACCATAGCTCGAGAAGTTGAGCGTGGGCTTGAGAAGAAGAAAGTTGACCAGATGGGGAACCAGACCATGAAGAGGCCATTTGTACTAATGGGAAGAGGAGGCCCATATAGAGCAGCAAAGGTTCAGAGACAACCATTCAGACCAGCTCCTTACCAGACGGCCCAACCATTTACATTCTGTAGCTATTGTCAGAAGCCGGGCCACATTCGTCAGAATTGCCGGAGGGCAAATGGGTTGTGTTTGGTGTGTGGATCACGGGATCATTCTATAGAGACCTGTCCACACAGGAGATTGGGGGTAGCCAACCAGACTTTGCCAGCACTTCCAGGACCCAATGGACAGAGAGTGCTACCAGGGCCACTTGGGCAGAGGAATCAGGGACCAGTGATGAGGAGAGCTCTTCCCCTTCCGCCACAGCATGTTGTTCGCCCAGTCCAGAGAGGAGCCAGGACTGCAGCAGGGCGTGGTAGAGGTCAGGCTTACACTCTTACAGCAGAGGAGGCTGAGACTTCAGAGGAAGTGATAACAGGTAACATCAGAGTTCATTCAAAACCTGTTCTCGCTCTCTTCGATTCAGGTGCATCCCATTGTTATATCTCAGACCATTTTGTGGCTTTGCATTCTATACCTGTTAGATCTTTAGACCACAAATGGGAGATTAGTACAGGGAATGGGGTAGTCATATCTTCTAGAGTCTGTACTGATTGTCCGGTAGAACTATGTGATAAGATCTTGGCCATAGATATGATCGTACTAGACACCAAAGGGTACGACGTAATCCTAGGCATGACCTGGCTCAGTCAGTACTATGCAGTTATTGATTGTAGGGAGAAGAAGATTAATTTCAGAACCCCTCATCAACCGGAGTTCCAATTTAGTGGAGAAGTGAAGTCTACCAAGGGAAAGACACGGATGACTACTTCGGAGGTTCAGAAGCAGAAGGTACCAGTGTGGGATGAATTCCCAGGAGTGTTTGCTGAAATCTCAGGGCTGCCACCTGAAAGGATGATCGAGTTCTCTATTGACACAGTTCCAGGAGCAGCTCCTATATCCAAGGCTCCGTACAGGATGGCACCGACGGAGTTAGAGATTTTGAAGAAGCAACTGCAGGAATACTCAGACAAAGAATTAATTAGACCAAGTACTTCACCCTGGGGAGCTCCAGTGCTATTGGCGAACAAGAAGGATGGTGGTAAGAGACTTTGTATTGACTATAGGGAGTTGAACAAAGTTACCATCAAGAACAAGTATCCTTTACCCAGGATTGATGATCTGTTTGATCAGCTTCATGGAGCCCGTGTATTCTCTAAATTGGATTTACAGTCGGGTTACCATCAGCTGAGGGTGAAGAAGGAGGATATCCCGAAGACGGCATTCAGGACCCGTTATGGCCACTATGAGTTTCTAGTTATGCCTTTCGGAGTCACCAATGCCCCTTCAGTTTTCATGGATTTGATGAACCGAGTGTTCTCGCCCTATCTGGATCAGTTTGTTGTTGTTTTCATAGATGACATCCTGATCTATTCAAAGAACAACAGGGAGCATGCAGAACACTTGAGGATTGTATTGCAGACTCTCCAACAGGAGCAGCTTCATGCTAAGAGGAGCAAGTGTGATTTCTGGTTGGACAGCATAGTTTTCCTTGGACACATAGTTTCAGCAGAAGGGATTTCAGTTGACCCCAGCAAAGTCCAGGCAGTGAGGGATTGCAGATTCCGAGGACGGTGACTGAGATTAAGAGTTTTCTTGGACTAGCCGGATATTACAGACGCTTTGTCCAGGATTTCTCTAGGATTGCAGCTCCATTGACCAGGCTCACCAGGAAAGGGGAAAGGTACATATGGACAGAGGAGTGTACCGCAGCATTTGAGCAATTGAAGCAGAGGCTCATTTCAGCTCCAATCTTGAAGACTCCCTCAGGAAGAGGAGGGATGGTCATCTACAGTGATGCATCAGGTAAAGGCCTGGGGTGTGTGCTTATGCAACATGGTCATGTTATAGCATATGCATCAAGGCAACTGAAGACTCATGAGCGGAATTACCCAACTCATGACTTGGAGCTAGCAGCTGTTATCTTTGCCTTGAAGATTTGGAGGCATTATCTTCTGGGAGATAAAGTGTTGATATACACGGATCATAAGAGCCTCAAGTATATTTTCTCACAGAAAGAGTTGAATATGAGGCAGAGGAGGTGGCTTGAACTAATGGCGGACTATGATATTGACTTGCAATATCATCCGGGCAAGGTCAATACAGTTCCAGATGCACTGAGCAGGATGCCAGAGAATACAGTGCTTGTCCAGCTCACTCAGCAGAAGGAGTTGATTCGAGACTTCATCAGATTGGACTTGATGTTAGTTCGAAGGACTGAGAAGGCAGGACAGTTCATGACTTTGCAGATTCAGTCAGCATTGATTGATGAGATCAGGGAAGCTCAGAAGGAAGATCCCAGGTTACAGACATTCCGAGCTCAGGTAGAGGCTGGATTGAGGACTGATATCAGTATTCATCCGGATGGTGCCTTATACTTTGGTAGCAGGATTTGTGTTCCCCAAGGAGAAGTTCGGCAGAAGATTTTGGCAGAAGCACACAGTTCAGCATATTCCATCCACCCAGGGGGAAACAAGATGTATCAGGACTTGAAAAAGCAGTTTTGGTGGAATGCTATGAAGAGGAAGATAGCTCAGTTTGTAGCCAAGTGCCTGGTGTGCCAGCAGATAAAGATAGAGCATCAGAGGTCAGCTGGACTTCTACATCCTTTGCCGATACCCGAATGGAAGTGGGAGCACATCACTATGGATTTTGTCACGGCATTACCTCGAAGTCCTAAAGGTAATAATGCTGTGTGGGTAATCATTGACCGTCTCACCAAGTCAGCTCACTTTATACCATTCAGGGTGGGACAGTCAACGGAGGTCTTGGCAGACAAGTACATAAAGGAGATAGTTCGTCTGCATGGAGTTCCAGTCAGTATTGTTTCAGATAGAGACACCAGATTCAGATCCCATTTTTGGGAGAGTCTCCAAGAAAGTTTGGGGACCCGTCTGAAATTCAGTACATCATATCATCCTCAGACAGACGGGCAGTCTGAGAGGACTATCCAGATCCTTGAAGATATGCTAAGGGCCTGCATGATTGAGTTTAAGGGATCTTGGGAAGATCATCTTCACTTGGCTGAGTTTTCTTATAACAACAGCTATCAGGCAAGTATCAAGATGGCACCTTTTGAGGCATTGTATGGAAGGAAGTGTAGGTCACCGATTTGTTGGGATGAAGTCGGTGAGAGGGGACTTTTGGGGCCAGAGATTCTGATTCAGACCACAGAGAAAGTCAGAATCATCAGAGACCACCTCAGGGCAGCACAGAGCCGTCAGAAGAGTTGGGCTGACACACAGAGAAGGCCATTGGAGTTCCAGGCAGGTGACCATGTGTTTTTAAGATATCACCTACCAAGGGAGTTATCCGGTTCGGTACTCGTGGAAAGCTTAGTCCGAGGTACATCGGCCCATTCGAGATCTTGGACCGTGTGGGAGATGTATCGTACAGATTGGCTTTACCTCCATCTTTGGAGGGAGTGCACAATGTTTTCCACGTATCACAGTTGAGGAAGTATGTAAAGGATGATAGTCATATTTTGGATCATTCCGAACTGGAACTACAGCCAGATTTATCATATCAGGAGAAGCCGATGGCCATTTTGGATAAGAGTGTGAAGACACTGAAGAACAAGGCTATACCATTAGTGTTGGTGTCTTGGAACCGGCATGCGCCAGGAGAGGCCACTTGGGAACGAGAGGACGTTATCCGGGAGCGCTATCCTCAACTCTTCACATCTTGATTTGGTAAAAACTCTTTCCTTCTATTCTTTTCTACTGTTATCTCTCTTCTTTTCCTTATCTATCTGTTACCTTTCCTGTTACCTTTCACCTTATGAAATTTCGAGGACGAAATTTTTGTAAGGTGGGTGGATTGTAATACCCCGTTTTCAGAATACGTACTTAGTTGCGTATTCAGCTTTTCGATCGTATTTTTTGATATACTTCCTGTATTTGACCGATTTCAATTTCAAATATCATTTTCCAATATATTAGATTTTATATGATTTTCTGGATTTTTCCTGAATTAAAATGAATTTCTTCAAAACCATGGTGTCGACCAGTGTCACTGATCGATTCCCAAATTTTTATTTTTCAAACAGTTAGGAATTTCTAGAAAGTCCTTTAGGCTTTATTTCTTAGAATCCTGTTTTCTATCTAAATACTTTTTCTGAGAATTTTATGAATTTATGAAAATTTCAACGGAGTTGGTAAATTACTGATTCCGGGATTTTTAGTTTTAAAATTATAAAGTATCTCTTCAAACGGATTTCACTATACGTCTTCATATATTATTATTGATTTTTGGTAAAATTTACGAGTCGTTCCGAGATACTTGAATTTCGGACGATTTCGGTATTTCCCGAAATGTTTTCCGCATCCTCGACTTAAACCCGGGAACTTGTATTTTCAATATTTTATTTTCTAAATCCAAGAGAAAATATCTTCTCCTTTATGATTTCTTTTCTTTTTCCTTTCCTTATTTCTTTCCTCCACAACCACAAGTTTTTTTTCCATTTTCCAAAATTCCATTTTCTCCAAAAATTTCAACTCCACACATTTTCTCACCTACTTCCTCATTAAATGCCCATCTTTTCTCTCTCTCCCATGGCCGGCCAAGTGGTGGCTAGGAGAGACACCTCACCTCCCCTTTTTGCACAAAACCCCCTCTCAAATTCTTTATTTGCATCTCCTTTACAAAATCAAATCCTATATAAGTTTTCCTTTACATTCTTTTACTCTTTTTCTTCACTTCACCAAGAAAATAGCCTTCACCATTTCCTTCTCCATCTCAACCCTAACTCCAAAGCTCACCTAGGTTTTCATCTCCATCTCTAGCAACCATCTCTACCTTGGATTTGGATCGCATCTCTCTTCGTCGGAAGTATCGCCAAGGATCGAGTGGGTGATACCGTTGACTACGATCTCTTCCGAACTCGCATAGAACTTCGATTAACCGTTCGAGGTGAGTATATTTACTCACCAAGACTTGTGAACTCCTTTGTGTACTTGTGTTGACAAATCATGCACACTTGTGACATAAAAATCATATTTTTAGACCCTCAAACAAAACCCTAGAAATATGTTCTGTTTGCTGTTTTTCCACGATTAGTCGACTAGACCTAGGGACTAGTCGACTAATCCACTTTAGTTGAAACTTAACCTTTTCTGATTTCACAGTTTTAGTCGACTAGACCAGATTTCCAGTCGACTAGAGACCCCTAGTCGACTACCCATTTCTCCCCAGTCGACTCCTGTTTTCCTGAAATAAAACATCAACTCTCTGTATCTCAGACTTAGTCGACTTAGGTATCCATTAGTCGACTAGTAGTTCCCTGTTAGTCGACTACCCTTACAACCCTAGTAGACTAACTTTCCCTGAAACAGAACCCAACTCTCTGTTTCCCAGTTTTAGTCGACTCATCCAGACTAGTAGTCGACTTAAGACCCCTATTAGTCGACTAACCCTTCCACCTAGTCGACTAATTCTGACTGTTTGACTTAGTTGATTCTGTTCTGAATTTGGATCTTATTGTTGATACATGTATGGCATATTATTTTTGTTCATGCTTCATAACTGGTACTACATGACATGTTACTTGATAGACATTATCTCATATTACTTCATGACTTGTTATTACATATCATCGCTCCATAACTTGTTAAAATGTGAATATCACCACTTATCATGCCATCACTTGAACCAAGCATGATACACTTGACTTTTGCATAAAATGGACCAACTTACACATGGGTCGGGGGAAAACATGCGGATATCGATATGTGTTCGTGTTTACAGTGGCTTTTAGGAATGTTGTGCAACTCATGTTCCGGTCTGACCTGTGGGCCTCCAGGGGACCGAGGGGAGTGCTTGCTCCCTCTATTACTGGTACCATCATGTTAAGGGCATACATAAGTCCCTCCTGTTTAGCCTAGCGGCTGGCTTCCGTCACCAAGCAACGGAACAATCCTGGACCGTTATCCCGGGCATGTACGGGGTCCACTGTAAACATAGTTCGTCGATACAACCGCTGTTTCAATAACAACCTTGCTTTACTAGGATATGGATCTATGTGCTCTAGGACGCTGGGTCACATAGCTAGATATCACAGTAAGACAAGTAATAATAATAAGACGTCAACTGTAGATTTATTGTATTTAGGATTTTATCTCCTCATGCTTTTCATACTTGTTAGTTGATATTTCTTATAACTGTTTCATCTTTCCTTATTCATGTCCCTTAGCCACTTGGCTGTAGTTTGTTTATTGTATATGTCTTGACTCCTTGGATTTGCACATTCAGATTCCGAAGCTTGGAACGAAGTGGAGCCATCCACAGAGGACCAAGCTTACTTTAGTGAGCAGGCGGACTAGTTCCAGTCCCTTCGTGCCAGACTTACCTTTTGACTCACGAGATCCTCTTTCTACTTGTGAGCTTTTTGTATACATATTTGTATATATTTCTTTTGGACTTGGTTATGATGTAATACACATGTAATGTGTAATACTTTTTAATATCCTGTGATAACTTTGTATGTGTACTTCTTGTGTTGGCATATGTATTGATACCACGCTTTGTCGTGTACTCTGTTTCTTGTTGTACTTTTTGCTTAGCGTATATACGTGGGGGCAATTCCTGACCTACGTATATACGTCGCAGTGACGTCCCCGTATTCGTGGAATCGGGGCGTTACACCAAGCTTCCAATATTGTATATTTTATTATTCTACTATTATATCTGGACAAACACCCACTGAAAGGTTTACCGAGTAGCGTGGTGTGCCAATATTTATTTCAATAATTACTGCTTTATTAATTATGCCTGCAAAACACCCACCAAGTAGAGTGGCGTGCATATATTATAGCTCGTAAATATATATAGTACAATGCATTTATTTTACCATTTCCTTAATTACAATATTTAATTATATAAAATCTAAATTGTTTTTCTCTCTCCCCAAACGGCTAAAAACCCCCAACGGCTAAAAAACCCCCAACGGCTATAATCCCCCAACGGCTATTAACCCAACGGCTATAAACGGCTATTTTTTTCTCCTATAAATTGGTGAGTTCTCAACCACACAACTCACTCCTCAATCTCTCTTCATTCTAAAAATTTTCATCATCTCTAGAAGCTTTGCGTTCGAGTTTTTTTTTCGCATGATGCTTAGTCCAGCTTTGATGTTTCTTATTGCCGTCATCATCATCAACACTTCTATCGTTTTTCTTGGAGACATGGATCCAAGTGAATTGTACCCGTATTTTTTTATTTTAATGTTCACTTTTCCTCTTCTACTTGTAGCTATTATGGTTGACATGCAAGTTTTCTTTGAGAAATAAAAATGTTGTGATTCTAATTATTTTTATATTTTGTTATAGTTATCACCATGTCAAACTTTGCAAAGCTTGAGTTCATTCCACTTGATATCACGGGGAGAAATTATATGTCTTGGGTTATTGATATTGAGATACATCTTGAGTCAATGGGTCTCACTGAGACCATTAAAGAAATAAATTCTACGTCGTCACAAGATAAGGCAAAGGCGACAATCTTTATCCGCAGACATCTTGATGAAAGTCTAAAGTATGAATATCTCACTGTTAGAGACCCAAGTGCTTTATGGAAAAACCTCAAAGAAAAGTTTGATCATCAAAAGGAAGTTGTACTCCCTGCCACTCGTGATGAATGGAATGCTTTGCGCTTCCAAGACTTTAAGAAAGTTAGCGACTACAACTCTGCAATGTTCAGAATAGTATCCCAGTTGAAATTCTGTGGGGTAGATATCACAGATGAAGAAATGTTGGAGAAGACTTACTCCACATTTCATGCATCTAATATAACACTGCAACAACAATATAGGTTGCGTGGCTTTAAGAAATATTCTGAACTAATTTCATCTCTTCTTGTGGCAGAGAAAAATAATGAACTTTTGATAAAAAATCATCAGTCCCGTCCTACTGGTTCAGCAGCATTTCCAGAAGCAAATGCTGCATTTTCTAAAATTTTGGACGAGGATATAATTATGGACGCGGCCGTGGACGTGGTCGTGGTCGTGGCCGTGGACGTGGCCGTGGACGCGGTCGAAGTGGTTTTTACAACCCTTCACAGAATAACGCGATCCACAAGAAGCATCATGTGGAAAGACATGAAAAAGGAAAAGATGTTCGTGAAAGTTCTCTTCGGAATCCTGAAGATTCCTGTTACAAATGTGGCTCCAAAGGACACTGGGCTAGAGTGTGCCGAACACCGGAGCACCTTTGCAAGCTCTACAAAACATCCTTGAAAGGAAAAGAGAAAGAAGTGAATTTCACTGAACATGATGATCCTATGGATGATTCAACTCATCTTGATGCTTCGGATTTTACTGATGATTTTGTTGATCTTCCTATCCATCATGATATTGGTGATAATTAGACATATGATTGTATTATTATACTTTGTTATTTGTAATTTTCAAATCTATCTTTGAATGAAATATTTCCTTTATAATAATATGTTTCAAATTTTATTCTTACCAAATTGTTTATTTTGCATGAAGCTTGATATGGATTATTCTAATGATGAAGTCAAGACCAAAAGTGGAGAGATTTGCATACCGGATAGCGGTACTACACATACTATTCTCAAACATAAAAGGTACTTCTCTGAATTAAAACCAACAAAGGCAATCATCAATACAATATCAGGTCCTGTAGACTTGATTGAAGGGACTGGTAAAGCCAGCTTCATATTGCCAAATGGAACAAAGTTTTTCATAAAAGATGCTTTGTTTTCACCAAAATCCAAAAGAAATTTGTTGAGTTTTAATGATATATATCTTCATGGATATGATACTCAGTCTGCAACTGAAGAAAATATGAAGTATATGTATCTTACTACTTATATATCAGGTAAGAAGTACATACTAGAAAAACTACCAAAGCTTTCCTCAGGATTGCATTATACATATATAAATGTGATAGAATCACATATGGTAGTTAAAGAGGATACAGAGACAATAACTCTGTGGCATGATCGTTTAGGTCATCCTGATTCAATGATGATGCGAAGAATTATTGAAAATTCACATGGACATACATTAAAGGGCCAGAAGATCCTTCAAGTTAGTAAGATTCCATGTGAAGCTTGTTCTCTAGGAAAATTAATTATGAGACCGTCACCAGCTAAAATAAAAACAGAATCACGTACATTTCTTGAACGTATCCAAGGTGATATCTGTGGGCCTATACACCCATTGTGTGGACCATTTAGATATTTTATGGTATTGATAGATGCCTCTAGTAGATGGTCACACGTTTGTTTATTGTCAACTCGCAATGTGGCATTTGCGAGATTTCTTGCTCAGATAATTAGATTAAGGGCACAATTTCCTGATTATACAATCAAGAGAGTTAGACTTGACAATGCTGGTGAGTTTACGTCTCAGGCGTTTAATGATTATTGTATGTCTATTGGAATAGTTGTTGAACATCCTGTTGCCCATGTACATACACAAAATGGTTTGGCTGAGTCGCTGATTAAGCGCCTCCAACTTATTGCTAGACCATTAATAATGAGAACAAAGCTTCCTATTTCTGTATGGGGTCATGCAGTTTTACATGCTGCAACATTAATTCGCATCAGACCAAGTGCATATCATGAATACTCCCCTCTACAATTAGCATTTGGTCAAGAACCAAATATTTCCCATCTTAGAATTTTTGGTTGTGCGGTATATGTACCAATTTCTCCACCACAACGTACAAAGATGGGTCCTCAAAGGAGACTGGGAATATATGTCGGCTATGAATCTCCTTCTATTATAAGATATCTTGAGCCTAAAACCGGCGATGTTTTTACGGCTCGGTTTGCCGATTGCCACTTCAATGAGGCAATTTTCCCAGCATTAGGGGGAGAAAAGAAACAGCTGGAGAAGGAGATTACATGGAGTGAACCATCCTTATTGCATCTTGATCCTCACACAAGACAATGTGAGACAGAAGTGCAAAAGATTATGCATTTACAAGAAATAGCAAATCAATTGCCAGATGCGTTCACTGATACAAAAAGAGTGACTAAATCATATATACCAGCTGTAAATGCTCCTGCTCGGATTGAAATCCCAAAAGGACAACCCGAGAATGAAGTCACTCATGAGTCTAAGACACGCCTGAAGCGTGGTAGACCAATCGGTTCCAAAGATAAAAATCCTCGAAAAAGAAAAGGAGCAGATAAGCACGATGACCCCAATGTGCAAGAATGTGTTCCAGAAGAAACACAAAATAAACAAGAATGTGTTTCAGAAGAAACACAAAACAAGACAAATCAAGAGATGAAAAATCCTGAAGATATAGAAAATCATGAAATCTCTATTGATTATGTCAATACAGGAGGATTATGGAATCGCAATAAGATGGAAAATATAGATGAAATATTTTCCTATTCCGTAGCATGTGATATTGTTAACGGAAGTGAGGATCCTGAACCAAGATCCGTCACTGAATGTCAAAATAGACCTGATTGGACAAAGTGGAAAGACGCTATACAGGCTGAATTGAGTTCGCTTAATAAGCGCAAAGTATTTGGGCCTATTATCCTCACGCCAGAAGCCGTGAGGCCAGTAGGATACAAATGGGTCTTTGTACGAAAACGCAACGAGAAAAACGAGATTGTGAGGTATAAAGCTCGACTTGTTGCTCAAGGTTTTTCGCAAAGACCTGGAATTGATTATGAAGAAACGTATTCTCCAGTAATGGATGCAATTACGTTTAGATATTTAATCAGCCTAGCAGTTTCTAAAAATTTAGAAATGCGTCTTATGGATGTTGTTACAGCTTATTTATATGGATCGCTTGATAGCGATATTTATATAAAATCCCTGAAGGATTTAAAATGCCTGAAGCATTAAGTTTAAAACCCAGAGAATTATATTCGATCAAATTGCAAAGATCATTATATGGGTTAAAACAATCAGGGCGCATGTGGTACAATCGCTTAAGCGAGTATTTATTAAAAGAAGGATATGTAAATAATCCTATATGCCCATGTGTTTTTATAAAGAAAACAACATCCGGATTCATTATCATTGCTGTATATGTTGATGATTTAAATATTATTGGGACTCACAAAGAGATCCTAGAAGCAATGATATATTTAAAGAATGAATTTGAAATGAAAGACCTTGGAAAAACTAAATATTGTATTGGTTTACAGATTGAGCACTTGCAAAGTGGCATACTTTTGCATCAATCAATTACACTGAAAAGGTCTTAAAACGCTTTAACATGGATAAAGCAAATCATTAAGCACTCCAATGGTTGTTAGATCATTGAATGTGGAAAAAGATCCATTTCGCCCTCGCGAAGATAATGAAGAGGTTCTTGGTCCTGAAATACCATACCTAAGTGCAATTGGAGCTCTTATGTATCTGGCTAATTGTACCCGACCAGATATAGCATTTGCTACTAATTTATTAGCTAGATTTAGCTCATCTCCTACACGGAGACATTGGAATGGTATTAAACATGTATTTCGTTATCTTCGAGGAACAACTAACTTTGGTTTGTTTTATTCCAGAGGATCAAAACAAGAAATAACTGGTTATGCAGATGCAGGTTATTTGTCAGATCCACATAAAGCCAAGTCTCAAACAGGATATGTGTTCACATGTGGAGGTGCAGCAATCTCTTGGCGTTCACAAAAGCAGACACTTATTGCCACTTCTTCTAATCATGCTGAAGTCATAGCACTCCATGAAGCAAGTCGAGAATGTGTATGGCTAAGGTCTGTAACTCAACACATCCAAGAAACTTGTGGATTACCAGTCAACAGAGATCCAACAGTACTGTTTGAAGACAATGCTGCATGTGTCGCTCAAATGAAGGAAGGATTCATCAAAAGCGACCGTACCAAGTATATACCCCCAAAGTTCTTTTCATTTAGCCAAGAGCTTGAAAAGGATAAGCAAATTACTATTCAGTATATCCGATCAAGTGATAATGTGGCAGATCTCTTTACAAAGGCACTTCCCCCTACAACTTTCAGAAAGCTTATTCATGATATTGGGATGCGTCATAAGCGAGATTTATGAAGAAGAACTACTTATGTCAACTTGAGGGGGAGCTTACGTGGCTGCACTCTTTTTCCCTTACTATGGTTTTGTCCCACAGGGTTTTCCTGGTAAGGTTTTTAACGAGGCAGCATAGAATACGTATACAGAGATGATGTACTCTTTTTCCCTTCGCTATGGTTTTTTCCCACTGGGTTTTCCTAGCAAGGTTTTTAATGAGACATCATGCAAGGTTGGCAGCCAAGGGGGAGTGTTATGAAAAACGTGTGGCTGCCTACCTTTACTGTGCACCATTAATAAGTTTACTATGCGCTGATGTAAGTGATGACGCAAGCGACTGCATAGTGCCCCCAAGGTTTTCCTATAAATAGGCCCTTCCAGATTCATTTCAATGTACACACAAATTCAGAAATCAATAAGAATTCCTACTTCTACTCTGCCTCTAAAATTCTCTGCTTTGGTGTTATATTCTCGGAGTTTTTACAACAGATGTTTCTTTTTCCTTTTTCTCTTCACCTCAACTCTTTTCTCTTCACCTCGAATCTGAAACTTTTATTAATTCCTTTCTCTCTAGATAGAGTGATGCAGGTGGGTGGTGTGGCAGAGTCATGTGCCTGCGAGTCTGAGCCTTGCTGGGCCCTTGTACTGTGAAGCTGGTTTCAGCCTGTCTGAATAGTTTTCATGTGCTGTCAATGATGCTCCTTCTGCCCACTGGTGGATCCTGATGCATGTGTCATGTGTGGTGTGAGCCTGGATTTACAATGGGGATGCTAATGGATCTTTCTAGTTCTGGGTGTTAGTTTCTCTTCTCAGATCTTATGGAGCAATTTTCTTGATTTACTTTGCATTGGTTTGGAAATAGAGACTTCTAAGCAAATGCCTGCCGACTGCAGATTTTGAATTGAGAATTATTATCCTTTCTAAATCTAGGTGGGTATCCTCTCTGAGGGCATCTCCAATGCAACCCTCTGTGTTTAGAGGGTTGCTTTAGAATATACTCAAATATTTCCTAAATATATAGAGGGTGCAGCCCTCTATTTTAATCAATTTTTGTAAAATATTAATTTAAATGTTAATAAATCATTTAAAAGTAAGTTATTATTTAACAAAAATTATACTGTTAGAACCGTCTCGCCGAGCCCTTTTAAATGAGACTAATATTGAGTGTTTTTTAAGTTAATTTTAAATCAGTTAATTATTAATATAATATAATAATATTAAAATTAGTAAGCAAATACATGGGGATCTATTTAACCCGCCTCAAAGGAACTACAAACAGAAATACAGAAATAATATTATACGAGAAAATATGATAACAGTAAACTAAAAATCTGGTAGGTCAATTCCGGAGCCACTAGTACTGCACTGATATCCTGATAGAGCTCTGTATCCAGTTCTTGTACAAACTATATCCCAACCCCAAATTCCAAAGAAGCAATACTTTGCAACAATGCAAGAAGGATATCGAAAATATGTGGAGCGGACATTTGAAGTCTTTCAAGTACGCTTTGCCATGATCAAGGGATCGTCACGTTTTTGGGATAAGTGAGTGTTACATGACATAATGATTGCTTGTGTAATACCACACAATATGACTGTGGAGGATGAATACGAGGAAAGCCCATATGATATTGATTCTACTCAACATTCAGATGCTGAAGAGAAAGAGGACGATGATGCTTAAAGATTCAGCCGGTTTCTCGCTCGACACAAGAAGATCCAAGATTGAGAGGTTCATTTTGAATTTCGGAATGCGCTAATTGAACACTTCTGTCAGAGGCTCGACAACGAAAGACTGTAATTTTTTTCAATTTCAGTGCATTTCAATTTCAATTTCAGTGTTTTTCCACTGAAATTTTGACACCGGAGCAATAGCTTGAGGCATCATCTGCCACATGCTAGTAGCCGGAGAGGAAGTAGTGATGATCGAAGAGGCTTCCTGCGCGGTGGTGGGTGAGGGTACGGGGGACTAGATTTCAGCCCTGTCCCATCTTCGTTGCCGGTTGCGAAGGTTGCCAACATCATTCCCGCAACGACTCTTGTTTCGGAGCCGTTGGACAACAACGACAATGATGACATCGAAGTCCGATAGGAGCGCAGTAGAGTCGAGGTTGACAGTGCCGACAGGACGAGGTTGACATTCAGCAGCGGGAGCGGTGCTAAGCAACATCATGATCGTGGCGTAATTTTGAATTCAAGCAATTGCATGGATGGCGCCGTTGTTTTGGGTAACGAGTCCGGATTGGATCTGGATTCGTTAAGGGATTTCAACCCTTATATTGAGGTATTCGTGTTAGCTATTAAACTTGTTACATGCATTAGTAATTATGTTATTCATGTATTCATGCACTTATGAGATACATGTACATGAGAAATTCATGAACTTGTTTGAAGAGTCATATAGTTTGGTGTTTGAAGAGTCATGTGGTTTGGTGTTTGAAGAGTCATGTAGTTTGGTGTTTGAAGAGTCATGTGGTTTGGTGTTTGAAGAGTCATGGAGGATGTTCCAAAAGCCTATATAAGGAAGTGCATATGTAAGTCCAATTGAATAACTCGAAATAAAAAAAGTTCATTTCCTCCTTCTAGAAAAACTATTCCCAACAAAATTGGTATCAGAGCCAAGACAACTATGGCTTCTTCTAGTTCTATCCAAACCAAGTGCCCCACTTAACTAAAACCAATTATGGTAAATGGAGTATCCAAATGGAGGCCTTGCTGGGATCCATGGGAGCATGGAACACGGTGGTAAATGGAGCCAAGGAGGATGAGATGAAGAAGGAGAAGAAGGCGTTGTTCACAATCTACCAAGGAGTAGATGACGCCACGTTCGAGTTGATCGCCTCTGCAAAAACTTCTAAGGAAGCTTGGGAGATCTTGAAGAAAGCCTTTGATGGCGTAGAAAGAGTGAAGAAAATCTGCTTGCAATCTTTGCGAGCAGATTTTGAGGCCCTACAACAAGAAGGGTCAGAATCCATTGGTGAGTACTTCCATCGAGTAAATTCCATTGTGCATGAGATGAGGCGACATGGTGAGAAGATTGAGGACGTACGTGTTGTGGAGAAGATCATGAGATCTCTACACTCAAGATTTGATTATATTGCTGTGGCGATTGAAGAATCAAATAATCTTGAGGAGATGTCAGTGGAAGAACTCCAAGGCTCTCTACAAGTTTATGAAGAAAGAGGCTTGCGAAAGAAGAAAGAAGAAGGAAAGACTATGGAGCAAGCACTTCAAGCCAACTCTTCCCAAAAGAAGGATGGATCTTCAAAAGGAGGCTACCATCGAGGAAGAGGTGGACGTGGTGGCAAAGGACGAGGTGGTCGTGGTAACCACTTCAACGAACAAAGCAGCACCCATGGTGATGAAAGTGAAGGGAATGGTCGTGGAAGCCATGAAACTCGTGGCCGAGGCCGCGGTCGAGGTCGTGGCCGGAAAGGAAGGTATGATAAATCTCATATCCAGTGCTATGTTTGTAAGAAATATGGCCATTTCTCCTATGATTGTTGGTATAATTCTGACAATGATGGTGGAGAAAAGGCTAATCATGTGGAGCTAAGTGAAGGACAAGTGTTGCTCATGAGTGGAAGAAAGGAGTTCTTCACAAGGCTCGATGAAGGTCATCAAGGCTACATCACATTTGGTGATCTTTCCAAATGTCCAATTGAAGGAAAAGGTGATGTTGTCTTTAAACTTCAAAATGGTAGGGAGCTTTGCATCTCTGATGTCTATTATGTCCCTGCTATAAAAAGTAATTTATTGAGTATTGGACAATTGTTGGAAAGAGGATATGGCATCAAGACGAGCGATCTAGTTCTTAGCTTGTTGGATAAGAATAACAGGCTGATTACACATGTGAAGATGACAAAGAACAGGATGTTCCCGTTGAAGCTCTCAATTGTGGAGTCAAGGTGCATGAAGGCAACGACTCAAGATCGCAGCAATCTGTGGCATCTTCGCTATGGACATCTCAATTTTGAGGCATTGAAGCTAATGGAGAAGAAGAAAATGGTGGTGGGATTGCCAAAGATTGATGCTCCTAACAACCTTTGTGATGTTTGCATTGTGGGAAAGCAACAAAGGGAGTCATTCAAGAAGTATGATGTCAAAAGAGCATCTAAGCGTCTACAATTGGTGCATTCAGACGTATGTGGACCTATCAAGCCCGAATCTATTGGTGGTAATAGGTATTTCCTAACCTTTACTGATGATTTTAGTTGCAAGACTTGGGTGTATATGCTAAAAGAGAAAAGAGAAGTCTTCTCCAAATTCAAAGAATTTAAGAGCTTTGTTGAAAAACAAAGTGGATGTCTGCTTAAGTGTTTGAGAACTGATCGTGGAGGCGAGTATGTGTCGCAGGAGTTTGAGAATTTCTGCAGGGAACATGGCATCCAACATCAACTCACTATGCCGCAAACACCACAACAAAATGGTGTCTCAGAGAGGAAGAATAGAACAATTCTCAACATGGTCCGGTGTATGCTGAAGGAGAAAAATATCCCAAAGGAATTTTGGGGAGATGCTGTGGCTTGTTCTGTTTATTTGTTGAACAGGTTTTCAACGAAGAGACTTGAAGACATGACGCCAGAGGAAGCATGGAGTTCTCGAAAACCAAAGGTCGATCATCTTCGAATCTTTGGAAGTGTTGCTTATGCTAAGATTCAGGAGGAGAAGCGCACGAAGCTTGAAGATAAAAGCCAAAGATGCATATTCTTGGGCTATGGTGAGAACTGCAGCGGATACAAGCTGTATAACCCCGTCACTTGCAAGATTGTGATGTTAAGAGATGTGAAATTTGATGAAGATCAAAGCTGGGAGTGGAAGACAATTGACATGGGGATTCTCATTCCTCTTGATGGTGAGGAGGAGAAGAGAGAGTCACCATCCACTACCTTAAATGAAGATTCAGAGCATGATGATTCTACCAGTCCTGTACGCAAGACAAGGAGAGTTTAAGAGATTTATGACTCCACTCAACCAGTTGAGCCCATTGATTGGGAGAACGAGGAGGAGTTCAACAATTTATGTCTTTTTGCAGGCTTTGATCCTATGACATTTGAGGAGGCCAATAAGGAGGCAAAATGGAGGAAAGCTATGGAGGAGGAGATTCACTCCATCAAGAAAAATGATACGTGGGAGCTCACATCACTTCCACAAGATTCAAACCCCATTGGTGTTAAATGGGTATACAAGACAAAGAAAGATGCCAAAGGTGTGGTAGAGCGACATAAGGCGAGATTGGTCGTGAAGGGCTATAAGCAAAAGTATGGCATCGACTATGAAGAGGTCTTTGCCCCAGTAGCAAGGCTAGAAACGGTGAGGTTGTTGATCTCACTTGCGGCCCAACGACGGTGGAAAATGCATCAAATGGACGTGAAGTCGCATTCCTAAATGGGAAACTTGAAGAAGAAGTTTATGTTGAACAGCCACCAGGATTCATTATTAAAGGGCAAGAAAAGAAGGTGTACAAGCTGAAGAAGGCTCTCTATGGGCTAAAGCAAGCACCAAGAGCATGGAATTCAAGGATTGATAATTACTTCATGCAATAAGGATTTATGAGGTGCCCTGATGAGCATTCTTTATATGCTAAGGCAAACTCACATGAGAAGTATTGTTTGTTTGCTTGTATGTAGATGATCTGATGTTTACAGGTAGCAGTCACTCTATGATCCAAGACTTCAAGCTCTCAATGAAAAAGGAGTTCGAGATGACGGATCTAGGCCTAATGAAATATTTTCTAGGCATTGAGATGCAACAAGGTGAAGATGGTATTTTTATTTCCCAATCAAAGTATGCAAAGGAGATCTTAGAGAAATTTGCCTTTTAAGACTGCCACCCATTGACACACCTGTTGAGTTTGGTCTCAATTAATCAAGGAGGGTGAAGGGAAGCTAGTCAACCCACTTATTTCAAAAGTCTCATGGGTTGTCTAAGGTATTTGACTTGCACTCGTCCTGATATTCTATTTGGAGTAGGACTTGTGAGCAGGTTTATGGAGACCCCGAGAACCTCCCATTTGAAGGCAGCAAGGAGGATTCTTAGTTATATTAAAGGAACGGTTGATCATGGACTGTTCTACTCGCAGAATCACAACCTTGAATTGGTTGGTTTTAGCGATAGTGATTGGGCTGGAAGCCGTGAAGATCGAAGGAGTACAACTGGGTTCGTATTCTATCTTGGTGATGCTGCATTTACTTGGTCGTCAAAGAAGCAATCCATAGTTGCTCTTTCAACCTGTGAAGCTGAATATATAGCAGCAGCCGCTTGTGTTTGTCATGCTATATGGTTAAGAAGACTATTAGAGAGAATGACGTTAAAGCAAGAAGAAGCGACCAAGATCTATATCGATAATAAGTCGGCCATTGCTCTAGCAAAGAACCCGGTTCATCATGAGAGATCAAAGCATATTGACACTCGATTTCACTTCATAAGAGAACACGTGAAGATGAAGGAGGTGGAGTTGCACCACAAATGTTCGAGTGATCAAGTTGCCGACATTTTCACAAAAGCATTGAAGATGGATGCCTTTCAAAAATTAAGGAAGAAGCTTGGCGTCCAAGTTCGTGGAGAAACAAGTTTAAGGGAGGAGAATGTTAACTATTAAACTTGTTACATGCATTAGTAATTATGTTATTCATGTATTCATGCACTTATGAGATACATGTACATGAGAAATTCATGAACTTGTTTGAAGAGTCATGTAGTTTGGTGTTTGAAGAGTCATGTGGTTTGGTGTTTGAAGAGTCATGTAGTTTGGTGTTTGAAGAGTTATGTGGTTTGGTGTTTGAAGAGTCATGGAGGATGTTCTAAAAGGCCTATATAAGGAAGTGCATATGTAAGTCCAATTGAATAACTCGAAATAAAAAAGTTCATTTCCTCCTTCTAGAAAAACTATTCCCAACAATTCGGGCATCCTATTAACGTTCATAAAATACCCATTCCTAGGCCGGGGGGTGTTGAGCTTAAAAAAGCTCACGGATAATGCTCACGCTGGTTCAGATGTACTGAGTCTACTAAAACCACGTGTAATGTACGTGTCGTTGGAGCTAAGGGGAAGTTGAGCGGGCCTAAGGGCTTAACGGAGGAGTTTTATTGCAGCCCTGTGCTTATGGGGCCTAGGATGAGGGAGATTTTGGCGGAACCCGAGTAGAGAGTGGTTGCTCTTTTGACTAGCGTCATAACCCGGTTCGAACGAGTCCTCTAACTCAGGCTTTCTTCTTGAAGGCTTTAATTTCAACGAGGCAGTGAACGAAGGTGTAGTGAGTGAAGAGTTCTTGTTGAACTAGGTGGATAAGAGACTACTGAGGTACTTTCAAAATGAGTTTGATAATTTGGGGATGTTCCCCCTAGTGATCAACCTAAGCGGAAGGTTAAAACGAAGAAAGGCATAGCGAACCGAAAAGATTCAGCGGGATGGTTAGGGGTTTCTTCTTTTGGAGAAGAATTCCGAGAAGGAGTGGAACGGCCAGGAGTGGACGGGAGAGGTATCACAAATGAAGTGGATTGGCTCTTCTAGGGTTGCGACTAGCTAGTGGGAGATAGATGGTTAGTGTCCGATGAGAGTATGACGGATCTAAACAGACTGATCTCAACAGTGTTAAAAAGGTTTAGGCACCTGAAAACTACACTAAGATGTCATCAAGACGTTTGTTTGTCAGTGACTTCCTGTTGCAATTGTTATTTTCTTGAAGGATCAATTTTGTTTGTTTACCTCTTTGTACTCTTTATTCTTGGAGTTGTTTCGTTTAGTGCTTATTAATGAAACGCCGGAGGGCTATATCAGCCTCACGGTATATTCTCCAAAAAACTTTGTTACTTACGTGTGATCTTATCTCGGGTCAATGGGAGAAGCCTATGTCGGTCCTCAACTAGTCTAAAGGCAATTGATGAGGTAAAGAACTGAGTTAATTTTACTTCTAGGATCAGTAAGAAACTGGATTCAGGAAGACATGGCCTCTCAAAACCCATCATCAAGCTCTAGCAACTGAAACTGAATAATGCATAAGGAAGTTCCTGAAGTCCAGCACATGCCTATTAAAAACTGTAAACAACTAACGAAGATTTTACTACTACTTTACAAACTTCTCCATCAGAACTAAGTATTCCTCATTTATATCTTCATTCGTAAAACAATTCTCTATTTTAAGTAGCTTTTAATTAAGCAGTAAAGGGCCTCTAACGAGTCTGATCTTATAATTATTTAACTCAACTAATTCGAATTATGACATGACTGTTCAAGGTCTACCTCATTTTGTCTACCTTATAACGTTTACCTCAGGCACATCATCTCAGTTCATGATGCCAAATTGAAATAAACAATGTCTTAAACTTTGAGATCACTTTGTCCTTAGATCATAGTGCATTTTCAAGTCTTCTTTTGACTTTAGATGGAGATTACGAATTAGTCGTGCACATATACAACTCTAACAGCTCTACTGGTCTCCATAAATCAATGGAAAATGTTCCTAGCTAGTAAAGTAACAACTCATTATCTCTGATCTAATGACTGTCTTCGTAGATGTACATATTTAAAAAAGCAATTGACTCTAATGCTTGGTAATTAAATAGAATAGTCTCGTGAAGATGGGAGCAATGAGGCCACTCGGGTCCAAAGAAGCAATCCATGGGTAAATGCCCGTAAGTCTAAAAGAGGACTCTGAAGCTAGTGTTACTCATGAATGCAGCAAGCAACTGAAGTATAATTAATTGAGGAGGAAAGAAGCCGTACATCCCTGGAGTACATATTATATTATATTATATTATATTATATTATATTATATTTGCTCCCTGGCTTTCTTCTGATATGTTATCTTCATTGGACTCTTAATTGTTGGGTTGCTCGTGTGGAAATTAATCACAAATACCAGTGCTCATGTCTCCTTGCCCCTTAGCCGCTATCAGTATTGCATTCTTTGATGAGTAGTATTGCGTAGTCCCATTTTAGAGTTTACTGGGACTGGTATATACTAGAGACATTCTTAGTGTATATTCCAATGTGAAACTATTCACTTAACTTGAAGGGTGACATACTCTCCCTATTCAATGTAGACATTCTCGCCATGCTAACGCCGGCAATGTGAAATTCTAGCTAGAGGTGACCACCAAGGTTTTTTATAGCTTAGTGGTTAGTTTTGAGAATTTTGTCACACCCCGACTATAATTTTTAGAGTTTCTCCCTCAAAATAGTAGTTATCATTATTTCTTGAGTTAAGAACTATTATATGCTAGAGATTTTTTTTCTGTAAATATCTCTTATTGGACTATTCATTTGAGATATTACACACTCCCCCGTTTAAGGCATGGTGCCCTTACCATATAGGGTTCTTAGTGGGCCATCACGTCTTATGCCCAACCAAGCCTAGGCATGGCTCATGTAGAAACACTTAGGATGTGTTTGGTATTGCTTCTACTTACAAATAAGTCCTTTTTTTTTTCAAAAGACTTATCCAAAAGTATATTTTAAGAATGTGCTTTTATGTAATTAAGATGTTCGGTTATTTTAAATTTTTTTTAAGTACTTATAAAAATATGAATAGTAAAATAAATTCGTTAGAAAAAAATTAGGATAGAACTGAACATGTGAGAAAATTTTAGATATTCATAATCTATAATAGGAGAAATAGAGTAAAAATTTTGGCTAGATGTCTTTACATGTGAGATCATGTGTGAGAAGATAAGAAGAGATAAGAGCAGACAAGCGTTTTAGCTTCTATGGTTTTAGAAGCCGTTTTTTTGGCTTCTCAAAAAGTAGCTTTTGATGTTTGCTATTTTCTGAAAGTCATTTTTTTAAAGTAATTACTGAACATCTAATTTTGTTGAAAAATGCTTATTTTGTTTAAAAACGTGAAAACATTTATGAGAATCAAAGCCAAACAAAGCCATAGGTCAAGCACGGCCCAGGGTACCGTATAGGTCTAGATCTATACGCTCATTTACCAGTACACTAGATACTGGGCACCGCATGCATCGTATTAGGCTAGTCCATTCGTGCTTCCATCATATTGGCCCATACATATTAGATTTGGGCCTCCTATTTTGTGTCTACTTTATTCCTAATCGTTCTTACTTCACACGCTTTGTACTTACTAGTTTCTAAAACAATAAATCTTGTCATACAACTTCATATATGAAAACAAATAGTATTAAAATGTACCTACCTTGAGATATCAGCATAAGATATGTATACTCTAGCAATTTGCCTAAACCATATCCTCCGTCGAGTTATTTGGTTAAATTGGATGAGATAATAATGTGAATTCTAGTTTAATTGGATGAGAGGCTGAGATCAATCTAAATTAATTTAGATTAGGAGACTGAGACTGATCTAATTTAATTTGAATGAAGAGTTGAGATCAGTACATGTAACTGTGCCGATCCAATGGAACTTCATTCATCACTGGGTCGCGCAATGGGTCGTGTCATGCTGGGTCGAGGTAAGCTCAAGCACGTCATGAAAATACAGGGCAATAAATTTTATGACCCAGGCACAACTCAGAGTCATGTTTTCGTTTTCCATATATATACCAAACGTTTTTTGTGCCAGCGCATCGAGTCTTGGACTGGTTTAGGCCCATTACCAACCTTGTTCCGATGCTAACACTTCACCAGACGATGTGGAATTCTAAAAGTGGGCCCCATGAATTCTAATTATGGCTTCCACAGATTCAAAAAGTTTGCATAGTGTGACACTTTACTCCATGTAGTACTTAACTTCATGTGACATTTAGTTTCGCACACTTCCGACTAGTGCTAGCTATGAATACCATCCTATCACGTCTCTAAAATATTTTTCACAGTTTCTCCCTCAAAAATACTAGTTATGATTAATTTTTGTGTTCATGAAAACTATTAGAGATCACTTTCTCAATGAATATTCTATGTGGAACTATCCATTTTAACTTAGAAGGATTATAGATTAAGCATATTGCGAGCTTGATGGAGTCATAATGAGGTTCCTAGTAAGCATTAATCTTGTACTCTTCACATAAACAATAATAACACGCAATATGGAATGTGGCTGCCACAGAAAGTTGATAAACATTTTTGTTTTATACTAAATGATAAATCAATATTTCTGTTTCTAGCACTGAAAATCAAAGTAATTTTTTCCTTTTAATATAAATGGCAACAATGAATATATTTCCTCTTGTTTCATTACTAAGAGTTTAAGTACAATCTTTAAAAAATGGAGGACCAAAAAAGAACATCTCCTGCTCTTGTTTTCCCCTCTCCATCATTTTTTATTTTTGACTTAAATCATGTTTAAGATTTATAATCTCTTGGAGATAGCTTTTTATGTCCGACCTCACTTCTGATATGATGCACCTTTTGTTGGTTTCTGGGATCAATCTGACAACTAATCAATATTACTGAAATATCAACAATCTAATTGGCCAGGTCGGTAAATATCAGGTGAGAGGTTTTCCGTTCAATAGAACGTTCCTTAATTTAAGAACCACCTTTCAATTTCCTTCCTTGGTTAAACACCAATTAGACTGATATAAATCAGTCTCAATATACTGAATATCAGTATATCCCCTGTATAAAGAAATTAATTCACTTATACAGTACTTGGAGTGAGGTACGCTTAAAGCGAATTTCCTTAAAACAATTACGTCCCCCGCACTGGTGCTAACGTGTTACTGGATGCTGGTCTCCCAAGATACAACACTCCTTCACGGTATTTGGATAGCACTACCAAATCACCGTACGGTCGAACCGTAGTTAACCAGTACCTTCACAGGATTATTGAAGCAGCGGGACAAAGACAAATTTCGGGAGAATATTTGCCTTTACTTTGGAAGAGCACCCACTGTAGAGGAAGAAGGAAGGTTGAAGAATATTCTTCTTCAGAAGTCCCAGATTCAGACAACAATTCTATTAAAGAATCTGTTGAATTTTCTGAGCCCTCTTTCAAAACGAATTTTTGCAGAATCTCTTTTGGAAGCCGCTTCGGAAACCGAATTTCTGATTTCCCACTTCCTGTTTGGAAGTCACTTCAAGACTGAGAGAGAGAGAGGATCTCCTTCAGATTTCTTGCTGTTGGTGTGTTGTTTTGTATATTCAATTGAGAATTCGGAGCGCTATTTATAGCGCTCCGGGAGGGGCCAACTGGTCCGAACCCAACGAATAGTTGCAACGGTTCGGTCTGAACCGTTGCAATGGTTCGACCCAACCACCGCAACCGTTAGCCGTCCAACTGCCGCGACAACGGTTCAGATCCGGATAGCGGAGCGGGTCCGTTGGCGGGGCGGTTCGGATCCGGATAGCGGGGCGGGTCCGTTGGCGGGGCGGTTCGGATCCGGATAGCGGGGCGGGTCCGTTGGCGGGGCGGGTATGCTTCGCGTAACCCATACCCGTGAGACCCAGTTCAAAAAGAACCAGGCCGGGTAGGGAACACGAATCCTGAACCCGAGCCCGGCCCGGCCCGGCACCGGCGCCGGCCGGCCGCCGCCGCCAGCGGCGGCGCGCGCGCATGTGCGGGCATGGTTTCCTCCCAATCGCACGCGAAAACTCCAAGTACCCAAAGGGCACGCCCTTTGTTCTCAATTTTCTCTATTTAAACACTACAAGCTTTCATCCCATGGCCAATGTGGGACTAAATGCTTTTAGCTACCTTTAGTCCCATTTTGGCTTTGAATTAGGCAATCTTTAGACTTGAATATTTCATTCATTCGAAGTCGAAATTGAACATGTGAATATACCACATTCATCCCCAATGGAAGGAGAACACACTCCAACTATCATCCAATTGATTCGATCAACGGATCTCGCCGTAATTCAATTCAAAGATTCACATATATATATTCTTCATATTCCAATAATCCCCCACAATGAATGGAGATTTAAGGAATTGACACACAAAGAGACTGACTCTATTGTGAAAGGTACTTTAGAAAAGAAACTGCATCAGGATAGGTGAACTAGGTCTTGAACCTTCCATAGCGAAAGTTTTATCGGACTTACTAGCTAATCAGTGAACTAGGTCTTGAACTGTTAGCCGTTAGTGTAAGCCAAGTCAACAAGCTTCACACAGTGACTTTTCAAATCAACTTTGGATCTCGGTTGTGTCCATTTTGACCCTGGACATTCTTGGTTTCAGAGAGTATCTTTAGGGAATAACAGCCTCCATAGAAATTCCCAAAGAGCCGACCCAACTCTATACTCACATAGGTGATCGTCCTATTAAGAGTAGTCTATTCTACTCCACTTGTTTAGTAACAAGATATAGGCATCATTAAAAGCGTTAAGCTTATCCTTAATCCACTTGTAGAAAAGCACTTATGTGCACCTTAGGAATGGATTGGAGTCAAGCTCCCAAGTGCTTACTTCCTGAGTCAATCATAACTAGTTTTTCCTCTTGAACTTAGTCCGTGGGATCTCCAGTCGCTAAGTGAGGTTTCCATTAAGCTGACTCGGTAAGGTTAGGCTTTTAGACCCATTTTCCTCGATGCGCTGTTTATACGCTCTCCACTTAAACCTTTAGTAAGAGGATCCGTTAAATTATCTTTTGACGAGACAAAGTCAATAGATATAATTCCATTTGAGAGCAACTGCTTAACAGTATTATGTCCACGACGAATATGTCTAGACTTACCGTTATATATAACATTTTGTGCCCTAAATATAGCTGCTTGATTATCGCAGTGTATACATATAGCGGGCACTAGCTTTTGCCATAATGGTATATCTTCCAAAAATTATCGAAGCCATTCTGCTTCTTCTCCGGCCTTATCTAAGGCTATGAATTCCGAATCCATAGTGGAACGGGAAATACATGTTTACTTAGAAGATTTTCAAGATACCGCTGCTCCTCATAGAGTAAATACGTATCCGCTAGTTGATTTTGATTCCTCAAAATCTGCAATCCAATTAGCATCACTGTATCCTTCAAGTACAGGTGAATACTGTTCATATCTCAAGGCATATTCCTTGGTATGTGATACGTAACCCAATACTCGTAGTAGAGTAGTCTAATGTTGATCACTAGGATTACTAGTGTATCTGCTTAACTTGCTTACAGCGTAAGCAATATCGGGTCTAGTGCAATTCATCAAATACATTAGACTTCCGATAATCTATGAATACTCCAACTGGCATATTCCAGTTCCTGTATTCGTATGAAGGTGGACGTGTGGGAGAAAAGGATTTGTATTCTCCTTTATCCCATGATCCTTGAATCTTTCTATCATCTTATCCACGTAGTGAGATTGAGATAGACTGATTCCATCTGGTGTTCTAGTGATTTTAATTCCTAAAATTACATCAGCAACCCCCGATCCTTCATGTCAAAACTGTTGGATAACATTCTTTTAGTGGACTTAATAATATTAGTCCCAAGTATAAACATGTCGTCTACATAAAGACAAACAATGATACATGCATTTCCAACTGTTTTAGTGTAAACACACTTATCGCATTCATTGATAGTGAATCCATCTTTGATCATGACACTATCAAATTTCTCATGCCATTGTTTTGCAGCCTGCTTTAGACAGTATAAGGATTTTACCAATTTACACACTTTGTGTTCTTGGCCCTTGACTATAAATCCTTCAGGTTGCTCCATATATATCTCTTCATTTAATTCACTATTTAAGAATACAGTCTTGACATCCATTTGATGGATATCTAAGTTATGCAATACTACAATTGCAATCAACATCCGAATGGATGTTATTCTTGTTACTGGTGAATAAGTATCGAAGTAGTCAAGTCCTTCTTTTTGTCGATAACCCTTGGCTACTAATCTAGCCTTGTACTTATCGATAGATCCATCGGGTTTTAATTTTCTTTTGAAAATCCACTTACACCCAATTGTGTTTGCCCAGAGGCCTTCCACTCTAGTTTGATGATGATTAACTCATGCAGTTATGTTTACTAATAATCTTGTGATGTTTAGTTTCAGATCTTTAATCAAGATATTAGTTGGTGATTAGCTTCAACAAAGGAGTTTTGAAGCCTTTCACTTGGTGATTCCAGAGCCCGAGCAACAAGATCTTATATAGCACTCGTTGGAGTCAAGCTCGGTGGATCACGGTTTGGATCGAGTCGACTTGAAGACGGAGTTCATCAAGAAGACCTTGGTACATAGTTTATAGTTTGTTTTAGATCCATTTGTAAAGATTAGAATAGTGTGATATGCTCAAATTCACAACACACACACGTTTTATGTTTTGGATATTGGTTTTCGGTTTTTTGGTTTAACCGATATTGATTTCCATGAATAGATAGATATCAATACAAGTTTACTTGATTTTATGTATATTAGATTCATTCTATATACATACATGCTTCATATCTTAGACAAAACTTATTTTGATATGCCTATTCATGAGTTTGGTATTGCGGTATTTTAACAAAAAATATTTTTGGAATTAAAGTAAAAAACATGGATATATAAATGTTTCATGTATATTGGACTTATGTCCATATGCAACATGCCTAAAAGTGTTTAAGTATCATGTTTTTGTATTTGAATGAGTTTTAGAAAAATCGGATTTCCTATTGAAAAATCTAAGTTTGGAAAATACGGGTCTTGATTTTCGGCAAAATTTATAAGTCACAAAAATGGTTTAAAAATTTGAAATTTGTGTTGGAATTTTTCACACAAGTTTATATATTAATGTATTATGCTAAAACTATTTTTGTGAATTTTTAAGGATTTTTTGGGATTTTTTAGAAATAAAAATACCAAATTTTTCTGACCAAGAATGTCTTCTGCCAGGCTCTGGCGGTCGATCGGGACGGTCGACCGGACCGGTCGACCGACGTGCACAAACTTGTGCACGTTGGGCTGGTACTTGAGCCGGTCGACCGCACGGTCGACCGACTGCAAGTCCCCCACTCTCGGGTGGGGGCGGTCGACCGTAAGCAAGGCACGGTCGACCGGGCGGTCGACCGTCCATAGAGCAAAGTTGCTCTCTGGATTTGGGCGGTCGACCGATGCTCCAACGGTCAAATTTTTGACCGTTGGCGGTCGACCGGGCCGGTTGACCGCCAGCCGCCAAGGCTGACAGATCAGCCTAACAGCTAGTTTTTGATTGGGGCTTATATACCCCATTAGTTTGAGTTTTTCTTCAAGATTTTTAGAGCCAAAAATTCCTACTCTCTAGTGTTTATTCCAGCAAGTTTTCAAAAAGTTTTTGGTGCTTAAAGAGTTCATCTTTATTTGTTTCAAAAGGGTTTGGAAAATTCAAGAAAAAGGAAAAGCTTTGGGATTGGTTTTTGATCTTAATTTTATTCTTATCCTAGCTATTTTCCCAATAGTTTTCTTTGAGTTTTTGATTTCCAAACACTTGATTTTCCACACTTGAGCTATCATTCTATCCTCTCTATAGGATCACTTGTTTTGTGGAAAAAGGAATTGGTTTGTGGTTGAGATATACCACCTTGTTGTAACCCTTTACTTGTTGTATCCCTCTTTGGTAGAGGTTGATTTGGGTTGTGGTTTGCTCCCTCTTGTGTGAGGTGGAGTTGGATTTGTATCCCTCAAGTGTTGAGGTGATTGGTTATTTGGCTACGGGCCTACCCGTCTTGTGTGAGGTGGTGTTTATGTTGCCTCGGTGGAGGTTGTATTGGTTGGATTGGTGGAGTTCGGTACTCCGGTCTTCGGTAGACCCTTTGTATTGCCTCGGTGGAGGTTGTATTGGTTGAGAGAGGAGTTCGGTACTCCTAGTGGATTGGAAATCCTTCTCGGTGAAGGCGGGGACGTAGAGCTCGGTGCTCGAACCTCGAAACACATCTTATTGTTTGTGTTTGATCCATTAACTCTAAACTCTCTCTTTATTTGTGCATTGCTTTAATTTGTCATATCATATACATGCTTGTGTGTTTGTGTGCCTCACTTGTGCTTAACCACGAGAGCTTCATATAGCGCCTCAACTCTTATTCAGAGGAATCAAGAGGAGTTAGTCCAGAGCCCTTCACGGGGAATTCGGCTACACTCGTTGGTTGCACTAAGTGTTGTTGCAATTAGTTTTTAATTTTCGCATTTAGTTCATTAGATTAGCGGTACACCTATTCACCCCCCCTCTAGGTGTACTTTCAATTGGTATCAGAGCCTACGCTCCTGATATTTGGTTTAACCACCTGGGAGTGTGATCTTGGTTAGCTAATCTATCATTTACATTTGCACGTATATTGTTTGCACACACCCATGGATTGCTTGTCACCTCCCATGTTTGATGTTTCCAACATTGACATGTGGAAATTTAGGATGTCCATGTACCTAAAAACCCTAGGCTTGCATGTTTACCTTGCTATTACCAAGAAATCCTACTCTAATGATAGCAAGCATATAGAGGCCAATGCACTTGCCTTTGAGGCTCTTAGAAGCACGCTTTCTAAAGAATATCTTATGCTTGTTTCTAACTATGATTCTGCCTTTTCAGTGTGGAACAAGTTGACTTCCCCGAGCTATAAACGCCCAACATCATGGAGGATGAATCTAGTGGAGAATCCGAGTCACAATGCTTCATGGTCCAAGGGAATGACTCCCTTGAGGTATATTCGGAATCTCAATTAGATTGTGATGATGCTAGTTCTTCTAATAATGAGTATGTTGATCCTAACACTTTAAATGAAGAACTATTTATTGTGTGTGAAAAATTATTGGAAAAATATAATCTTTTGAAAAAGAAAAGTCTAGGACTTAACAATGAAAATAAAGATTTGCTTTCGAAACTAGACTTGATTTTGCAAGAGAAAATGGAGATTTCTAATGAGAGGGATTCATTGAAATCTAAGCTTGAACTTGCCCTAAAAGAAAATGAATTTTTGAAAAATAAAAATGATTGTGAAATAATTTTGAAGAAAAATGAAAACTTGTCTTCTAAAGTTGATTTTGTTTTAAAAGAGAATAATTCTTTGAAAAACAAAATAAATTTGATTTCACAAGAATTAAAAGATTGTTTAAAGAAAAATATTTCTTTGCAAAATGATATAGATACTCATGTTTGCCATGTTAGGATAGTTTCACCTAGTACACCTATTGCTTGCCACACTTCTTCTTTAATTAAGAATGATATAAATGATTTAAAGAAGAATATGGATTGTTTGGGCTTCACTTTGAGCCATTGTGTTTTGAGTCACATACGTTTGGAATCCATGTTTCGTAAGAAACAAATTTCATCTTTGCATGCACACCCTCCACAGCATACACATGCTCCTCACGTACACACCCATCACATGTATGTTCATGTGTACACTTGTACACATTGTGGACGTAAGGGTCACCTTGCTAAATTTTGTTATGATCGTATAAATGATTCTAATTTAGCAAATAAATTTATTTGGGTTAGGAAAGGTACTAACCCCCATGGACCCAAAAGAGTATGGGTACCAAAGACCACCCCTATTGTATTTGATGTAGGTGTGGGCTCTCGCATGACGTGAGAGCGATGGTGCCTTGAGGTGGATGTGTTCCGAGCTTAAAGATGATTATTTGGATGCATCCCTTTCAAGGGGAGTTTGGTGGGAGGACAACCTTGGTTTGGAGAACTAGAGAGGTGCCTTCATCGGTTTTGGTATCGATCTCTAACTCCCGGTTATATTTGTATGCTTTTCATGTCCTTGATTTATAGCATGTCTTATTTTATTGTTCATTATTCTTATGTCATGTTTATTAGATTAGTGATATACATGTTTAGTTATTTGAGACACCCATGTTTAATATGGACTTATATCTTTGTGTTCTCACTTTGTTTTAAACTAATATGTATATCCTAGATCTAATGCATATGCATATACATAATGATCATATGGATGTTTGTGATTTTTGTTTTGATGCTTCATGTTTGTAGATTATTATGTTAAATGCCATGATTATTAGATCATTGACATGCATATATAGCATTTGAGATCACCCATGTTTATATGGACCCATATGTTGTGTTCTCACCATTGTTTAGCTATCATGTTTATCATAGCTCTAATAGCATGTGGATTTACATAATGATCGTATTTATGTTTATCATGTTGATTTATATCTTGTTTTGTGCTTCATGTTTTGATTACTTGTTTAAATGTTAGTTTTCATTAAAACTAGGATATATACTTGTACATATAGTGAGCCACAAATAAATTTTTATATGTTTGTGCTTGAATGCTTATTTGTACCCATTAGATGTTCTAGTATGGTCTAGTTTTGATGATTCATGCATTTGACTTGTATTCCCCATCTTAGACATGTTTTATGATCATATGTTTAACTTCATGTATATGTCTATCTTGTCCAAACTAATGTCTATACATATACATCCATTGAGCCACGTGCCTTCATGCATATACATTTGTGGACTCATTTATATTTGGATATGTATGTATACTTTAGTTTGTATAAAACATACATATGCCTTGAAGATTAAATCGTTTTAATGATTTTCCTGTTTTAAGGAAATTGAGCTTATTGCCTACTTTTCATGATAATGTGTTTCACATATATCTTGTCACTCACCTCACTTATTGTTTACTCATGTTTTGTTTTCATGAGTCATATTCATACTTTATTGACTTTGAGTGTTGGATATCATGTGAGTTTCATGTTTCATGAAAAACTTTTTGTTTTTTTCCTTGCTTGAAGGAATTCGTACTAGTTTACAAAATTTTCTTTTATCTAGTTCGTATTCTTCACATGGTAGAGTTTTCAAACATATCCTATTTTCAAACCTATTTTTGAAAACCCTATCTTTTTACTGGCGGTTGGTTGGGCGACCATGCCTTGTATGTTAATATTGAAAATCTTTTAAACATGAGCATGAAATGGGTGGAAAGGATTATGAGTTATACACTTGATATTATTGTTGTTTCAATTGGTATCATTGGATCTTTTCAATTGGTATCAATATTGACATTTCTTGTATACTCATATATTTTTTATGTATGTATGCTTAGACTTCAAATAGTATCAATTTCGATTGGTATCTAATTTTTCATACATATATAGGTTTTATTTGTGCTTACGATATATATATTTAAGCACAAATTTTGATTATAATAAGCTTGATTTTTTAATGACTATCATGTTTCAATTGATTAGTTTTCAATTGGTATACTAATACAAGCTTATGCATTGTTTTATTTGGTATTTCATAAAGGGGGAGAAAACTCGTATTTCATCTTTCAATTGGTATTTTGTTTACCATTGGTTTTGTATTCCACTCCTATACTTTATGATGAAAAATGATTGAAAAATTAATATTGATTTATAATTTGGTATCATATGCTTATAAAGAAAAATACCTTACAATTGGTATCAAGATGTTATTTGTTTACTTTTATTTGGTATCATGTAGTGAAAGATATATATATTTTTCTTTAAATTGGTATCATAAAATGTTTTGATTAGTATTGCCTATATGCAAGGGGAGCTTAATATCTCTTCTACATATAAATTCATGTTGAGTGTATCTTATATTGAGGAGCTTGACAACTCTTCTTTATGCGATACACGTGTGTAGGGGGAGCTTCACATCTCCTCTTATGCATTGCATATTATGCATTATGTGAATTAGGGCTTGTCATCCCTCCTTCATGTAATGCATATATGTAGGGAAGTTAACTTAGAGTCTTCCTCTTCATGAATGTATATCGCATATATCCTTTATTGATTGTTTTTATGTCACCCCTTTGTTGATTTTTGCTTTTGACAAAAAGGGGAGAACATTTTGTATTTACTTTAACCCCTTTGTTGATGATTGACAAAAAGGTGGAGAAGTATTGGAGAAGTATTTGAGAAGTATTTGGTATATATGCATGTTTTGGTAAAAGTATTTATGTTTATGCATACATGTTTTGTTTTGCAAATAGGAGAAAAAGAATTTGATGTGTTTCATGCTTGTTTATGCATGTTTATCTCCATGTATTTGCATACATATTTATGAGCTTTCATTGCATATTTATTTATTTATTGTAATGCATGAGTTAAGGGGGAGCTTCTTTGAAGCTTAACTTTAATCCATGCATATATAACTCCATGAGTTTTGACATCATCAAAAAGGGGGAGATTGTTGGCCCAGAGGCCTTCCACTCTAGTTTTGATGATGATTAACTCATGTAGTTATGTTTACTAATAATCTTGTGATGTTTAGTTTCAGATCTTTAATCAAGATATTAGTTGGTGATTAGCTTCAACAAAGGAGTTTTGAAGCCTTTCACTTGGTGATTCCAGAGCCCGAGCAACAAGATCTTATATAGCACTCGTTGGAGTCAAGCTCGGTGAATCACGGTTTGGATCGAGTCGACTTGAAGACGGAGTTCGTCAAGAAGACCTCGGTACATAGTTTATAGTTTGTTTTAGATCCATTTGTAAAGATTAGAATAGTGTGATATGCTCAAGTTCACAACACACACACGTTTTATGTTTTGGATATTGGTTTTCGATTTTTTGGTTTAACCGATATTGATTTCCATGAATAGATAAATATCAATACAAGTTTACTTGATTTTATGTATATTAGATTCATTCTATATATATACATGCTTCATATCTTAGACAAAACTTATTTTGATATGCCTATTCATGAGTTTGGTATTGCGGTATTTTAACAAAACATATTTTTGGAATTAAAGTCAAAAACATGGATATATAAATGTTTCATGTATATTGGACTTATGTCCATATGTAACATGCCTAAAAGTGTTTAAGTATCATGTTTTTGTATTTGAATGAGTTTTGGAAAAATCGGATTTCCTATTGAAAAATCTAAGTTTGGAAAATACGGGTTTTGGTTTTCGGCAAAATTTATAAGTCACAAAAATGGTTTAAAAAATTTGAAATTTATGTTGAAAATTTTCACACAAGTTTATATATCAATGTATTATGCTAAAACTATTTTTGTGAATTTTTAAGGATTTTTTGGGATTTTTTAGAAATAAAAATATCAAGTTTTTCTGACCCAGAATGTCTTCTGCCAGGCTCTGGCGGTCGACCGGACCCAGAGTCGGTCGACCGGACCGGTCGACCGACGTGCACAAACTTGTGCACGTTGGGCTGGTATTTGAGCCGGTCGACCGCACGGTCGGCCGACTGCAAGTCCCCCACTCTCGGGTGGGGGCGGTCGACCGGACGGTCGACCGTAAGCAAGGCACGGTCGACCGGGCGGTCGACCGTCCATAGAGCAAAGTTGCTCTCTGGATTTGGACGGTCGACCGGGCGGTCGACCGATGCTCCAACGGTCAAATTTTTGACCGTTGGCGGTCGACTCGGTCGACTGCCAGCCGCCAAGGCTGACAGATCAGCGTAACGGCTAGTTTTTGATTGGGGCTTTATATACCCCATTAGTTTGAGTTTTTCTTCAAGATTTTTAGAGCCAAAAATTCCTGCTCTCTAGTGTTTATTCCAGCAAGTTTTCAAAAAGTTTTTGGTGCTTAAAGAGTTCATCTTTATTTATTTCAAAAGGGTTTGGAAAATTCAAGAAAAAGAAAAAGCTTTGGGATTGGTTTTTGATCTTAATTTTATTCTTATCCTAGCTATTTTCCCAATAGTTTTCTTTGAGTTTTTAATTTCCAAACACTTGATTTTCCACACTTGAGCTATCATTCTATCCTCTCTATAGGATCACTTTTTTTGTGGAAAAAGGAATTGGTTTGTGGTTGAGATATACCACCTTGTTGTAACCCTTTATTTATTGTATCCCTCTTTGGTAGAGGTTGATTTGGGTTGTGGTTTGCTCCCTCTTGTGTGAGGTGGAGTTGGATTTGTATCCCTCAAGTGTTGAGGTGATTGGTTATTTAGCTACGGGCCTACCCCTCTTGTGTGAGGTGGTGTTTGTGTTGCCTCGGTGGAGGTTGTATTGGTTGGATTGGTGGAGTTCGGTACTCCGGTCTTCGGTAGACCCTTTGTATTGCCTCGGTGGAGGTTGTATTGGTTGAGAGAGGAGTTCAGTACTCCTAGTGGATTGGAAATCCTTCTCGGTGAAGGCGGGGACATAGAGCTCGGTGCTCGAACCTCGAAACACATCTTGTTGTTTGCGTTTGATCTATTAACTCTCAACTCTCTCTCTCTCTCTTTATTTGTGCATTGCTTTACTTTGTCATATCATATACATGCTTGTGTGTTTGTGTGCCTCACTTGTGCTTAACCACGAGAGCTTCATATAGCGCCTCAACTCTTATTCAGAGGAATCAAGAGGAGTTAGTCCAGAGCCCTTCACGGGGAATTCGGCTACACTCGTTGGTTGCACTAAGTGTTGTTACAATTAATTTTTAATTTTCGCATTTAGTTCATTAGATTAGCGGTACACCTATTCACCCCCTCTAGGTGTACTTTCAAATTGATTTACTGCAGGAGGCAAGTTTGCCAATTCCCAAGTATGATTACTTAGTATGGATTCTATTTCGCTATTTCTAGTTTCTTTCCACATTTGTGCTTCTGGGGTTGACATAGCCTCTTTAAATGTTTGAGGTTCGCTTTCAATAGCGTATGCTATGAAATCTGGACCAAAAGATTTTGAGATTCTAAATCTCTGACTTCTTCTTGGTTTAATTTCCGCATTAACAATCGGTTCCTCGGGCTTTCGTCCCTGAACGCCATCTTATGTGTTCTTTTCTCAGAAGTCTTATCTGTTTCCCGTTTATATGGAAAAATATCTTCAAAGAACACAGCTGTTAAGGGAAAAAGGAGTGTGAAGTATATGCACAGATATTCAATGAAAGAGATAAGGTTTAGAGTCAACCTTTGGTGCTTAATCACTCCACAATATGTATTCAATATGGTTAATGTACTCCTTTCCTTAATCACCGTAGTAGCATAAGCTATACGGGTCGAATCCTCAGGGAGAGCTTGCGATGGAAGCGTTACGGTTCGGTGTTGAAGATAGTAAACGAAAGTTCTTCTTTGTCTTAAAAGAATGAAAAATTCATGGAAAAGAAATGAAAGAATCGGTGGATTTGTGCATGATAGAAAATGAAATGAAAAGAAATTGAAAATAAGATTTGCTTGGAAAGGAAACTAAAAGAAAGAAAACTTTATAAAAGATTTAAGGATGGAGAAAACCATGACTAGCTAACCTTACTAACTTGCTAAACTTACTAAACTCCATGATGGTGATGCGTGCCTCCTGTTGATTCATCGGCATATGTTTGTCTTACGTGTTGGTCTAATTGCTTTCCCACTTGGATGACGGGTGATCATTCTTGGACTTGTCTTGTAGCCTCATAGATGTCTCGGCCTACAAGATAGACTTTCAATAATGGAATCAAAAAGAGCGACACTTAAGGGATGCTAAGGAAGAAGATACAACATTCATTAATTGAATTAAAGAAGTTGTACAACAAATAGCATATGGTTGGTGATCCATCTCCAAGTTCCATCAAGGCACTTGTTCTAAGACAAGGCTCTAAATGAGGCACACATGAATCATATGGAGAATTACAACAAGAACTTGCCAAGCATGAAAGTAACCCATCGGGGATGAAAAAGACTCAAAAACTTGCAAGATGAAAAATTAGCAATCACCTAAGAGTTAGAAGTTAAGCAAGATTAGTGGTTAGCTAGTCATGTTAGAAGAAGTTAGCTAGCCATAAGAAAAGAAAAGCAAAGCATGAATAAAAGTGCAATGAAAGTAAAGCTAGAATTAAAGAAAGCAAGTAAGTACTAGAAAAATGCAATAGAAGAGAAAAGAGAATGGATTAATCCTTACTTCACAAGTTGTCACCCCTTGGTTTACACAAGCTTTCTCTCTCTTACAATCTCTTTCTTTACAGAATTTCTAGGGAGGAAGGAGAAGACCTAGAGCACTAAAAATCCTAGAGAAAAACCTATAAAATACAAGCTCTATTCTCTAATCTCTCCTCTCTCCTCTGATTTTTGCAAAGGCCCTGGTGGTGTATTTATAGCCTCAGAGAGAAGTATCTGGAATCCAGGTTGTTGGAGAGAATCTCGGGCCTCAACGGCCTTGTAACTGCCGCAGATCTGCGGCAAAAGCCGTGGATTTGCAGCAGAATCTTGGCCGTTGAGACCAAGATTTCTGTTACGCGTTTGTTACGAGTTTGTTAGCCACGTGGACCTTCTGGAAGTCTGAGCTGGCGCATAGAATTCTCCAGATCCTGGGCTCAACCTTGGGCTCTCTTTTGGGCTTTGAATTAATCTCCTTTAATTCTTGATAATTAAAGGGATTTTGGGCCTTTTCTCAATTAGAATATGGACCTACAAAAATAGAGAGAAAAGAATTAAAAATCACATTTTTATTTGCAATATGCATGGTATGGATGTGGTAAAATATGCAAAAATGAATAACAATCACACCCCCATACCTAGCTTTTGCTCGTCCTCGAGCAAAAAAGAAAGAAAAAGATAAATCCTAACTAGATTATTACACCACTTTCGTAGGTGACACGATTGCACTGAGCACGTGCAACAAGCCGTTAACCTCTAGGTTACCCTAGAGGAGGAGTGTTGTCTCCTGAGGGTTTTCAGCGGATTGCACCCACAAAATCCATAAAGAAAAATAAAAGGGTTAGTGAAAATTTTTGATCCATGTTTTAAAGATTCTCACTTAAATTATAGGTTTCAGGTTACCCTAAACTTGTCATTCCTTTTATAAGCGTCTATTTGGAGTTTTGTTTTCATCTTAGGTTAAGTTTTTAGGGAAAAGATCAAAAATCGGATTTTGCATCACTCCTAGGATATATACATCTATAAATATGAAGGATCTTTCTTAGACTAAGTTCATTTATTTACTAATTATATAACTTTTTTTTATTTATATATACAATATTTTTTTTATTTATTTTTCCTTAGCATCCTTAGTCTTTCTAGTTTACCCTTGTAATGAGTCTCTTACCGATGACTCCCAAACCAGACGGTCTTAGGGCACCAGATGAGAAAACATCCCTCGGGTTCAATGACTCGAGTAAAAAGGCCACGAAGGAATTTAAGGACTTAACCACCTTTAGGCGTGATTGGCAATGCTTTTTGAGGCACGACTAACCAGCTTAATTAGTGGCTAAGTAATTATTATTTATTTATATACATATTATTTTTTTCTATATTTTTTTATTATATATAAATGTAAATAAAGTCACAAAGTCTTTGATTAATCCTTCAATATGTTTAATGTATATATCCAAAAGAAAGAATTAAAATCTAGTAATTTTTCTAATCCTTTATTACTTAACCTAAAAATCTAACAAAACTCCTCTTTTCGACTTATAATTAGAAATCTTAGTTTAGAGCTTCCTTAATCCCTAAAGTTAAGTTTGATTCTTTAAACATGGATCAAGAATTTCTTTATTTTTTTTCTTTATTTTTTTATTTTTCTAAAAGAAAAAGTAAAATCTAAAAGAAAATAGAAAATCTACTAAGAAAGATAAAATCTAAAAAGAAAATAAAAACCTAAAAAGAAATGAAAATCCTAAAAATAAAAATAAAAAGCCTAAAAAGAAAATGAAAAATCCTAGGTTAGAATCTACTCCCCCATACCTATCTCATGCATTGTCCCCAATGTATGCAAGATGAAATGATGCATGAAATAGGTAAAGGTATGAAGCTACTCCCTCCGTCGCTTTGGACCAGCAGTGGTGCTAGGTCCAGCGGACTGTGATCGTCTCAGCGCACCCTCGATACTATCCAACCTAGAGGATTGCTCCTCTACCTTCTTCCTAAGACGAACCTGCCCCCGAAAGATCTTCTTCATGCACCGCCAGATGGTGGACATGAAGGCACGTGAATCAGATGGGGGATACTGCCTCCAAAATTGCGGCTCATCTTCTTCCTCTAAGCTTTCCTCCGAAGAGGACTCCACTGGAATATCTTCGGGTTGGACACTAGGTGTTCAAACCGCGTGCAAACAACTGTTATACGAACTGGTGGGTCTCTCTGCAGTAATAAACACTCGGTCAAAAGAATCAAAGACATCGTCTGGTAGGAAGGTCCGGCACAGACGAGTAATCAGGATGGGATGGGAATATTTTGCACCCCGAATGCGGGAGGAATTGGCAAGGATGGCGTGGAAGATGGCTTTATTTAAACAGACCGTGTGTTGTCGAGTCATCAAATCATGAATTATTTGCAACACTGGTCTGTTAAAGGATGTGACATGTTCAAGCCCTAAAATATTGCGTTGGATCCAGCGTCCAATGCAGTACACATTTCGAAAGGTGGTGTTGGCTTTGAGCCCACGGTCCTGCTCTGTGCAGCGAGCCCCCATGATTGTAATGTAGTCTATCAGTGGTAAGGGGTCGCTATGATGGGGGTGACTTGGGACATGAGTAATTTCCTCAAGGAGAGGAATTGTGATAAAGATGTCCCCTAACGGCATATGGACTACAAATTGGTATGTCTCATAACTAACAGATGCATGATCTAGTGCATTATAGAATGTAGTGACTAGGTCAGGGCAGTAATATGCATCATTTTCACTGTTATCATATACCAAAGAATACCAATTTCAAGCATGTAATCGATCAACAAATATGTGCCCATACCCCCCATGATCATTCAGAATTTTTGAAAAATCTTTTTCACAAACAGTTTTGGGGCCATGTGTAATAGTGTAAATTAAAGCAATGGATCTAGAGAGGAAAGATCAAACCGCCCCCGGAGTTCGTGGGGGAAAATCCAAAGTCGGGTGTGCAGAGGGCACAGGAAGACGAATTCGGTTGATCGTGCACTAGATCGGCCACCAGAGAAAATTTTCGATCAGTGGAAAATTCGGTTGAGCTCCAGGTGTTGCAGGACAGCCGCAGATCTGCGGCAATGGTTGCAGAATTGCGGCAGATAAAGGGTTTCTGTGGAAGGGAAAAGGAATTAAGGGCGGCGCTTAAGAGAGGGAGTTTAGATCTGAGAGATTTTCTGCGTTTGAGGGAGGAGGGTAGGGTAGAGAATATTTATAGGAGGGAAATAGAATGAGAGTTCCAACTTTAGCCCTAGGTTAAAAGTGAATTTACAAGCCTAGGGATATGGAATCTTGAAAATGAGTTTGACCCTAGGGAAGAGATGTAGAAACCTAGGAATTTTGAATTTGAAAACTTGTGAAACTCCTTTAAGCACATAAGTCCCTCATTTTTTTATTTCTTTTTTATTTTATTTTATTTATAAAATTGTACAAAAGAATTATTTACAAAAAATATTTACAAGTGTGACCCTCACCTAGGCTCTTCTTTGGTCTTTTTCCCCTGGCCCGTTTCCCATCATTCCAGTGTGTTTGTTTGCGCGGGCTCAGTTGGGAAACATATTGAATTATTTTCTTAGCCCTAGGTGTTTCCAGATTCAATTGTTTGTTGTCATTCATGCTCATTCCACCACATTGTTCACTAAAAAATTCCTTGTCACCACTTTCACTCTGAATCTCATTACTTCCAATGTTAAGGAATTTCAGCTCCTCTCCATACAATTCTTCAAAATTCAGGTCAACATTTTCCTTAGGAAGTGTACAATCAGTTAACCTACCCCGAGTTGGCTCATCCAGACACATGAGCTCATCAGCGAAAAGGTCTTCAAAGGATATGTCAATTGGAGGTTCTTGAACTATATCCTTATGGGATACAGTCACAGTTGGCTCAGTGAAAGTGAAAATATCCAAATCAACTTTCCCCTTTTGAAAGGGTACTCGGATAACAGGATTTTTCACTTCAAGAGAATCACAAACTTGTGACTCATCTTTCCCTATTTCCTCACAATTGTCTCTAATAAAGCTGACCTCAAATGTTTGATCTTTTGTTTTATGAGACTGTGTGTGGAAGACATTCATTTCACGAGTCATGTCACCAAAAGTTAACCTCATTGATCCATTCCGGCAATTGATGGTGGCATTTGCTGTAGCCAGGAATGGTCGTCCCAAAATGACAGGAGTTTGAGCCCTTTGATTGGAATTAGACACAGGTTGTGTCTCAAGGACTACAAAATCTACAGGGTATATGAACTCCCCAACTTTGACAAGGACATTGTGAATTTCCCCTTGGGTTTCTTGACAGAACGATCAGCCAATTGTATGGTCATTTGGGTAGGGAGAAGATCGCCTAACCCTAATTGTTGGTACACAGAAAAAGGTAGGAGATTGAAGCTGGCCCCTAAATTAAGCAGTGCCCTATTGATGGTAGTCTGTCCTATGATGCATGAAATGGTGGGGCTCCCTGGGTCTTTGTATTTAACAGGAGTTGGACCAGTGAGCAACTCGCTAATGGTTGATGTTAGGAAAACTTTCTTAGGGACTTGTGTTTTCCTCTTCTTGGTGCACATTTCCTTTAAGAATTTGGCATATGATGGCACTTGTTGTATGACATCAAGAAGAGGGACATTGATTTGGACCTTATTAAACATTTCTCTTATTTTCTCCATATGAGCATTTGTCTTGTTATTTGTAAGCCTATTTAGAAATGGTACAATAGGCTTATAAGGTTGCTCATCTACCTTTTCTTTACCCTTGGCTTTTGAAGTGGATGGCTCTGTACTAGAAGATGGTTTGTCAGAAGCTGGTTGCATTAGGACAGGACGTGTTGGCTTTGGTACTGGATGAGATGATTGACTAGAAACCTTATTGTCTATCTGTTTTCCAGATCTCAGAGTATGAATAGCATGACAATGACTTGGGCCCGTGTCTTCATGTTTGGGATTTGGCAATGGCTGGCTTGGTAACATTCCTTTTTGTCTCTCATTTACTGAATTAGCCAATTGCCCAATTTGGACCTGAACTCTATTCATATCCTGTTGATAGTTTTTTGTAAAGGTTTTAACATTTTCCTCAACTCTGATATTTCTGAATCATTCTGGGGTGGATGTTGATAATATGGAGAATGAATTGTGATTGGTAGTGTGGTGGACTTTGATAAGGTTGTGACTGCGGTGGACTTTGAGATGGATGAAAATTCGGTGAATTCCGATTGAAACTGGGTGGATGATACTGAGCATTATAAGGATGTGGAAGTGGTGGCCTATATTGCTCAGGACCAGACTGACTCCACGAAAGATTTGGATGGTTCTGCCATCCCGGATTGTTTGTGTTGGAGTATGGAGGTCTGGTGAATGCTGCATTCGTGTTCTCCTGATATGATTAAGGCTGATACATAGGACACTCCTCAAAGATATGGTTAAGGTCATGACAGTAGGTGCAACCTGGTGTGATCACAGGTGATGGGTTGACCTGATTGACAACAGAATTTCCCCTTGACTCAAGCAGTTCTATCCTCTTCATTAATTGTGTGATCTTGGCTTCCGCAGCTATAGAGGATTCTATGGAGTGCATACCAGTTTAGAAGTGGTGGAAGTGGGTTTATCAGGGCATGACTCCCACTGAATGGTTTTCTCAGTTAAGGCTTCAAAGAGATCCCACCCCTGATGTTCATCTTTCTTCAAAAATTCCCCTTGGGACATAGATTCAAGGAGGATTTTCGTTTGGTAATCTAAACCGTCATAGATAATCTGGCACTGACGCCATTTCTCTATGCCGTGATGAGGACATAGGGCTAGAAGGTCTTTAAAACGCTCAAAATATTTCCAGAACGGTTCGTGTGATTTCTGCTTGAATTGCATGATATTCTTTCGCATGAGGGCTGTTTTGTGGATGGGATAGAATTTCTTAAGAAAGACTTTTACAAAATCATCCCATGAAGATATGGAACTGACGGGAAGATTGTAAAGCCATTTCTTAGCAATATCCTTCAGTGCAAACGGTATGAACCGTAACCTAACAGCATCCTCGGTCAACTGGGAAATTCTCATCATTACGCATACTTCTTCAAACTCTCGAATGAAGAAATACGCATCCTCAGACTCTAGACCATGAAATCGGGGAAGTATATTAATGAATTGCGGTTTCAGCTCGAAGTGATTTCCATTGGGTTCAGGGAGAAGAATGCATGATGAAGGGAGGTGCGAATCGGATAGAATCGATCTTGAAGTGAAACGTTGTTTTCCATTGTGTCAAGTGGTTGTGCAAGTGTAGAAAGTCTAACAAGTCTCGCAGAATTTGGATCACAGAACCACTCTTGCATATACAGTCACAAACAATGTGCACCAATTACACCAACGAAAAAGAAAAATGAAAATAACAAACAACAAAAGAAAAATCAATCCAAGCTATCTAGGATTCCTGGACCTAGACGACTCCTAACAGATTAGATTGTCCACGGGAGGTTTAGTGTAGACTTTGACCACAAGCTAATCAGCCAGGTCAGGGCAAGGTTGTTGGGAGGTTTTCCGTCAAAGACGTTCCTTAATTAAGTAACCACCAACCTTCGGGCTTTCGGCCCTCAATCCCTTTCCTAGACACTGATTTTACAAAAGTCAATTTTCAACACTTTTCCCCCTTAGTATAATCTCCTAAGTGAGTCTGGATGTCCCTAGGGCCAACGTCTATCAAATTTTATTACAAGCTTGGGATTGTGAGTGCTTGGAAAATGATTTTCAGGCTAAGGAAAGGGTGATGAAATCCCCACCTTATCTTATTTATGGGTGGTGCCCTTAAAATCAGTTTGGTGCAAGTGTACGATATAAACAAATAAGGTTCACTCAAAGCGATAAAAATCAACCAAGAAGTGAGTCCTAGTCAAAATGCAATGCACACGTACCTTGCTCCAGCACTCTTCAACAGTAAAGTAAATGAATTGAAAAGACACGTGCCTAGAAATGCAAATGTCTAATCAATTTTTAATTTTTGCAGCAAATTTTTTACTGTTGATTATTAGCAGGCATAAGGTGAAGCATACAAGAATTTAAGTATTGAAGCAGCTGTATTTTGCAGAGCAAGCAACCCTGCAGAAATATGGTCAGTAGTTCACTCCTCCTTGCCACGGATCCGCGGCTTTGGCCGTGGAATCGCGGCAATTCAGAGGGCTTCTGGTTTCTGCTTTCAAGAGCAGAAGCCCAGAGCCACTTATATGTTACTGCAATGCAAATTTTTCTGTTCTCTTCACCTGTAACCTGCAACAGAGAAGAAGATTCGTTTAGTTCTTCACTTGAAATCAAAAATCGTTGTTCTCCCCGGCAACGGCGCCAAAAATTTGGTTGGAAGGGGAAAAGGAGTGTGAAGTATATGCACAGATATTCAATGAAAGAGATAAGGTTTAGAGTCAACCTTTGGTGCTTAATCACTCCACAATATGTATTCAATATGGTTAATGTACTCCTTTCCTTAATCACCGTAGTAGCATAAGCTATACAGGTCGAATCCTCAGGGAGAGCTTGCGATGGAAGCGTTACGGTTCGGTGTTGAAGATAGTAAACGAAAGTTCTTCTTTGTCTTAAAAGAATGAAAAATTCATGGAAAAAGAAATGAAAGAATCGGTGGATTTGTGCATGATAGAAAATGAAATGAAAAGAAATTGAAAATAAGATTTGCTTGGAAAGGAAACTAAAAGAAAGAAAACTTTATAAAAGATTTAAGGATGGAGAAAACCATGACTAGCTAACCTTACTAACTTGCTAAACTTACTAAACTCCATGATGGTGATGCGTGCCTCCTGTTGATTCATCGGCATATGTTTGTCTTGCGTGTTAGTCTAGTTGCTTTCCCACTTGGATGACGGGTGATCATTCTTGGACTTGTCTTGTAGCCTCATAGATGTCATCGGCCTACAAGATAGACTTTCAATAATGGAATAAAAAAGAGCGACACTCAAGGATGCTAAGGAAGAAGATACAACATTCATTAATTGAATTAAAGAAGTTGTACAACAAATAGCATATGGTTGGTGATCCATCTCCAAGTTCCATCAAGGCACTTGTTCTAAGACAAGGCTCTAAATGAGGCACACATGAATCATATGGAGAATTACAACAAGAACTTGCCAAGCATGAAAGTAACCCATCGGGGATGAAAAAGACTCAAAAACTTGCAAGATGAAAAATTAGGAATCACCCAAGAGTTAGAAGTTAAGCAAGATTAGTGGTTAGCTAGTCATGTTAGAAGAAGTTAGCTAGCCATAAGAAAAGAAAAGTAAAGCATGAATAAAAGTGTAATGAAAGTAAAGTTAGAATTAAAGAAAGCAAGTAAGTACTAGAAAAATGCAATAGAAGAGAAAAGAGAATGGATTAATCCTTACTTCACAAGTTGTCACCCCTTGGTTTACACAAGCTTTCTCTCTCTTACAATCTCTTTCTTTGCAGAATTTCTAGGGAGGAAGGAGAAGACCTAGAGCACTAAAAATCCTAGAGAAAAACCTACAAAATACAAGCTCTATTCTCTAATCTCTCCTCTCTCCTCTGATTTTTGCAAAGGCCCTGGTGGTGTATTTATAACCTCAGAGAGAAGTATCTGGAACCTAGGTTGTTGGAGAGAATCTCGGGCCTCAACGGCCTTGTAACTGCCGCAGATCTGCGGCAAAAGCCGTGGATTTGCGGCAGAATCTTGGCCGTTGAGGCCAAGATTTCTGTTACGCGTTTGTTACGAGTTTGTTAGCCACGTGGACCTTCTGGAAGTCTGAGCTGGCGCATAGAATTCTCCAGATCCTGAGCTCAACCTTGGGCTCTCTTTTGGGCTTTGAATTAATCTCCTTTAATTCTTGATAATTAAAGGGATTTTGGGCCTTTTCTCAATTAGAATATAGACTTGCAAAAATAGAGAGAAAAGAATTAAAAATCACATTTTTATTTGCAATATGCATGGTATGGATTTGGTAAAATATGCAAAAATGAATAACAATCAACAGCATCTCTAGATTCGATAATCATGTTTACTGAATATCTGGTATCTCTGATTTATGAACCAGAAATCTGTAGGCACTACTATTCAAGGCATAGCCTATGAATATGCAGTCCATAGTTTTTTCTCCCAACTTAGTCTTTATAGGTAATGGTGCTAGTACCTTTGCAAGGGACCCCCACATTTTGAGGTAATGGTACGAAGGTGTCCTTCCATGCCATAACTCAAATGGTATAAGACCAAGTTTCTTGTGGGGTACTCTGTTTAGAATAAAATTTGCAGTTAACAGAGCTTCCCCCCACAAGCTCTGCAGAGCTCCAGAACTTACGAGCATGGAATTGACCATCTCCTTCAAAGTTCTGTTCTTCCGTTCAGCAATTCCATTTTGCTGAGGAGTATATGGTGCTGTTGTTTGATGGATTATACCAAATTTAGCACATAACTCACTAAAATCATTTGATTCATATTCTCCGCCTCTATCGGATTTTAGAATCTTGATTTTCTTGTTGAGTTGATTCTCAACTTCGGCTTTATATGTTATAAACATATTTATTGTCTCATCCTTACTGTTTAAAAGATACACATAACAGTATCTTGTATAGCATCAATAAAAGTAATAAAATACTTTTTACCGCCTCTAGTTGGCATAAACTTCAAGTTACACAGATCGTTATGAATTAACCCTAAAGGTTCTGTATTTCGATCAATTGAGTGAAATGAATTTTTCGCCAACTTGGCCTCAACACAAATCTCACACTTGCGAATTTCTTCCAAGTTGAGTTTAGGCATATATCCTAAATTAGACAAGTTCTTTAATGACTTGTAATTTACATGCCCTAATCTAGCATGCCATAAAGTAGGAGACTCAAGCAAATAAACAGAAGTTTTTCCTTTATTTATAAGCTTTGGGTACAAATATATAGACTTTTTATCTACCACTGCAACATGGCTTTAAAAAGTCCATCAACAAGATAACCCTTTCCCACATACATCCCTCCCTTAGTAAGACAAATTTATCTGATTCAAAAACCATTCTAAATCCTTTCTTACTAAGTATTGATCCAGATATCAAATTCTTGCAGATATCTGGAACATGTAGCACATCGTTCAGAGTAAACTCTTTTCCAGATGTCCACTTCAGGATGACCTTGCCTTTTCCTTCAACCTTTGAGACGTCTGAGTTTCCCATGAATAGTTGCTCATCTTGCTCTAGTTTTTTGATATTCAGAGAATAATAATTTCTCAGAGCAGATGTGCCGAGTAGCCCCAGTGTCTACCCATAAATCCTTATTGTTGGTTGTCAGATTCACCTCTGACGCCACAGCTGAAAGGCTTGGCGACGCATGGTCGGTCAAGTTTGCCTATGGATGGCTTTTCTTGTTCTTTTTGAGACGGCTGCGACATTCATTCGCCTTATGCCCTTCTTTGTTGCAGATGTAGCAGGTTCCTTTGAAGCGCATGTTCTTACCTTCTTGGACCTTGCCTTTGTACTCCTGGGAAGTCTTCTTCCGCTTTAAGCCTTTGGAAGTAGACGCTTTCTCCTTTGAGTCTTCGATCACATTGGCTTTTGCTTCATAGGAGTTCTTACTGCTCCTTTTCTCGGACTTTCTGTTGTCCTCCTCGATTCGAAGCCTCACAATGAGATCTTTCAAATTCAGCTCCTTTCGCTTGTGCTTCAGGTAGTTCTTGAAATCTCTCCACGCAGGTGGGAGTTTCTCCACGATAGTAGCAACCTGAAAGGTTTCAGGTAGAATCATACCTTCGGCTTCTATCTCGTGCAAGATAAGTTAGAACTCTTGCACCTGACTGATTACAGTCTTGCTGTCCACCATTTTGTACTCCAGAAATCGTCCTACGATGAACTTCTTGGTACCAGCATCCTCAGTCTTGTACTTTTTGTCAAGACTGGCCCATAACTTCTTTGCCGTTGTGATGGGACTGTAGACATTGTAAAGAGAGTCATCCAGTCCATTTAAAATATAATTTCGACAAAGGAAGTCACATTGAGTCCATGCATCAGTTCCGGGCTCTGGTGGATCTTCTTGCAGGAATCTGGCCAGATGAAGAGTGGTCAAGTAGAAGAGCATCTTCTGTTGCCACCTCTTGAATTCTGTGCCGTCAAATTTTCCTGGCTTCTCCGACTTCGGGTTAAGAAGTGGAGTACGCATCAAAGCTTGTAGCTGCATGTTTGGTGCCTTACTAGAGCTATCTTGATTAGTCTCAGACATTTTCTGTAAATTCAAGCAGAATAGAAGTAAGAAACTTCAATATCGTAATTGTCTTAGGATTGTTGGTTTCTGGGATCAATCTGACAACTAATCAATATCACTGAAATATCAACAATCTAATTGGTCAGGTCGGTAAATATCAGGTGGGAGGTTTTCCGTTCAATAGAACTATCCTTAATTTAAAAATCACCTTTCAATTTCCTTCCTTGGTTAAACATCAATTAGACTGAAATAAATCAGTCTCAATATACTGAATATCAGTATATCCCCTGTATAGAGAAATTAATTCACTTATACAGTACTTGGAGTGAGGTACGCTTAAAGCGAATCTTCTTAAGACAATTAAGCCCCCCGCACTGGTGCTAACGGGTTACTGGACGCTGGTCTCCTGAGACACAACACTCCTTCACGGTATTTGGATAGCACTACCAAATCACCGTACGGTCGAGCCGTAGTTAACCAGTACCTTCACAAGATTATTGAAGCAGCGGGATAAAGACAAATTTCGGGAGAATATTTGCCTTTACTTTGGAGGAGCACCCACTGTAGAGGAAGTAGGAAGGTTGAAGAATATTCTTCTTCAGAAGTCCCAGATTCAGACAACAATTCTATTAAAGAATCTGTTGAATTTTCTGAGCCCTCTTTCAGAACAAATTTTTGCAGAATCTCTTTTGGAAGCCGCTTTAACCGAATTACTAATTTTTCACTTCCTGTTTGGAAGTCACTTCAAGACTGAGAGAGAGAGAGAGAGGATCTCCTTCAGATTTCTTGCTGTTGGTGTGTTGTTTTGTATATTCAATTGAGAATTCGGAGCGCTATTTATAGCGTTCTGGGAGGGGTCAACTGGTCCAAACCCAACGAATAGTTGCAACGGTTTGGTCTGAACCGTTGAAATGGTTCGACCCAACCACCGCAACCGTTGGCCGTCCAACTGCTGCGACAGCCGTTGGCGGAGCGGTTCGGATCCGGATAGCAGAGCGGGTCCGTTGGCGGGGCGGTTCGGATCCGGATAGCGGGGTGGGTATGCTTCGCGTAACCCATACCCGCGAGACCCAGTTCAAAAGAACCAGGCCTGGTAGGGAACCCGAACCCGGTCCCGAGCCCGGCCCGACACCGGCGCCGGCCGGCTGGCCGGCCGCCGCCGCCGCCGCATGTGCGGGCATGGTTTCCTCCCAATCGCGCGCAAAAACTCCAAGTACCCAAAGGGCACGCCCTTTGTTCTCAATTTTTTTCTATTTAAACACTACAAGCTTCCATCCCATGGCCAATGTGGGACTAAATGCTTTTAGCTACCTTTAGTCCCATTTTGGCTTTGAATTAGGCAATCTTTAAACTTGAATATCTCATTCATTCGAAGTCGGAATTGAACATGTGAATATACCACGTTCATCCCCAATGGAAGGAGAATACACTCCAACCATCATCCAATTGATTCGATCAACGGATCTCGCTGTAATTCAATTCAAAGATTCACATATATATATTCTTCATATTCCAACACCTTTAATTATGGGCTTGCTTGCATAGGTGCACCAGTAAACAGGGTTCGGTTCATGTATGTGAGCCACACACACATACAATAAGAGCGCCAATCAAGTGTTGACACGTGTACTGATCTTCTTATAATATGTTATGTATGTGGGCCTCACACACATATTATAGGAGATTATAAGAGTTTCAATCCACGTGTCAACACTGAATTGGCTCTCTTATTGTATGTGTGTGTGGCTCACACACATGAACCGAATCCCAGAAAACATATGCCTTGAGTAAAGGTGTATGTGTCGGAGAGATGGCATGCATACAATTAATGTAAGGTCAACAAACTTTAATCAACGGGCTGGGGTGGTCCTCCGCGTCATGAGCCATATGTCACAGTTGGTGGTCCGGAGCTGGAGAGAAAGGAAAAAAAAATTCTCTCTCGCTCCCGGCCGTCGATTAGCTGTGTGAACAGCTCACAACGCAAAGAACTATCTGTTGGGAATATGAAGAATATATGTGAATCTTTGAATTAAATTATAGCGAGATCCGTTGATCGAATCAATTGGATGATGGTTGGAGTGTGTTCTCCTTCCATTGGGGATGAACGTGGTATATTCACATGTTCAATTCCAACTTCGAATGAATGAGATATTCAAGTCTAAAGTTTGCCTAATTCAAAGTCAAAATGGGACTAAGGGTAGCTAAAAGCATTTAGTCCCACATTGTCCATGGGATGAAAGTTTGAATTATTTAAATAGAGAAAAATGGGAACAAAGGGTGTGCCCTTTGTGTACTTGGAGTTTTCGCGCGCGATTGGGAGGAAACCATGCCCGCACACACGTGCTGCCGCTGGCGGCGGCCGGCCGGCGCCGGTGCTGGGCTGGGCTCGGGACCGGGACTGGGTCTGGGTTCGGGTTTCCTACTCGATCCAGTTTTTTTTGAACCGGATCTCACGGGAATGGGTTACGCGGAGCATACCCGCTCCGCCATCCGGATCTGAACTGCCCCGCGCAACGACTGTCAGCCAACCGCTGCGGGCGGTTGCTGCGGTTGAAACGAACCGTTGCAACGGTTCAGACCGAACCGTTGCAACTGTTCGGTTGGGTTCGAACCAAAATACCCCTCCCGGCGCTTCTCTCAAACAAAACAAACCAACTCTCTCTGCGTTCTAAAGTGAGATCCTCTCTCTCTCTCTCTCTCTCTGTCTTGAAGTAACTTCCAATGGGAAGTGGGAAATCAGCAACTCGGTTTTCGAAGCGACTTCCAAGAGATTCTGCAAAATTCGTTCTGAAAGAGGGCTCAGAAAATTCAAAATATTCTTTAGTAGAATTATTGTCTGAATCTGGGACTTCCAAAGAAGAATATTCTTCTACCTTCCTCCTTCCTCTACAGTGGGTGCTCCTCCAAAGTAAAGACAAATATTCTCCCAAAATTTGTCTTAGTCCCGCTGCTTCAATAATCCTGTGAAGGTACTGGTTAACTACGGTTCGACCGTACGGTGATTTGGCAGTGCTATCCAAATACCGTGAAAGAGTGTTGTATCTTGAGAGACCAGCGTCCAGTAACCCGTTAGCACCGGTGCGGGGGACGTAATTGTCTTAAGGAGATTTGCTTTAAGCGTACCTCACTCCAAGTACTGTATAAGTGAATTAATTTTCATTATACAGGGGTTATACTGATATTCTGTGTATTGAGACTGACTTATACCAGTCTAATTGGTGTTTAACCAAGGAAGGTAATTGAAAGGTGGTTCTTTAATTAAGGAACGTTCTATTGAACGGAAAACCTCCCACCTGATATTAACCGACCTGGCCAATTAGATCGGTGATATTTCAGTGATATTGATTAGTTGTCAGATTGATCCTAGAAACCAACACTATCACGGTTCTTCGCGCCTTTGAAGCCAACCCGAGCCATTAATCAACTCCCAAAAAAAAAACAAATGATCTGAGGTGTGTGAAATATGTTAGTAAATACACAGTAACAGAATTGAAAAGTTTGCTTTTACATGCAGTTTCTTGCAAGTGTAATTTACATAAATCAAGCTGAATTAAGTTGCAAGAAATTATCTTGAGGATCATAGATCATTTACTCCTTGCTAATGAATGAATCGAAATGGACATCAACATTGTTTGTCAAGGAATGATACATAATTCTTGCGAGAAGGATGATATGTTGTTTGATTTCTCAAACGCCTGGGTTGTCCACATGACTAATGAATCATTTATGAATTTCGGGTGCATTACATTCTCAGACTTAATAGACAAACAAACATGGAAAAGTGTTCTCTGTGGGGGGGGGGGAGGGGGCAGAGAGAGAGAGAGAGAGAGAGAGAGAGAGAGATAAAAACAGGAGATAGAGTTTTTTAAACTCTATGACAGGACTTCGGTCGACCGACGTGCACAAGGCTTGAAACGGTCGACCGGTCGACCGATGTTGCGCGAGGAATAGGAATCCAGTTGGGTCGGTCGACCAGGCCGACATTTCCAGTAAGTCTTGTAATGACAGAGGACTTTCTGTGGTCAATCGAGTGGTCGACCGCACACTTGGGTCGGTCGACCGGGCGGCCGACCGACAGTCGGGTCAGAACGAATTTTGGACCCAATCTGGAGCTGTTTTGGGGGTTTCTTCTCTCCCTATAAATAGATAATGTGAACCCATTTAAGAAAAGGGTTGAATTCTGAGTGAGTTCTTAAGAGAACAAATTGTAATCATCTTGTAATCTTGTATAAATCATCAATACATCTCTCTTTTCTGCTCCGGGGACGTAGGCATTTTGTCGAATCTCGTAAATCTCTCTCTCTCTCTCTCTCTCTCTCTCTCTCTCTCTCTCTCTTTGTGTGTGCGTGTGTTTGTGATCTAGGGTTTGTATTCTTGGCATTCTCCAACCCCAACAAGTGGTATCAGAGTTTTAGGCAACGCTTGGGCTAAGTTTGGTGGATCAGATCATTAATTGGAAGCTTGAATTTTTGACATCAAAAGCTTTTGTTGGATAAAAATCGGACTTTTATTGGATAAATATCAATTTTTTATTGGATTGGATCTGGTCTACAAATGTTTGGTGGAGTGGATCTTTGGTTTGAAGCTTGGATCTTGGAGATTGGAAGATTCAGTTGGATAAAAATCAGATTTTTACCATATTTGATCTCGTCTTGAATCTTGATGGAGAGATCAATTGGAAACTCATCTTTGAGTTTCAATTGGAGGTAAAAATCTGAACTTTATCATTTGTAGTTTCATTCCATAGTTGTTCCGTTTCTGTTATTATGGGATTTGGAGAAATGGCCATAGAAACATCCAGTGGGAGTTAAAAGTACACCTAGAGGGGGTGAATAGGTGTAATGCTAATCTAAAACAAATAATGTGGAACTAAAACTAAATGCTAAACACACACTATGTGTAATCAAGAGTGAGTCTGAATTCCCCTTGAAGGGCTCTGAAACTTCTCCTCACCATTCCTCTAAATTACGAGTTGAGGTGCTTCTATAGCCTTCTTGGTTGAACACAAGTGTGAGCACACAAGCAATATCAGGCATGTATGAATATATAAGCAAGTATTGCAATGCAAGATATAAAGAGTGAGTTGAGAGAGAAAGATCCAAATGTAAACACCAAGATGTGTTTTGAGGTTCGAGCCACTGCTCTATATCCCCGCCTTCACACAGAAGAACTTTCACTATCTACTAAGGATCTTCCACAAAGGGACCTTCACTAAGGAATTACAACGATACAGACAAAGGAGTATACAACTTCAACTCTTTCACACCTCTACACAAGAGGTAGGAACAAAGTCAAGCACAAAGCAAAGGAAAGATTACAACTTGGTGATCACAAAGATCACAAATAACACTTGGTGATCTCAAAAGACTACAAACAAAAACACCTCACAAACAAGATCTTAGAGGATAGATTTGCAATGAAACGTTCAAGTATGTGAGTGAACAAAGTGTTTGAAAAAGAAACATACAAAAAACTCTTGGGAAAAACTTCTTGATCTATAAAGAAATTAAAGAACTAAACTAGAATTCCCAAAACTAGATTTTCTTTGATTTTTCTAAACTTTGAAAAACAATAAGGATTTTGATTTTGAAGCTCAAAATTTCTTTTAAAAACTTGCTGAAATACACGCTAGAATATGAAAAAAATTGCTCTTAAAAATCTTTTAGAAAACTGGCCCAAAAAACTCATATTTATAGGATCTCCAAAAACTAGCTGTTGGAGGCAGAACATAGGCCAAAGTGGCCTGTCGGTTGACCACCTGGTCGACCGCCCAACGGTAATTTTTTTGACCGTTGGGGTTATCCGTCGACTGCCCCCAAGGCACAGAGAATAAACTCCTCTGTCGATCAACCGTTCGGTCGACCGATTAAACCCGAGGCTCGAGCTGAGCCAGTCGATCGACCACTCGGTCGGCCGATCGGTCGATCGAGACAAGAAAGTGGGCTTGTGCACGTTTCTGTGCACGTCGGTCGACCGTCCAATCGACTGAGCCATGTGTCGGTCGACCGATCGGTCGGCTGACAGAAGCCATAAACCAGGATTTAGAGGGTTGAAAATAGGACTTGAAAATATCTATAAAGTCCAATAAAATTTCATAAATTTTACAAAAATAAGTTCATGTAAGTACTTTGAAGTACAAATATGTGTGATCAAAAATCAACACATATTACAAACAATTTGAAATATTTTTGAGGTAAAGAATTTTAAGCTTAAAGCAAAAACTGTATTTTTCAAAACTCAAACTTTGAAATGAAAATCTGTTTTATCTAAAACTTCGTATAGAGACAAAAACAAGATATTTGAAACATATTTGAAGTATGATGTGCATGGATAAATCCAATACACATAATAGATTATATATACTTATTTTTGACAATAAATTCAAATTTTTTTTGATAAAAACAAAACTTAAATACATGACTAGGTACATCAAAAAAAGTTTTTCTAAACATATAAGAACATTAACGTATAAGGATGAAATCCAATATACATATAAGCCATGTAAACTTGTTGTGATTTTATCTATTCATAAAGTCAAAAGATATATTCTTGAAACTCAAAAACAAAGCGGTTAAACCGAAACCAAAACTATTAAACTTGTGTGTGTGTGTATACTTGAGCAATTCAAAACTAAACTATCCTTAAATCTAAACTAAACAAACAAACCTAAATCAAAGTCTTCTTATCGATCTTCTTCTTCAAGACGACTCGATCCAAACTTGATCCAAATGAGCTTGACTCCTCTTAGAGTATTTGATGCGATCTTGAAGCGCGAGCTCTTGAATAAACACGTGCTAGCTTTGAATCTTGATTTCACGTCTTTGTTAAAGTTAAACATCAACTATTATCTTGATAAATATCTGAAACTTAATAAACACAAGATCATTAGTACTATAACTTCATAAGTTAGTCATCATCAAAACTAAGGTGAAAGGCCTTCGGGCCAACAAGAGTGATTCTTTTGTAGTGAAGAACATTCAGAATATTCATCACATGAAGATAGATGTGGTGAAGTTTGATCTCACAAAAAATTTTGAATTGTAGAGATGTGAGTTAATAGATGCACTGAATGCACAGAATTTAGAGAATACTCTTGAGCTTCAAGAGAGACCGGCAGAAGTAGATGAGAAAGTCTGAAAGAAGATGAATAGGACAGCGTGTGACGTCATTAGGTCTTTCTGAACATAGGATCTAAACTATGATGTGATGAATGAGATTTCTGCAAAGTCAATTCGGGAGATTCTAGCGAGCAAGTACTTGATGAAGAACGTCGAGAATCGCTTGCATTTGAAGATGACACTTTACCGTTTTTAGTTGACGGGTGGAATCTCCATTAGTGATCACATCAACAACTATACGAAACTTCTCACGGATTTGACAAATTTGAATGTAGTGATCTAGAATGAAGACAAAGCGTTAATATTGTTAAGTTCTCTCCCCGACGAGGGATATGAGACTTTTATGCTTACCTTGATCAATGGAAGGATATCCCTTAGCTACAGTGAGGTGACCCCTGCTCTTGTGAAACTTGAATTGAGGAGGAAGAACAAGGAGTGTTTTACTAGTGACACATCGGCAGAGGTATTGACTGCAAGAGAAAGTAGTCCAAATCAAAGAAGAGAAAATCAACAGAAATCCAGTTAAAAATCCATGGTTGGTAACCACAAATTGGAGAAGGATCAATGTTCCTTCTGTAAAGAGAGATGACATTGGAAAAGTGATTGTCTAAAACTCAATAAGTCAAAGAAGGAGTCACGATCAGAGGCCAATGTCGTGAGGTCAGATGGTAATGATTCTGACTCATCTTGCTTTTCACTTTATATTACCCTATCAGGTTGTCATTCAGATGCATCTTAGTGGGTATTGAATACGAGCTCTACCTACTATATTTGTCCCAGAAGGGAGTTGTTTGATAGCTTTGAGGAGCTGGATAGCGGTTTGATATTTATAGGAGATGATCACATATGCCAGATGGTTGGTAAGGATACAATTCGTATCAGGATGTATGATGGGACATTAAGAGAGTTGAAGGAAGTGAGATATATTCCTAGTATGACGAAGAATAAAATCTCAGTTGGAGCTTTGAAAGTGGAGGGCCTCAGAGGTAGTACTTTTGGAGAAGGCGTTCTCAAGATGTCTAGCGGCTCGTTGGTTGTTCTGAAGAGTATTAGACACAATAATTTGTACTACTTGATGGGTAGTGCAGTCACTGGATTGGCATCTTTAGGACAGTTGGATGGCGATTCCACCAGATCATGGCACAGTGGGCACGAACAAGTTGGCTTGAAGTCGATCAAGCATTGAAAGGTGCATCAACCTGCCATTTAGAAGCACGTGATAATTGTGTTTTGGACAACAAGAAGGTGAAATTCGGCACCAATACTCACCATTTGCATGATCTTCTTGAGTTGGTTCACGTGGATGTTTGGAGTCCTACCAAGACTGCATCACTTGGAGGCCATCAGTATTTTGTCTCAGTTGTAGATGATTATTCTAGGCATTGTTGGGTATACCTGATGAGACAAAGAGTTGAAGCCCTAGAGTTGTTGGTGAAGTGGAAGGAGCTGATGGAAAATCAGACAGGTATGAAGATCAAAGTGCTCTGATATGATCATGTTGAGGAGTACAATGATTCTTTCCTGCAATTTAACCAGAACAATGGTATTATTACCCACTTCACAAATGGGAAAGATGGTGTAGCCAAAGAGATGAATCGTACCTTACTGGAGAAGGTTCTGTATTTGTTGTCTAATGCATCGTTAGACAAATTATTTTAGGCTGAGGCGATTGAGTATGCTAGTCATCTTTTGAATAGGGTACCGACGACTGCGATAGGAGGTAAGACTAGTTTGGAGATTTGGTCAGGTGGAGCTGCTCGTGACCACGGTTTACTTAGAGTATTTGGTTGTCCGGCCTATGTTGATGTCAAGAAAGAAATGTTGGACTCAAAGGTGAATAGATTGGTGTTTTTGGGATACAAAGAAGACTTAAAAGGCTACAAGTTATGGGATCCAAAAATAAAGAGTTTGTCTCGAGCAGACATATCACATTAAATGATGCTTCACTGATAAAGCCTATCGTCTCCCAGCAGGTGGAGAAAATGAAGACCAAGTCAGAAGTATCGCAACGGGTGGAGGTTGATGCTACTCCACATTGTCCAGTTGGTTCAGTATCGTCTGGGATTCCATTAGCCATGACACCGGGGAGATCGAGTAGCCGATATGAATACTGAGCATGTTGAAAAAGATGGTTCAGATGCAGTTAGAGGAATCAAAGGGAATTTGCGAAGGTGGGTTGTAAAGAAGCATGTATCTCATGTTGATGAGGTTTATATGACTCGGTTAGTTGGTTCATCGCTGCAAAGAAGAGAGTTGGTTAAGCTTGGTGGAGCTTATTAGAATGAACTACAAGAGGTTTGATCCCTTACACAGAGGGTATGTAGGCAGTCGTGATGGCACAACAGTTTAGTTATGCAACCCGTATGAAGCAATTTGGTGCATTTGAGTTCTCGACAATTGGCAGCGGAAGATGATTTGGACTTCACATAGAGGTGAAGAGTTGGACTTCACGTAGAGGTGAAGTGTTGTGACCTCGATGAACATTTGATCTTCCAGTGAGAAGATAGTTGCGCTTGCATAATGGGGCATGCATCCAGTTTGTTGAGCCGATATTGGTATTTGGTGCGCTCTACTCAGATTTTGTTGGACCGTCTTGAAGACATATGAACTGGAGTACCAGTAGTTGGAGAGTCAGTATTGGCTCATATTAGGTTCTTCTTGAGGTCATTTGCAATAGTGTTCCATTCAGTTGCTGAGTTGTAAACACGTTCGTTGGTCGGCTCATATGGTGTTGTTTCTTTTCGGGTGGAGTGTTGGGAAGGTATGTATGGTGCATTCCGTTTGGATAGCTGAGCTGAAATTTAGAATCTTTACAATTAATATTGGATTTTGTAGAGAGTTACCTGAGGGGACGACAAACTCAATTTGGATCGATTCAATCATTTGGATCTGTTGAAATCGTTCGTGAGTTTGGAGAGAGTTGCTAGTGGTGACGACAAACTTAATATGTATTGATTCAATCATTTGGAGCCGATCATTTGAAATCAATTGTAAGTGTGCTGGCGATTCATTTTTTAGGAACCGGTTGGCTCGTTCGGCTAAGTCAAGGTCGTGTGTCGATAACGCCAAGATCGTGTGTCAATTTTTCCCAGAACACTCAAGCCGAAATCGTGTGTCGATTTCACCGAGATCGTGTGTCGATTTCGCCAGGTGTTCATTGGAGTTCAGCTCAAATTTGAAAAATCTTCACCAAGATGGAGAATGTAGAGGGAGGGCAAAAATAAGAGAGAGTTTTTTTAACTCTATACAGGACTTCGATAGACCAAGCAGTCGACTGACATGCACAAGGCTTGAATCAGTCGACCGGCCGGTCAACTGATGTTGCACGAGGAAGAGAAACCCAGTTGGGTCAGTCGATCGGGCGGTCGACCAACATTTCCAGTAAGTCCGGTAATGACAGAGGATTTTTTGTGGTCGAATCGGTCGACCGCAACTTGGGTCGGTCGACCGGGCGTTCGCCCGACAGTCGCGTTAGAATGAATTTTGGATCCGACCTAGAGCTGTTTTTGGGGGTTTCTTCTCCTCCGTATAAATAGTGGATGTGAATCCATTTAAGGAAAGGGTTGATTTCTGAGTGAGTTCTTGAGAGAACCAATTGTAATTCTCTTGTAATCTTGTGTAAATCATCAATAAATCTCTCTCTTCTGCCCCAAGGACGTAGGCATCTTGCCGAATCTCATAAATCTCAGTCTCCCTCTCTTTGTGTGTGTGTTTGTGATTTAGGATTTGTGTTTTTAGCATGCTTCAGCCCTAACACTCTCTCTCTCTCTCTCTCTCTCTCTCTCTCTCTCTCACACACACACACACACACACACACACACACTCACACACACACACACACAAAAAGACTGATTCTTAGTAGCTAAAGTTTCATTGACATGCTGAAGGTTCGAAATGAAATAGAAAAACTTGATCTTGCTATGACAACCCCTCAAAGTATTCAACTGAGGACGGAGATCATTATATTGACTGATGTGTTTGGATAATTTGCTAATCAACTTCAGCTTAATTAACACCATATATATTATTTAATTGCATAATTTTTCTTTGTTTATAGTTTTTCATTTTTTGAATATAAGACTGGTGGATGACTGTTGATGTAACTTCATTGAAAGAAGATATGTGGGAGGTCATTTTATTGACTTCTCTTTTGTCTGTCTATAAAGGAGTTCATGTTACTCTGTACCTCAACTCTAGATTTGTGAAAGAACTGTTTGTACGTGAGGAGAATATGTAGTTAATATTGCTGTTACAAAATGCTAAATATTTAATGGAGGTAGAATTTTATGAGAACTAGGTTATACATGCATAAAGAGCTAGGCATGCATGCAACATAATTGTGTAAACAGTTTCAGTTGTTATTCAACAGGTACAAGATTGTGTATTGTTACAGAGAAAAGGACTGGTTAAAAAGATTCGTGTGTTTTGGCCATGGCTTTCTTCCGTTTTGGGAACTCATTTTCAACTCTGTTTGGTATGCATATGGATGGGCTAACGTGCAACAGTATGCACAGTGCATGGTAAAATTTGAGAAGATTTCATGCTTAAAGTATATGAAGTATATTATTTCTGAAAATCAGGCTGCTAGTTTAAGATATATCACAACCAGCATATCGAGACGCACCCTGTGTAAGAAATAATATGAAGTGGATGGATTTTAATACACTGCTACTTCTAAATGAATTTTGCAATTATGAATTTAAATATGTAAAAAATTGACAACTTTGCAGGCTGGGCTTTTCCACTTGGATTTCTGGTTTTGTCAGAAATTCAAGTTGGGCTTTTCCAACGAAACATGCCCTTAGCTGAAGTGGAAAGTCAGACACTGAGTGCACGTGAAATGACATAGTTGAAAAATATTACATATACAGCACGAAAATATTGAAAATATTAGTTATGAATCGAGTAAACCCTTTTTATCTGCATGAAGTCAAAAAGATTCTATTTGTATCTTCCAACTACTAAATGGATCTAATATTACACGGGCGTCAGGTACACGCACCAGATGACACAACACACTCAACATTTCAGTAAATTCTAAATAATATATTCAAAACAAGACTATAGGGTCTAATATATGTATCTGACATATTATGACATAATTATCGGTGCTACCCAAAATAGACCGATTAACACTACTTGCCAAAATGTCATTTTTTGTTCACAAATATTTCTCCAAAAGTGAAGACTTTCACTAGTTATTTTGGCTTCTCAAACATGTAACGCAACATGGCCGTAGAAATTTTTAATGGGAAAAAGGGAAAGTCTATCCACGTCGTCAACTTCGATCGAATTCACTTCAAGATTTGAATCTAGGGAGTGGGAGAATGAGTAAGAGAAAGCAAAAAATTGCAATGCTTCTTCTTCACTTTTTCTGCTCTTTCGAAAAATAAACAGTTAGTGAAAAAGAAGGCTTAGGAAATATTTGTGGGCAACTAGCAGTACTCTCATCTCATCACCATGACAAACCTATCGCTATGACTTGTTCTCTTCAGTCTTACAAACACAGTTTCATCTATGTAAGCTATTTTGATGTTTCAATATAATAAATCAAAGTTATGTTCTCACTATACTTTGTAATTGAGATGTGACAACAAATGTGAGGCTGGACCAACAGGGACACATATATAGAATTGGACACGAGATAGTGACATGCATGAAAATTGAATAGGGTTGCCATATTTTACACGGACAAGAGGAGCCCACTTCAGGTCATTGTTAGCAACTTACTAAAATTGTGTTCTCTCTCTTCTTTTATTCAACCCAAGGATAGTACGTACTCTCTTAATTTTTCCACAATATTATCATTTTATATATTCAATTTAATGACTGAGACATGCACCTAATTAATTTTTTCATCTTTCTTTCAAATAATGTCATTGTTTTCACATTTCTATTTCAGAATCCTATAGCATTTTTGGCCCGTAGCTAATTTTACTTTGAATAAGAAAAATATATAGATGGTCCCCATTATGGTTGCTATCTGTTCTTTCCATTTTTTCTGAATCAAACAACGTGAAAACTGGAGACTTAGGTAGAGCTATCATGATACTAATTTGTGTCCCTCAGTTTTCATGTTGACACTGGCTCATTAATTTGCATCCTCGGCCTTTTTCTTTCTCTGTTTTCTTTCTTTTTCTTTAGTTCTTCCTCTCGGTCGCTTTACAAATTAATTTGTTGATAGCTTTGGATGTGTCGGTCATCATAGTTGGCTTACTTGAGAGCAGTTGTTCAACATAGTATGTCTGGAAAAACAAATATGCTTAGTTAATAAGACACCAACACATACAAAGAATGTGAAGATTAAGAAGTTGAGAGGTATGTCACTAGTCTCCTCTATCATTTACAGTATATATACTCTTACTCATATGTATGGTGACCCTAATTGTAGCACACTATATATTGCAGAAGTTTGGTATATGTTGCAATGAATTTTTTGCAATTGCTTGCTGCGGCAACTGTTGTGATTGTGACTGAGCTCTTCGAATCTTCTATTAATAATAATTAAAATTTTAGAATTAAGTAGTTCGCCGCAACAACCCCGATTAGTGTTCATGGGAATAGCATTAATAATATTCACTAGGTTGCATAAGTATTTCCTAATTAGTATGATCTCTCTAAAATTGAAAATTAATCCATAATTGTTTTAGTAATTATTCTTCAATGTTTATTATGTTTCTTTGCAAATAATATGTCCAACAAAACTTCTATACTAAAAAGTGAGTAATTGTCCACTTCTTTTCAATAAAAAGCGAATGACCATAGAAGTTCTTAAAATAAGAAGTGCATAAGCATCAGAGTTACATCCAACTAAATTGAAGTATAGAAATGACTAGGGAGTAATCAAGATAATTACACATGAATAGAAGCTAATTAAAATAAGAAAAATAGTGGAGTCATCTTTACGTTAATAAATTTCTTACTGATAGGGCCCCTATATTGTAATGCTTTACTTATAGGAATAAATTAGAGGTTTAAATTTGTGTAAGAGTCATAACAACATATAGTTAGAAAAATATGGATATAAACTTATGAAAGTTTATTTTCTATTTATTAGTGATGGCAAATATCTGAGAGTACAAAAGTGGCATGTAAACCTTACATGATTAGCTGAAAACTACTGCATAATGATTTCCCCCAGAGAAATTATTCAACCCGAAACCAACCATGTTTTTTTCAGGTATAAATTCTCTCATATTCCTACCTATTTTGGCTAGGACTCGGATTCTAGGAATAAATTTGAGTCCTTTGCAAAACAGTCTATATTAGGTCATGTTAATCTCATATAAAGGTGGCCCACTTAACCTTGATTATTTGCATTGGATTCCTATTAAAGTTGACTGATATTAAGGATGCCCATATTATAGTCACATTTATATAGTTATATGGTCTCTTGAAATATAAAGGGTACCATGATGGAAAGGTTTATTTCAAGGGACTTATGTGCAAATGTGCGACCCACTTTTCTCCTCCTGAAAAGAAAACAAAACTCACGCTTATTTTTTGAGAGTCTCTCCATCAGAAAAGAAAAGAAGGGTTTTGTGAAAGGACAAGGAGACAGAGAAAAGCGGTCTATTTGCATTAGGGTTTGCAGGATCAAATCAAGGTCTTCTTCTTCCATTCATCACAAGAATCTTCAACTTTCATCTCAATCAATGGCTTCAGGTATGTATCATGTGTTAAGTTATTTATATGAATTTAATTCCCTTGAGATGTATATGATTCTTGATCCATGGCTATTATTCCGCATTAAATCAATTAAATTTCCAACATTTGGTATCAGAGCCGTGTTTAAAGAATCAATACATCTTGGATTTAGGGATTAAGGAAAGTTAGGGTTTTTGATTAACAATTCATAAAATCGAATTTTTGATCTTTTAATTGTAGAATTTGTAGAGGATTTAATAGCCCTAATATCATGTTCATATTCCTCTAATTATGCAATTAAATTGGGATCAAAATCAAAGGAATTGAAAACCCTAATTTTTGATAATTTTGGGATTAAAATCGACTAAGCAGAAACTACCTTTGATAACTGCTTCGTCGACTATTAGTCGACTAATCCCATCGTATAGTCGACTAATTCCCTTTTCCAGAAAGTTTTAAAGTCTCTGTTTGCCGCAGGAGTCGACTTGATTTTTAGTTGATTTTATGACTAGTCGACTAATTAGGGTATAGTCGACTAATCATATTTCCAAGTCGACTAATTCGGTGACCCGAAAGTTGAGAACTTTCTGTTGGATTCAGGAGTCGACTAATTAAATGTGAAGTCGACTAATAAAGTTTGTAGTCGACTAATAATATGGGTATAGTCGACTAATTTTCTTTTGCACTAGTCGACTAGACCTAATGTGTAGTCGACTTGACTAGACCCAAGTCAACTAATCTTTCCTTGTAGTCGACTAATACTTGTTAATATTCAATCATTAATGTATATTACACATTTAAGTTATTGTGTTAGTATTGATTGATACTTGGTCAAGTAATGTATTGAGGTATTATGGCTTTACTCAAATAAAAGATTAGAGAATATTATTGGTTAGTTTTGTATTCATAAGGCTTATTGATTTAGTAGTTGCCAAAGTGACCTATGTTAGTAAAACTTATAAATATACAACTACATAAAAGACTTGTCAATGTAAGAGACATAAAAGACAATAATATTCTCGATGGCGGTTCTAGTTAGGAGATTGGGACTGGCCCAAAGGAAAGTCTCTTTCAAATAATTATAAACCGGGGTAGGATAGTGTAATTTATGTAACTTAGTGGTGTGGAATTGGATACCCAAAAGTAACATGACTTACTAACTAAGTGACATAAATTATATTAGACCTACATAGGTGATAAGAGTTCTCACCTAAAGAGTGAACACTAGATATGCTTAGGTTTCGCCCAAAGGAGAAATCAAAGTGATATCAATAGTTCATCTTAATTAATTTAAAGTTGATGTATTGATTAGTGGCCCTAATGTGAGCAATGTCCTATTATGTTTCAGTGAACGTCCCTACTTCCCTTCACACTCATGCCACCAGCATTCCGGCCTTAGATGGTACAAACTTCTCAGAGTGGTTTGAACATGTACAGTTTACACTGGGTGTTTTGGACCTAGACATGGCTTAATAGTTGATAAACCTGATGAAGTAAATGCTGAGAGTACAGCAGAACAGGTCAGCCATGCCAAAGCTTGGGAAAGGTCTAATAGACTCAGTCTCATGTTCATAAAGATGACCATAGCTAATAACATCAAGACTTCACTCCCTTCTACAACTATTGCATCTGAACTATTAAGTGCGGTTAAAGACCGTTTTAAGTCTGCAGATAAGTCATTAGCTGGCACCCTCATGGCTGAACTTACCACCATGAAATATGATGGTAGTAGAGGAGTTCAACAACACATTCTAAATATGACTGATAAGGCTGCTAAGCTAGGATCACTGGGAATGAAGGTGGATGAGTCCTTCTTAGTACAGTTCATCCTCAACTCACTTCCTTCACAGTTTGGGCCATTCAAGATCCACTACAATACTCATAAGGATAAGTGGAACTTGAATGAGCTAACTGGTATGTGTGTTCAAGAGGAAGTGAGACTGAGGCAAGAAGGACAGCACTCAGTGTTGGCAGTAACTTCAGGAGGTATCCATAAGAAAAGTAAATATGGAAGAGGTAAGAGATTTCCATCAAAGAAAGGAAATGACCATGGGGAAAGTAGCCAAGGTCATAGAAAAGCTTTCACTGTCAAATGCTACTTCTGTGGCAGAAAAGGACATGTGAAGAAGGACTGCAACAAGAGGAAAGCTTGGTTCGAAAAGAAAGGTACAAATCTTTCTTTTGTATGTTATGAATCAAATCTTGCTGAAGTTCCTTCTAATACTTGGTGGATAGACTCTGGAGCCACAACTCATATAACTAATTCAATGTAGGGATTCCTTACAACTAGTAAACCGAAGGAAAGTGAGAGATTCGTCTTTATGGGGAACCGTCTCAAAGTGGAGGTCGAATATGTTGGTGTTTATCGACTACTCTTGGAGACGGGTCATCAGATGGATCTTGAGAATACTTTTTATGTACCTTCGATTTCAAGAAACTTAATGTCATTATCCAAATTAGATGTTTTTGGATATTCTGTTTTGTTTAGTTGTGGAAAACTCTCTTTAATGTATAATTCAATTCCGGTTGGATATGGAATTTTATGTGATGGTTTATATAAAATTTCATTGAATGATGAGTTTGCACAATCTTTATTATCTCTGCATTCGAATGTTGGTATAAAACGTGGCTTAATAAATGAAAAATCCTCAATCTTGTGGCATAGACGACTGGGGCATATCTCCAGGGATAGAATTATAAGATTAGTGAAGACTGGAATTTTGGATAACCTAGACTTCACTGATTTTGATGTGTGTGTGGATTGCATAAAAGGAAAGCAAACCAAACACACTAAGAAATGTGCCACAAGAAGTAAAGAACTCCTGGAAATAATTCATACAGATATTTGCGGACCACTCTCCATTCCATGTTTTACTGGAGAGAGATATTTCATTACCTTTATAGATGATCTGTCACGTTATGGTTATGTGTATCTAATTAATGAAAAGTCTCAGGCTGTTGACATCCTAGAGGTGTTCATTACAGAAGTCGAGAGACAATTAGATAGAAAGGTTAAAATCATAAGATCAGATCGAGGTGGTGAATTTTATGGTAGATATGATGAGTCAGGACAACATCCTGGCCCATTTGCCAAATTTCTAGAAAAGCATGGCATTTGTGCTCAATACACAATGCCAGGTACGCCTCAGCAGAACGGTGTTGATGAAAGGCGAAACCGAACACTTATGGATATGGTTAGGAGCATGATGAGCTTCTCTAATGTACCCAATTCATTGTGGAATGAAGCCTTAAAGACTGCTATGTATATCTTAAACAGGGTTCCTAGTAAGGCTGTCCCAACAACTCCTTTTGAGTTGTGGACTGGTAGGAAACCCAGTTTAAGACATTTACATGTTTGGAGTTGTCCAGCAGAGGCTAGAATATATAATCCACAAGAAAAGAAATTAGACTTAAAAACAATATCTGGGTATTTCATTGGTTATCCAGATAAGTCTAAGGGATACAAATTTTATTGTCCTAACCATAGTACAAGAATAGTTGAAACTGGTAATGCTAGATTCCTGGAAAATGGTGAAATTAGTGGGAGTGCTGAACCAAGAAAGGTAGATCTTGAAGTGGTAAGGGTAAATATCCCAATACCCTTTCCTTCAAGAGAAATTGTTGTCCCTCAGCTTGATCATCAAGTTGAGATACCAGAACAACAAGTTAATGTTGGTTCACCACTCCATGAGGATATTCCCATTGAAAATATTGTAGAACCACCACAACCGGCAGCTTTGAGAAGATCTCAAAGGGAAAGAAGATCTGCCATTTCAGATGATTATGTGGTATATCTACAGGAATCTGACTATGATATTGGGATTAATAAAGATCCAGTTTCATTTTCACAAGCCATAGAATGCAATGATTCTAGTAAATGGGTTGATGCTATGAAAGATGAGTTGAAATCTATGGACCAAACCAAGTCTGGGATCTCGTTGAATTGCCTTATAACTATAAGAAAGTCGGGTGTAAATGGGTCTTTAAGACCAAGCGCGACTCTAAAGGCAATATCGAACGATATAAGGCTAGACTTGTGGCCAAAGGTTTCACTCAAAAAGAAGGCATTGACTATACAGAGACCTTCTCTCCAGTATCAAAGAAGGATTCTCTTAGAATCATTATGGCACTTGTAGCTCATTATGATTTGGAGTTACATCAAATGGATGTGAAAACTGCTTTTCTAAATGGAAATTTGGATGAGGATATCTACATGGAGCAACCTGAAGGGTTCGCAATTAAAGAACAAGAACACTTGGCTTGCAAATTAAAGAAATCTATATATGGACTTAAACAAGCTTCCAGGCAATGGTATATAAAGTTTAACGATACCATTACCTCTTTTGGATTTACAGAAAACACTGTTGGTCAGTGTATATATCTAAAGATCAGTGGGAGCAAGTTTATTTTTCTGGTTCTGTATGTAGATGACATCTTATTAGCCAGTAGTGATCTTGGTTTGCTGTATGAAACTAAAAGCTATCTTACCAAGAATTTTCAGATGGTTGATATGGGTGAGGCAAATTATGTTATTGGCATAGAGATCTTCAGGGATAGATCTCAAGGATTGCTGGGATTGTCTCAGAAAGGGTATATCAATCGAGTCTTGGAAAGATTTCATATGGAAATGTGTTCAGTCAGTCCTGCACCCATTCAGAAGGGTGACAGATTAAGTGGTAGCCAGTGTCCCAGAAATGACTTAGAAAAGGGTCAAATGCAGAAAGTTCCGTATGCATCAGCTGTTGGGAGCTTGATGTATGCAAGCACTTGTACCAGGCCAGATATCAGCTTTGCTGTTGGGATGTTGGGAAGATACCAAAGCAATCCAGGTATGGAGCACTGGAAGTTGGCTAAGAAGGTTATGCGGTATCTTTAAGGGACAAATGACTATATGCTCACATACAGGAGATCAGATCAGTTGGAGGTGATCGGCTATTCAGACTCAGATTTTGGTGGTTGCCCAGATAGCAGGAAGTCTACCTCAGGATTTATTTTCTTGCTAGCAGGTGGGGCAATCTCGTGGAAGAGTGTGAAGCAGTCCATTATTGCTTCATCCACGATGGAGGCTGAGTTCATAGCTTGTTTTGAGGCCACAAATCATGCATTATGGCTAAGGAATTTTATCTCAGCACTTGGTGTAGTTGACTCTATTGCCAGGCCGCTGACGATATATTGTGACAATACAGCAACCGTTTTCTTCTCTAAGAATGGTAAGTACTCTAATGGTTCTAGACATATAGAACTTAAGTACTTGGTGGTTAGAGAAAGAGTTGAGAAACAGAAAGTGTCAATTGTAAGTTTAAGTACCACTTTAATGGTTGCTGATCCAATGACAAAGGGATTGCCTCCAAAGACATTCAAGGAACATGTTGTAAGAATGGGTCTTTTGGGCAATCTGTAAATGTGTATTTTGGTACTTATGTAATTGACATTATTGTACAAATAAAAGTTCTGTTTCTGTGTTTCCTGTTATCCAATTATGTGTGCACATATTATGTATGGATGTTTGTTAAACAGGAAATGTCTTTACAAGACAATTACAGGGGTCATTTTGGTTATGGACTCAGTTAGTAAGGGTTATCAATGTTGTGGTACATAGAAGGGAGTATGACGTGGATGTTGTATAACCGCTATGACTCGCATTGGTAGTCCAAACTAATTGCAGTATTACGGTATTTCATATTTGGGCTTATCAGTTGTTGTTTTTTAAATTCGTGATCACGTGTCAAGTTTTTTTTCAGTATGGAATCCAATGGAGTCAAAATGATTTTCAAATGAGTCTTTTCTTTTATTTGTTTTCTAAAGTTTTAACCTAATCGGTTAGTGGTCCAAGTGGGAGAATGTTAATCTCATATAAAGGTGGCCCACTTAACCTTGATTATTTGCATTGGATTCCTATTAAAGTTGACTGATATTAAGGATGCCCATATTATAGTCACATTTATATAGTTATATAGTCTCTTGAAATATAAAGGGTACCATGATGGAAAGGTTTATTTTAAGGGACTTATGTGCAAATGTGCGACCCACTTTTCTCCTCCTGAAAAGAAAACAAAACTCACGCTTATTTTTTGAGAGTCTCTCCATCAGAAAAGAAAAGAAGGGTTTTGTGAAAGGACAAGGAGACAGAGAAAAGCGGTCTATTTGCATTAGGGTTTGCAGGATCAAATCAAGGTCTTCTTCTTCCATTCATCACAAGGATCTTCAACTTTCATCTCAATCAATGGCTTCAGGTATGTATCATGTGTTAAGTTATTTACATGAATTTAATTCCCTTGAGATGTATATGATTCTTGATCCATGGCTATTATTCCGCATTAAATCAATTAAATTTCCAACAGGTCATCCATGACATTTGAACTTGTATGTTCTTAATAAATCATAAATAACAAACAGAAGAATGTTTGTAGTTAACTGATACAGACTCAATTTGATTCTAAAACTGAGTATTTTGGAAAGATTATTGGAAATGAAAGCTGAAAATTCAAATTCAAACTTAACAAACTATTGGATTGATACCCCTGGCATCCTAAATTTCCCAAGAGGGTTTGGATCGATCCCATGTGAATTTTCCCCAAATTTACGGGAGGATCTCTAAATGGATCTTGTAGGATCCGATCCTAATCCAACCCGTTGCTGCCCCTACTTGTTGAGTATAAATATTCTCACCATATAAGTATCACAACAAAACTAGTTCCAATTAAGGTGACGGTAAATTCAAAAGAGTACTCATTAGGCAGACCAAATGTCAGGCTTGATTCCCTCTTTCATCAAAGTCAATCAAAGTGTAAGACTCTGCTGGCTCGGCTCAATTCATTTACTACATTTTTTTCGGACTTGATCTACGAAACAAGAGAATGCCTTTACCTCTTCGAAACATTGCATGTTTCCTTTGCAAAGAAAAAGAGAAAAAACATGCCCAAACAACACAGATAGTGAGAAGCAGCAAAATATTGCTCCATCGTTCTCCAATGAAAAACAAAGAAACCGACTCTCTCCCACACATACATATATCTAAGCTTTGAAAATGGAACAACAACATCAAGACATGATACATGCGCTCTTTGCTGCAGCAGTTTCCGTACCACAAAAAAGATAGTAATTATTTTTGGCAGTGTGTGCCAGTTCACAGTCTTACAGTGAGAATCTGGTAAAACTCTGTACGGTCGTTGATGCTCTCTCTCATCTGATCCCTTTGCATCTTCTTGGGTTCATAAATTTATATACTGTTGTTATCTTGCATCAAAGTGGTGAAAGAAACAGCAACAGTCTCTTGTCAAAAGCTCAAAGGTTAAAAATTTTAAAGAGAAAAGATACCATCACAAAATGGTCACGAGCCCATAATCTGGCTACTATATTTTAATAATGTCACAGTATCGCTGTTGCTTTCGATCATGCCCGACGCCCTTTTTTGCCCCCCTGGACCCCGCACTAAGCTTTATGTCCACTCATTTTTCCTTTTTTTTTTTGCCTTTTCTTTATTTTGGGGTTCAAAATTTGAGTCAATTTAGAAAGAGTGTATTCGTGGTACGAAATCTGACTAGTCACGTGCACTGGATTGTTATGGGACCCACATGGTGTGAGCCATTATTTGGGGGGCACCCATTAGGTTTCGTTTCCTGGGGTGGGCGGGGCGGGGATGCATTGCTAGTTTTGCATATAACTCCTCGTACTCAGTCTTATTTGTACGAGAATTTATGTAAGTTTTCATTTTTATTATTTTTTTATTATTATATCAAAGTACAAGTGCCCTTTTTCTTCAGAAGTTCTCTTCATTTTTTTCAAGGGGAGGTTTCCTTTGAGTAGAGGTCCACAAAACTTAACGTCGTTTGATTAAGAGATGCTTAGATTTCAGGTTTAACAAACTTCTTTTCCCACTCTTTCTTACAGTGTGACAGAGTGGAGGACACAATTTTTTCTTTTGGCCATGGAGAGAATATGTTTCATCACATCACTATCAGAGGAAGGATACATATCCTGTTTTTTTTTTTTTTAATCCGTGATAAATTATAATTTGTCTTATCTAAAAGTTCTTTTTAGATAGAAATCATAAATTATAATTTGTTATTTAAATGAAGAATTACAAATAAAGATACAATAAATGTTTCAAAGTAAATGACTAGATTTTATTAGGACGTGAGTCAAACGTGAATCACAAATAAACTAAAATTCCAATTAAAAGTTTTTTAGTTATAATTAAGAGAAAAATAAAGGTGCAAGATTTTGTTTCTTAAGGGATCTGTGTAAGGAGGTATTGTAGGAAGTTTTTAAACTATTTGTCTTAGTTCTAATAAGCTCAGATGGTCCATTTTCTTTACATGGAATTGTTTTGTTTTTAAGGTAGAAAAGAGTAATTGATAATTTGGAGAAGAAGAAGTTTCAGTATGTATTCATAAAGCAATTACATCAATATATATAGATACAAGAGAGAGTAGATAGATAAGAAAACGAGTAGTAAGATAAAATTAGATAAGGGTATCTAAAGATATGTTATCTAACAATAGGATAAATATATCTAAAGATAAGAGTATCTTACACCCCTCAAACTCATGGTGGATCAAACATCGAGAATTCGTACAAAATCTTGCGAAACTTATGGGAGGTTTTTGATGAGCTGGTCAATAAAGCAGATTGCGATCGAGGGTGGCGTGCTGAGATTCAGATATCTGAGAGGACAACGAGCTCCATAGGACGAGTTTCAAATGGATTAGGTATGGTGAAATCTAGAAGGATTAGGCGAGAAGGTGAGATCCAGATGGATTAGGCATCAGATGAGAGGGAGAGATCTGGATGAATTTCAGATCAGGCAGGGCGAAATCTGGATGGATCAGGAAGGGCGAGATCCAGATGAATCAAGCGGAAGGAGGTATTTGTGAGCTCCTCGAGCTCGACTAGTGGCGTGCTGGAGGGCGGTCAATCATCTGAGCATGAAGAAAAACACAAGAGCACTAAAATAGAGCTCAAGAGGGCTAAATTGATGAGAAAGCCCAAGATGGCTAAAATAGAGCCCAAGAAGGCTAAATTGATGAGAAAGTTCAAGAGAGTTAAAATTGATGAGAAAGCCCAAGAGGGCTAAAATAGGGTCTAGGAGAGCTCAGATCGGATTCTGCAACGTTGGAGAAAGACGGGTGATGGCAGAGCTGACATCGATGAATGCGAGAGGATCAGCGAGGACTCGGTCTTAGCTGAGACGGAGGAGGATGCGGGAGGACGACGAGAAAAGTTTTGATGTTGTATGAGGCAAAAAATGATCCGGCGCTAGGCACATACTATGCAAGCGCGGCCTAGCGCAGACTCGAGAATACCAAGAGAACTTCGATTAGCAGAGAAAAATTTGAAAAGCTCTGATACCATAGTAATTTGGAGAAGAAGAAGTTTCAGTATGTATTCATAAAGTAATTACATCAATATATATAGATACAAGAGAGTAGATAGATAAGAATAAGTATTAAGATATGGTAAGATAAGGATATTTGAAGATAAAGATACCTAATAATAAGATAAATATATGTAAAGATAAGAGTATCGAACAGTAATAAAAAAGTAGTTGTTTAGTATGTAAATTTTGGCGCCACTAATTTGTTCCCACATCATGGTAGGTCCAGAGGCAGAACCAGGAATAAATTTTGAGGTGGGCTGCAACTTTTTATAACTTATGCTTATGAATTATGTGAATTTGTCAAAAGAATAAAATAATATTCTCCACTAAATTAGGAGTAGAAGAAGAATAAAATTTGTCAAAAGAAAATTAAAATAGAAAGAAATTAAAGACAATATATTGAAATTTTTTTTTTAATGCATTATATGAAAAAATGGGCCGGGCTACAGCCCGGCCCAGCCAACCTGTGCGTCCGCCCATGGGTAGGTCCGTGTAACATCTGTGTATCATTTATGTCCCCTGCGGTTGATTCAACCGGTTAGCTTGAGTTGGTTAGAACATAAGTTTCTTATGAGTCACTGATTCGAACCCCGCAATGTGGACATTTATCCTCTTCCAACGTGGCCCCAGTTAGGTCCGCTTTTGGTCCCTGGAAGTCGCTAGTGAATTAGACTTAAATCTTTAAACTTGAGAGATAGATTAATTTGCTGACATCATTTTCTAGCTTCAAGCACGGTACAATATTGCGGGGTGGGTTTGAGTCTCACTAATACAACTATAGTGAAATGTATTCCAGAGTCATTTAGAAGTTACATGTCAAAAATGACTCACAAAATATGTCTTTTAATTCAAAAGAGATGGATGCATCTTTATTTGATAGGGAAAAAAAATTCTTTTTCTTGAAAAAAACATGTAAGCTTAAATCCTAGTCTTCATTGTTCGGGTGCCGCCCATGAGTAAGATCCACCACTAAAGCGTGCTCCTCTCGAACGTGTGAGAGAGAGTTCGGTTCAACCAATAAAAAGAAAAGAAGACAAAAATAGTTCATTTGGGTTTTCTCATGCGGTGCGTGAAAGAAAAAGAAGAGAAAAATAGAAGAAAAATGGTACGCTTTCGGCTCTTCTGCAAACTTAGAAGGAGACTTTCTTGGTGGTCTTGAGATGAAATGTCCATAAATTCGATCCTAGTAGCAGCTTCTACAATAATTATCAATCAGTTTTCTTGGACACGTTCGAAAGGTTTCAAGTTGGAGATCTCGCTTCGGAGATAACTTGTATTTTTCCTCTTCTTTGAACACTCACTTGTCAATTGAGTATTAGTGATTTTTAACTTGTCCCGTGATTTTTTATGAATGGGTTTTTCATGTATATCTTGGTTTTTACATTTACTCTCATGTTCGTTTATTTGACTGGTTATTTTCCTTATTTGTGAGGTTGAAATACCCATATTTCTATTTGGTCATTCACATATTTTCACAGGGTGGTATTGTTGAGGAATCTCACGAAGTAGAGAGGACGGCTTGCCAGAGAACAACAACCAACCACACGAACAATTTAAATAAAAAAAAGAAAGAGAGAACACAAGATTTAACGAGATTCGGTAATTTGCCTACGTCCTCGGAGCAAGGGGAGAGAGTTCTGATTGAATCAATCAATTACAGGTTACAGAGTTTCGGGATACAAATATTAGGGACACTATCCCTCCTTATAGCCAAATAAATCACGAAGAAAAGAAAACCAAAATACCTAATTCGGATCAGAAATGAATTCAGAATCAGATTGAAAAACAGGTCACTCAGCAGTAACTAATAACTTCTATTAGTCGACTAATACATGTATTAGTCGATTAGTCTGTAGTGAAACAGATTTGCCAACTCTCTGTATCTAATCATTAGTTGACTAGGCCATGCCCTAGTCGACTAGCCTTGGTTCCTCCTGTGGAATCCAACTTCGTTACAACTGACACGCTCTCGTATTCTATACCGTTGATTGCATTAATCTTTGGCTAACCTCCAATAGAATTTAAAAAACTCTTTTAACAAGATTTTACTCTCTCTCCTCATAATTCTCCACCTCGGTGAAGATTTCTCAAATCTGAGCCAAACAGAACATAACACCATGTCGACTCCAATTGGCTGCACCATTGTGGTTGCCTACGTGCCTATGTCCAACGGGATCAAGCCACACGTAGTTCATCCAAACGAGCTTCATTGAGCTCAAGCAAATATAGCTAAATCTTCAGCAATGAACCGAACTGGCTGAGTCATATGAATCTTCTTACCAATGCCGTCATGGAGAACAACGGCCTAGCTTTTCATGCTCACAAACTTGAGATTCATACTTTTTCATCTACTTTCGTAGATTTATCTTGATTCCAATAGCTGTAACATTCTCATCAATATCTTCAACCTGTTCAGAATCAAAGTTGGCTATATGATCTCCACCCGTTGTCACATCCGGTGAAGTCCTTATTGATACCGAACTAACTGGAGGTGGTAGAGTAATATCAACCTCCACCCGCTACAATACATCCTTGATCTTCAATGTCTTCATCTGCTGAGAGAAGGTAGACTTCAACAATGAAGTCTCATCAAACGTGACATGTTTACTCAACATAATCTTCTTATTTTCGGGATCCTATAGCTTGTAGCCTTTCATATTCCTCTTGAGACCTAAAAATATAAACTTCTTTGCTCGCGGATTTACTTTAACATCTTCGGCACTAAAGCAGGCTGGACTTCTAAACACCTGCAGCAAATCATAATCCTAAGCAGCTCCACTTGACCAAATATCCAATGGAGTTTTGCCTCCTATCATAGTCGATAAAAATCCATTTATGAGATGCCTAGCATATACGGTCGCCTCAGCCCAGAACAATTCGTCTAATCGCTGTAATTGCTACAGTGTCCTGTATTATAATTATATAGTTTCGGTCACAACCAACCTTCTTATCACATCCTCTAGATCATAGTATCGATTGTTGACAATCATAATATATATAAACTCGAGAATACCCCTCTCAACATTCTCAGGCACAACACAGTAACTATTTCTAATACCAACTTTAAAGAACACCACAATCATACATATATCACCATACATATACAAAGATTGAACTATCTAACTCATAAGTCTAACATATATTACATAGCATACATATCAAATTTTGTGTTTATATATAAAAGCATGAACTAATCAGAGGTGATAAAATATAATTAATTTTCACATGATTGATTTTCCATATGATTCCAAAAGAAACGTCCACGAAGCTTTATACCAGGTATTTACCCTTATCACGACTTTAAAATATTACTAATATAAAAGAGTGAGCTCGACAACACAATAAGTAAAGTCATGCAAGAAATTAAAGGAGTGGTATACAAACAACAATACTAAGCATAAATTGTGTTTCAGATAATAAACATGAAAATTGATTGAATATGGATAAATATGAGCTCGATGATATAATAAAACAAAAGCATTCAAAATAGGTATTTGAGTAATTCTATTCATCAACCGGGAAAGTCCGATTCATTTAGCTATTTACTTTATTAGCTTCTTGTAATAATATCTTATATTTCACTGAAAGTATGTATTATCCAGATTCATCTTAACACTTTGTACATAGAAACTCATGATATATTAAATATATCGTTCTAGTATATTTTTTTTTATCTTACTGAACTCATGATAGATTACTATTCATGTCAATACATTTACAGACATACATCACACAAAATACAACACATATAATATGCAATGTATGCACGCATAATTCCTTTCCTACTTCTTCCCTATCACCACACACACACACACACACACACACACACACACACACACACACACAAATCTTCCCCATTCAAATTCAATGATGGGACATTTAGTTTGACAATCTGAGTCGTTCAACTTGTTCTACATGTTCTAAGCCCCAAATATACCGAAAATGAAGTGAACCCCATGCTATTTGGTCATTGTTCTACGGGTGACAAAAGTTCTGTTTTAGTGAAATCATTAAATTTTTAACTATCCGATCGATGATCAAATAACCCAGGGTTTACCCAATGTTCTGTCTATTAGGGTTTTAAACTATGTAGATCAACTTTAACGGAATAGATCGTCAAAATAAATGTCCTATAATTGGATTTGAATGAGAAAGATTTGACATTTTAATTCTTATGGAATGACACATGTTTACACACACATATGATAATAATACCCCATCTTCGCCCATCAGGTGCCGCTCTCCGTAACACGGGTACAACAATTTGCACTCGAACGCTACATATAATCACATATACATACTCCCTCCTCTCCCACCATAACCCTTTCTCTACACACACACATTCAAATATACATATATAATGCATATATGAATAAACACACACACACAGGGTTATACAATATACACATGTATATCGTAGTAACACATTATTTAGCACATTAATATCTACAATCAGTCAGGTTCAGATTTTTCTGATTTATCAATTTAGCTTCCATAATCCACTCCCGTATTTGCTCTCTCTCTCTCTCTACACACACACACACATATGTATGTATGTATACATATACGTACATACATACATATATATATAATACATATATGTATATATATGTATGTATGTGTGTGTGTGTGTACACACACACATATATATACACACACATACACACACACACACACACACACACACACATATATATATGTACATATACATGTATATATATGTGTGTGTGTGTGTGTGTGTGTGTGTGTGTATGTATATCTATATGTGCGCGTGTGTGTACATATATGTATACATATATGTATATGTATCTACACACACACACACACACACACACACACACACACATATATATATATATATATTTGTGTGTGTGTGTGTGTGTACACACACACGTGTGTGTGTACACACACACGTGTGTGTGTATAATATATGTATAATATATATATGTATATATGTACATATATGTACATACCTATATATATGTACATACATACATACACACACACACACATATATACATATACATATATATATGTGTGTGTGTGTGTGTGTGTGTGTGTGTGTGTGTGTATATATATATATATATATCTGTGTGTGTGTGTGTATATGTGTGTACATATTTATATACATATATATACGTGTGTGTACATATATATAGATAAACATACATATATGTACGTGCGTACGTATATGCACGTACGTATATATATGTATATATATGTATGTGTGTGTGTGTACATATATATATGTATATATGTATGTATGTATGTACATATATATATGTACATATATATAGGTTTATATATATGTACATGTGCATATCTGTACAACATATATATAAACCTATATATATGTACATATACATATGTATATATGTATACACACGCGCGCGCGCGCACACACACACACACACATATATATATATGAGGAATCTATACCTCAGCCGCCAGCTGAGAGAGACTCTGTCAGCTGGCGCAAAATGGGTGAATTTTAACCACTATTTTGACTATTGGTACCATGATCACAATTTTATATGAGGACTGTAATTATGTCGCAGTGGTTTTATGAGGACTGCTGTCATGGTCGCAGTCTTTTTCTGAGGGCTGCGACTATGCACTAAAATTATATAATTTTTTAGGACTGCGATCATGTTACAGTTGACTGCGACCATGTTGCAGTAGGTTTGCAATCATATTAAAGTGACAGCTGAGAGTGTCTCTCTCAGCTGGCGGCTGAGCTACATTTTTCTTTATTTATATATATACATATACATATACATATATATATCTATACACACACACACATATACTATGTATATATGTGTGTGTGTGTGTGTGTAGACACACACACATATATGTATATATACACACACAGTTGGCCCAGAGGTTCTTCACTCTAGTTTTGATGATGATTAACTCATGTAGTTATTATTTACTAATAATCTTGTGATATTTAGTTTCAGATATTTGATCAAGATATTAATAGGTGATTAACTTCAACAAAGGTGTTTTGGAGCTTTGACATGGTGATTCAAGAGCTCGCGCGTCAAGTTCGTATCTAGCACTCGGTTGGAGTCAAGCTCGTTGGATCGTGTTTGAATTGAGTCGACTTGGAGACAGAGTTCTACAAGAAGACATCGGTTTATTTAGTTTAAGATTGTGTTTAGATCATTGTAAAGATTAGATAGTGTTAATATGCTCAAGTTCACATACACACACTTATTTTATAGTTTTATGTGTTTGGTTTTTAGTTTAACCGGTTTTAGATTTCTAGTTCATATATATGGTTTTCATGAATAGATAGAATCAAAACAAAATTTACATGGTTTAATGCATATTAGATTTGATATATATATCTCAATGCTTCATCGATTTAGAAAAACTTATTTTGATAGTCTATTTCATGAGTTTGGAGTTTTGTATTTAAACAAAACTTATTTTTGGATTTATTGTCAAAAACATAGATATAATTCATTACATGTATATTGAATTCTATCCATATATAATATGCTTCAAAGTTGTTTAAATATCATGTTTTTGTATTTACATGTGTTTTGAAAAAAATTGGTTTTCCATTTCAAATTCAAGTTTTGGAAAATACGGTTTTCAGTTTAAGGCAAATTTTCAAGAACACAAAATGAGTTCAAATTGTTTGAAATTTATGCTGAATTTTTGTCACACATATTTGTATTTCAAAGATCTAATAAGAACTGATTTTTGTGGAATCTATGTGATTTTATGGGATTTATTTGATAATAAAAAACCAGGTTTTTAAATCCCTAATTTGCTGGACTGGCTGTCTACCAGTCGACCGGATCGGTCCACCGAGGCAGAAGTAGGTCGACCGGTCCGGTCGACCAACGTGCACAGAACGTGCATGCAGCCCTGACTGGGAGGCCGGTCGACCGCTAGAGAGTTTCTGCTCTCTGAAAATGGCCCCGGTCGACCGGCAGAGAGCTCTGCTCTATGTTTCCAGTGTCTGGTCGACTGGTGGCTCAACGGTCATAAATATGACCGTTGTCCGGTCGACCGGAAGGGCAATTTTGCCCTTTGCCTGCTGCTAACATGCAGATTTTGTTTGGGCTATAAATACCCCATATTTGAGCTGATTTTGAACAATAATTTCAAGAGCAAAAATCTTCTTCTTAAGTGTTTTAGCTACAAGTTTTAAAAGAGTTTTTGGGTTTAAAAGATCAATCTTTATTTGTTTTAAAGTGTTGAAAAATTCAAAGAAAAAGAGAGTATTTGGGAATTAGTTTTTGATCTTTATTTTAACATCTATCTTGTGATTTTTTCTAGTATTTTTCTTTATTGTTTTCATTTTCAAACACTTTTATTTCTCACACTTGAGCTATCATATCTATTCTATCTATTAGGATCTATTTTTGTGGGAAAATTGGTTTGTGGTTGAGAGAGATCACCAAGTGTTATAACCTTCCATACTTTGTGATATCCCTCTAGTGAGAGGCGATTATGTTGATATCCCTCTAGTGAGAGGTGGTTGTGGAAGTAGTGTTTGCATCCCTCTAGTAAGAGGTGATTGAGTTGGAATCCCTCAAGTATAAGGTTGATATTTGTTTGGCTAAGTGCCTATCCCTCTAAGTGTAGAGGTGATTTGTGTTGTGCCTTGCCTCTAGTGAGAAGTTGTATTGTTGGAGAGAGGAGTTGTGTACTCCTAGTTGTATTTTCTCAAATCCTCAGTGGAGGTTCCCTGTGTGGGAAGTCCTGCGTGGACGAGTTAGTGGAAACCCTTCTGTGTGAAGGGGAGGACGTAGAGCTGGGTGCTTGAATCTCGAAACATATCCTTGTGTTTACGTTTGATCTACTATCTCTAACTTTCTCTCTTATATTGTACCTTGCATCATTTCATATTGTTCATATCATTTATATGTTTGGATTTGTTTGTGTGCCTCACTTGTGTTCAACCAAGAGAGCTTCATATAGCACCTCAACTCTTATTTAGAAGAATTTAGAGGAGATAGTTCAGAGCCCTTCACTGGGAATTTGGCTACACTCTTTGGTTACACTAAGTGTGTTGCAATTAGTTTTTAATTTCGCATCACTTGTCATTAGATTAGCTTTACACTTATTCACCCTCCTCTAGGTGTACTTTCATATATGCACACATATATATGTACACACACACAGATATATATGTGTGTGTATACATATATATACACATATATGTGTACACACACACACAAGCACATATATAAAGGGTCACTAATATCATTTTTATATCACACTTTCTCATTTGAATTTATTAATGTATTCAATTTCGCTTCGCAAGCTTTCGGTTCACGAACAACTCGGTATAGACTTACAATTCTTCATTTATACACACACACACAGGTGTGTGTGTGTGTGTACACACACACACACATATGTGTTTATATATGTATACACACACACACACATACACACACACACACACACACACACACACACACACATATATGTATGTATATATGTGTGTGTGTGTGTGTGTGTGTGTGTGTGTGTGTGTGTGTAGGTGTACACACACACACACATAGTGGGGTGTGTGTATATAGGTGTACACACACACATAGTGGGGTGTGTGTGTGTGTGTGTGTGTATTCAGTTCCTCTTCGCAAGCTTTCGGTTCACGAATGACTCGGTAATAGACTCACAATTCTTCATATATATATATATATATATATATATATATATATATATATATATATATATATATATATATATATATCAAGCTATATAATTTGCTTTAATTTGAGAATCTGGATCGTGAAACAAGCCGAAAGTTCTCTGATATCATAATTAACGAGTTTACATAATTTATACCATGATTATCAAAGCATACTCAATTAAGACATAATTAGCTAGCTTCCACAATTAATATTAAAATTAAAGAAAATTTTGATAGGACACGGGAAACAAATTTATTAAAATCTAATCATGTAAATTAAACGAGAACAAAAAGGAACTTTACGCATTATCGATTCGGTAATTTTCACGATATCAACGAAGCTTGTTCAATCGTCGCGACAATTCTTATTTAATTTTATATACATATATAGGAAATATGATTTGCATATCACTATTAATCAAAGAATTTTAATAAAAAATGAAAAGATATTAATTTACCTGATTAAGTGAGTAATTAATCACCACAAAATCACCCTCCTAGATTCTTTCTCTTCTGCTTGCTCACGCACCCTAAGGGTGATCAACACACTCGACCGAGTTCGGATCGAGCTCGGGTCCACCTCGGTCCTGCCTCGAATCGAGCTTGGGTAGTCTCCGATTGAGCTTGGGTCCCATTGATCCTAGCCGGCTCTAGATTGAGGAGAAAGGAAGAGGGAGAGGAAAAGGAAAGAAAATAAAAGAAGCAAAAAGGGGGGGAAAAAATTCTTTAAGGTGGTTGGAACATCTCAAATGGTCTTCAAACCGTAGGAACAGTAAATGCTAACAAATGTCACATATATTGCCATTTTACCCCCCCCCAACCTACCCACCCCACGGCATTTAAATGATCCAAAGAAAAGACAAAATAAATGCAAATAAAAGGAAACAATGGAGTAATGTCAAATGCCCCATCTGCACACTTCCAGCTTTTTATGCAACAGAATATATTGTGTAAACTTATTGGGTTAGAAACTATGGGTTTCAATAGGTGTGACTTTAGGGGATGTTTGTTTGAGCGAAAAGGGTGGGAGAAACTTACTATTCATCCTGATACCACTAGGTCAGCTCAGTAATTTTAATTTTACTATTTGTTACACACTAAATTGTGAAATGGAAAAAGCATGAAATGACCCACTTCATTATGGAGATTTTCTCTCTACAAATTTCAAATTCTAGAGCTACGAAAATCACTCAAAACCCGGCAAAAATGAGCCCCATTTTCTTTGCCTGGGAAAAGTATGAGATGAGATAGCGGGTCAGGTTTCAATTTTTGAGATTTTTACCACCGTTAGGTTTGATGGACCACTCCTTAACAAGAGTCCTAACATAAATATGTTCCATTCCCAGTGACCCCATGCTAGTGGGCAGTGATGGGACACATACCTTTGAAACATCATGGACCAATAGCTTTCGTGTCTCATTAACTCATTCTATTCTAAACATTATTATATTAAAAAAAAACAAAAGGAATTTTTCCACAAATAAGACAAGGGTCATGGACTTGCATGCAAAAAATCCCCCTCCGACTCTCCTCTATCGTTAGCGACGGGACAGCGGCACTGAAGTGCGCGCCCCACTGTCCGCGCCTATGGGAGCCTGATGGCCTTGTCGCTTTCGATACAGAATCCCCCGCATGTGCTCCCATCCCATGCCATTCCATTCCCTTCATCATCATCAGGCCTCATGCCATCCCTCATGGATGATATACGCACCCAGAAATCTAAAATAGTTTAACTCCACGGTAGATCACGTCCCCGTCCAAAACCGACCCTCAACAAATTAATAAATGGGCCACCATCATGCGTCGCTTTCTGGCATTAAATGAGAAGGGGTAGTGGGGTTGCAATATCGAGGCGACGAGCGGGAAAAATTGAGAGAGAAGGGACGACAGCTCATAAAAAAGTGAGAGCAGCTGGTCTCTCTCTCTCTCTCTCTCCTCTCTTTTAGTATTTCAAGATTCCCCTCCCCCCTCTCTCTAAAAAAACCTCTCTTTTCCTTTGTTCTTCTCTTTTCTCTTCTCTCCATGGCGCTGGCCTTAGAGGGATTCTCCATCAGGTTAATTTTATCTCAATCTCTATCACTTTTTTAATTTCTAATGGAAATTAATTTTGTTGTGCTTATTTATTATATTTTTTTTTTCAGAGAGTATGCTGCTAACATGCGAAGTGTCGATTTTGATAAGTGCTGGCCTTTCGACGGCGGGAGAGGAGCAACAGCGAAATCTTTGCCGCAAATATCCGTACGGAAATTTCGGTTCTGGTCTGAAGAGATTAAAATCGCGAGCTCGATTCCGATTCCTGAAGAAGAAACGAAGGCCGAGGAAATCCCGGCAGTGAGACCTACGCCGTCAAAGGGGAAGCAGAGGACTATGAAGAAGCGGTCGATCGTGGAGCTGTTCGCGGTGGCCCCGCAGATCGAGACCGTGGAAGCCGACGATGGCGACGGCGGCGATGATGTTGAGAGTAGTGAAGGAAAGGAGGAAGAATTAAAAGGGAAAGAAAAAATGATAGAGGGTGAAAAAAAGGGGGGAAATATTAATAAGAGGAGCAAGAAGAAGAAGAAGAATAGGAAACCGGTGATCAAGAGGAAAAAGAAGAAACTCAAGGTGGAGTTCTGTGCTGCAAAAAAGGTACTGTTTTTAATTCTTTCTCTAATTCATTTTTTTCTTTTTTTTTTTCTTTTCTTTTTTTGCTTTGTCTGGCTAGCTAGATCTAGTTGTATACATCTCTCACATTTAGCACAGTATTTTAGGTAACTGTTGGTAAACAAATATCAGTTATTTTTTTAATTGTTTGCGCAGTTAGGACTTGTTATATTTCATGTAATAATTAGAGATTACCCAGTCGGAGATCTTGAAATTCCCAATCGTTGGAACAATTTTTGTGCGTTGTTACGCATAAAATTATGTGATTTTAAATTTAGCATGGCAACAATTATTTGACCCCTCTTTGTTGCTCTTTCAAAGTGTTGATGAAAGCATTAGGTGCTTTCAGATAATGGCACTGTCAGCTTTTTTTTCCATATTCTCCCTTCAACATCATTAGTGTTGCGCTTCTTTATGTTGTATGTGATGACTAATTTTACAGGTAGCAAAGCTAGTACCTAGGTAACGTAGCAATAATGAAATTTGATTGGTAAAAAATATCTCGATGACATCACATGTTCAAAATGATCCTTGATCAGTCACCCCTTGCCCCATCAAAATTGTAGTAGTATTCGTATTTCATGCCATTTGTGATGCTCTTGTGATCTTTAATGCACGATGGTGTAGATTTGCGAGATAGTTCGTCTGCACTATGCTTTACTTACCCAAGTATATGAACCAAGCCACCGAACATGGATTGAAAGATGAAGGTGAGATTGAAATTATCTATTCTATAATCGAAGTTTCAACTCGTAGGCGCGTGATTGTATGGGGCAGTTACAGTCCTTTGATCCATACCATTAATTTTACCTTATTCGATCATTTTGTTTACCAAGTGGTCACTCTGCACTGAATATGTTTGTGCCTTGAAAAGTAGGAGATGTGTGAGTCGATCAGGTAAAATGGAAATTGCAAGGTCGGCTAGTGTCGTTGACTTGGTGTTGGTTGCCTTAATTTTGTTTCACAAAATATTTTGGTATATTGATTCGAAAGTAAAGGGTTCTGATATACATGAATGGAAATGATGATAAAGTGATTGGTGGTTAACATATCAGGATAGAAATCTGATGTCCCTTTGCTGTCAAGTGTGTTCTGGGTGAAGGTGCATGGTGCTCTCTCCAGGCCTATTAAGGGTACTATTACCGTGCGAAGTAGTTTCCCGTTGAGCTGTAATTATCTCTGACTCATGCTTGCTTCTAAATGGCTTTGGTAGTGACGCATGAGGGAGCAAAATGGATATTGTTTATGGCCAATCCAAGCATATGATAATGTGAAGGAATAGCACATGGTCTATATCTTTTCTTCCTTTTTCTTTTTTTCTTGTCAATGTTCCTAATAGAAAATGGCCGGGGAACAAATTCGATTTGCTAGCTGGCAAAGGATCAAGGATGTTTGTATATTGACAGTAGTCACTGCCATATATTAGTTTAGATGATTAACCCACTTTCTCCTTTACCGAACAGTTACCAATTTTTCAGATTTTACAAACCATCTATGGCACGCTAGAGTGTTATGGAAAGACCATGGCAGTGCTTTAGTGATGAATATTCATGTTGACCAGACAGTGAGATCTATATGGCTGGAAAGGAATGGACTCATGGAGAATGATAAAGGGATGATAGCAGAAATAGCAATGAAGAGGGCCTACTGGAGAGAGATCTATGATAACAATGTAGGAGAGAAAGTAGACAAAAGGTGTTGAAATGGTTAGAAAATAATAATGTAGGACTCAAAGGAGCTTAATTAATTAAATTCTTCAAGTAGATTATGGAGACAAGCGTTACAGATTCCTCTCAAGTGCTACAATTCTTGCAATCAAGCTCTCTCTCTCTCTCTCTCTCTCTCTCTCTCTCTCATTGGCTTTTGCTACCTTCACTTCTTGCAGCAAGCTTCTCAATTTCAATTTCAATTGTATAACTATCTCCACTGACACATGATTCAGTTTCAAATATACAACCTCAATACATGTTTTATATGCAATTTATCTTTGGGTCCGTTTGGTTGTCATAATTGACCGTAATTCATAAGTCGTAATTGATAAACTCTTTTATAGTTGTAAACGAGTTACATGCTTATAAGTTTTACGGTATTTGATTGGTAATATAAAGTTATAAGTAGGAAAGTATATTGTATTTTACGATGTTTGATTGTCATAATGTGTAAGTCGTAAGTGAAAAAGTTGAACATAGTGATTTAAAAAATTTGAATATTGAAAATAAATACTAAAAATACTAAATATTAAAAAAATATTAATATAACAAATAATATAAATTTGCATGACCACAAAATTAATTGTAAGTGAGTTGTAAGTGATTGGTAATTGGGTTGCAAGTGAGTGACAGTTAGGTTTCGTAGGTCTTTTACGAATTATGATCCAAACAAACACCGCAATTGTAATTGAGTTATAGGTCATTTACGAATTACGGCCTTTTTACGACCTTTTACGCGAAACAAACAACCCTTTTGTTCAAACATATATCATGCAATACATGTGTTGTACCTTTCATCTTTCTTCTGGTAGTGCAACCTTTGACTTCATTTTTTGCATATGAATTATATTGGTTGACAACCCCCATCTCGACTTTGAACAAGTTTGTATACTAACCCTCTTCCTAAAACTTGTTTGGTCATACCCAACTGTGAATCATAATTTGGTCCTTGGTCTTGCAATATACCAGCTTTAAATTATTCTCTTTGAATTGCTGTTCAATGTAATACATCATCTCAATATGTTTACTCCTTTCATGTACTATTGGATTCTTACAAGTGCAAATATATACAAACTTATGTCAACATAGACCTTTGTTGGTCCATCCTGTTATTGTTGTAGTTTCTTCATCAAGTTCCCAAGGCATGTTGCCTGACATTCGAACGTTGATGTCACTAGCTTGAGAATATAATTAAGAATCGCTTTTTCCATGCCCAAGAATACTGTTGAGTCAACGTTGAACATGTAACTGGTGTGATCTTCCTTTCATCTAAGTTCCACTGTAGCCACTATTTGTTTAGCTGCCTAGTCTTAAAACTTTATTCTGTGTATACAATAAGCCTTGATAAGTACTTTTTTTGACATACCTTGGGATTATCTTGGCAATCTTGAAGTGCTCTTGCTTTGGTTTCTCCATATAACAGCTTGCCGGCCCTACAGCTTACATTATATCAGATATTGTAATAGGCAAGTACCTCACATTTTTTACTAAGCTCTTGTAAAATATTGGATCCTAGGTCTTCATGGTGAGTCACATTACAATTTAGTTTCATCTTTAGCTGAACTTGTAATTGAATTGGAGTTGCTCATGTTGAATTTTCCTAAAACATGGTTGACTTTACTTCTTTTGCAAGATGTAAATTCCTATCTCTGATTGCGTATCTCCACACTAACAAAGTGGCACAGTTATCTAATATGAGTCATCTTGAACTCTTTAGTCATGACCATGCATCTTGAACTCTTCAAAAATCTTGGGCTTACTGTCATTGGACATTATACCAATTATAAAGAGGCACATGATCAAAATATGACCATCCTTCTTGGTGTACAAGGAATGTGCAAAAAGGCTAATGTCACAAAAATAGGGGGCTACATCATCTATTAATCAACTGAGGAGAGCGTTGGCTCCATTTTATGCTAGGGTTCCTGATGACGTGTTGACTGGACAGGTCGGCCAATTGACTTATTTAGCTATTCTACTTCAAATTAATTTTAGTTTGGGCTACTACTTGGATTCCTACTTGACCTTGATCAATTATTCTTCGTCATGGTCAAATCACTACTTTCTTTGTTTTTTTTCTTTTTCTTTTTTAGTGGATCACAACTACTTTTTCATCATTCAAATATGAATGCAAGACATACCAACATCATAGCTTTGATTGTTTCATATAGAAACGATTTGTTTGACTATTAATGTTCTTATTTCAAAAAATTGGGACCTAGAATTTTATTTTTGTACGACACTGTAGAAAATAAGTTTAGACTTCTAGAATCTTGTAGAAAATATCAAAGTGTCTGGTCCAATATTTTGAAGTGGCATGGATTTATTGTAAATAGTATCATCATAATAATTAGAAAAGGAAAACTTATAGTGGAACTGACTCTCTTTCAACCTATATTTATGTAAGTATAGCAGACCAATGGGAAATCATGGTGTTTTTGCTCAAACATTTTTGCGGCCCCTAAGTTTTTCTGCCCATTTTGTCCTTTAACATTTTATTTAGGGTCTGACATGTCTCCGAAGCATATAGCACTGAAACTTAGAACTATACTTATAATCAAGAGCTTTGATGGGAACAATATGTGAATTTTAGGTGCCTCTTCCATCATCTGAACTGGTTTCTCCTTTTCGGCTTGCTTTTCCACTGTATCAAGCACCTTCCAGTGAGCCGGCCTTATTAAACTTATATATAAATCTTTCCTCAGAATCAAACCAATATGATACAACCTGTCAATTCTGCCTATAACGATCTCAGATTTTTTATCACCTGAATTTATCTTAATCTTTACTTAAACATCAACAATAATTTAAGTAACTCGGATAGCTTAGAAAATTCTTAAAAATTATTCTAAATTTTGGCAGCACCTCCTCTATAATATAAAGTCTGCCTTGATACATTAATATATATAAAACAAACTTAACATCGACCATGTATTCAGATACAACATCCCATACAGTAATAATAAAATTTTGACTTAACATTGCCTACTTAGTTATAAATTCCCAATCACATAGATTCAGCCCACCTCAATGAAAAGGGTCAACAAAATTATTCCATAAATCTTATTTCAAAATAAGATTACTATACATAACCCTTATCATGTATCAATACTTCAACTATGTTTTACTTCGTAACCACTAATCTATACAAAATCAATATGTTCATACAAATAAGGATTTAAGTATAAAATATCAACTTTAATGTCACATAGAGCGCCTGACGATACCGATGCTATACTCCTAAAGCTCTTCGGTTGGGTCTTTACCTTGACCTGAAAATATTCAAACTGGGGGTGAACTCGATGTCTCAGTGAGTGAAGTTAAATTTATTATTAATTGAAATATGATATTGGTGGTGTGTGATATATATGATATATGAAATACAGTGTGTGTGAAACATAAATTTTCAGTATACATGGTACATGAAATATGTGATACGTGTATCTTAATTTGGTTATCTATTCACTTTCATTAATCATTCAATAAATTCTAGTGTATCCAAAACAATCAATGTTGATGTTTTCATTTCAAGTTAATAGATCGTATGCTAATGTTCCCATACATGTTATACATCCAATATACATTAATATCACACATCTACATGTAACACCATATATCACCGTTTTCCCCCTTTTCTTATATATATAAATAACAATGTCACTATCTTCTAACCCCACAGGCTCCTGCCAGGTCCTTCTTTTAGGTAACACCGTCTTCTAACCCCACCGGCTCTCGTCAGGCCCTTCTTCAAGTAACACCATTTTCTAACCCCACCGGCTTTTGTCGGGCCTTTCCTTCGTAACACCATTTGTACATACAACATAAACCCCATTCATCATCTCACAATTTTGTGAATATAATTTCATACTGTGTGATAGTACAATTATTATATATATCCCAGCTATTATCGTCACATACTCATGGATATATATACACCTAACACATAATTTATATTATTCAAACCACCGAAGCATATCTACCATATCCTTGTAGATTTGGAACACGTCACATATAATAATATTCCAAACATCAGATTCGGTGATATCATCTTGCACTCGTGAAAACGTGTCCATGTCGGGATCATCACGTATCGAAATAATACTAATACAAAATCAAGAATACTTTATTATTTAATCTTATCAATGCCTTCGTATACCATGTTCCACAAATTAATATTAAACAAGTTTATTTGTCGTGGGTACATTTATAATTATTGTATAATTAAATCCAATTTTTTGAAAATCCTCACTTACCTCTGTTCGATTCCAGTCATTACATCGCAGATAGGTAGCTCTCGTCTCCACAATTGCAATGACTTAAGAATTATCCGAATGTGACTCCGGATGGCTAAGATATCGCTCAGAAGCCAAATTCGATAATTAAAGGTTAGAATTGTAATATTTAAGGTCTAAACTATAAAAATTCTACTCCTCGGGACTAAACTGAAAATTTACTTTTATTTAAGTGGTAGGGTTGGGTCAGATCTTTAATGGATCGGGTTCATTTTGTTTTAAACCCACTTCTTAAACCTAACATGTTTCTTCTTCTTCTTCTTTTAACATGAACAACAACAGTAGCATTTTCTAAGAGAATCATCTTCCTTGGCTGAAACTTTTATCTTATGCTTTTGGGCAAAGTATGTAAGTATTATGGCACAGTCAGTCTCATATAGAGATTGCAACTGAATGCATGTCTCTTCTTGTGTGCATATATGTGTGTCCGCATGGATGTATAATTTGTGTCTGCATGGCGTGGACTCATACTTACATATATGTTTGTCTGTGCCTTTGTTGTTTGTGTATGCAGAGTGTGACACATGCCAACAACGAAAAGTTAGGGTTTATGGAGTGATTGGGGAAACTAATATATGGTTTATAAAAATTAGAGAAAAGATAAGATTTAGGTTTCATACTAGGTGAATTGCTCGCTCACATCATGCATCAGACACGAAAATTTAGGATTAGAACTTTGCACCCATGAGAATTGTTTCCCTCACTTTATGCTCCGCAGATAAAAATTTTAAGAAAGCCAATTAGAGTTTTGAATTTTAATAACTCATTCATTGATCTTCAAAATACCTCATACAAGAATATTTATAAATAAAGATCACTTGCATTACTCTTGTCCGGCTCCTAATCATGAAAGAACTCCTAAAATAAATCTCATAATTATAAAAAACTCCTAAAAAAATAATAAAAAGGAAAAACTAATAAAAATACTACTACTTCCTAATCTAACTTAACTCAAATTTTCTTTCTCCTTGCTCAAATAAGTCTTTCAATAGCTTTTTGGGTCTTCAATGTTCGGATCAGTTCTTCCCTAATTGGAAATAAACTCGTCCACGAGTTTAAAATGTGACATCATGAATCATCACGAAAGGAACAGTTGGAATGTTGGCTATGATTTTGATAGCTATGAACTGTATCAAATCCTCATTTTACGTAAAAAATCCTAATAAAAAAAATACTTGAAAGGGATCATACTCATCTGGCGACGTCAACATGAAAGTCTTAATCGATGATGGATAAAGAAGTGACTATCTTAGACTACACTGGAACTAGATCAAGTTACACTTGTGGCTCAAAAGGATAAAACGATGATGCTTTATTGGACAAGGAGGTGACGAACTCTGACGGTAGTGACTGTGGATAAAGTGTTGGCTCAGGCTCGAGTTCGGGTTCAATCAGTAACACTAGATCAAGCTCTTCTTCAGGTTCGAACTCAGACTCAGACAGTGATAGTGGATTGAATGATGTTTCAGGTACGAGCTCATACTCAGTCAATGGTACTGAATCAAATGGTGCTTCAGGTTCAAACTTGGACTCAGTCTTTAGACAATGTTTGAACCCATCTTAAGTCTAGAGTTGATTCTGGCATTGACTCTAATTCTTTCTTTAGATGTACCGCTAGCTCTAGCTTGGGTCTGACTCTGAATCTAGCTTTGAATCTGACTTTAGCTCGGTCATAATAGCTGGTCCAGAATCTTGCTTGTGCTCGGGCATAACTGGCTTAGAGACTGCGCTCAACCATAACCGGTATTGACTTGCGCTCATATATAATTGGCTTTAGACCTAACTTCTTATCCCAATATTTCTTAATTTAACGTGCTTGTTCCTACAAGGCTTTGATCTCTATAAAAATCTGATTCAACAGTTGTTCTCAAAAGTTATGTATGTCTTCATGAGGGCTTTGTTTTCCATAATTTACTGATTCAATAGCTTGATATCAATTATATCAGAAGGTTTCTTTTACGAATCCAACACCTCAAAAGTGTCCTGAATTTGGCTTCAGAACGGCTGAAAAACGGCCTGAATACCAATCTAGACTATAACGGGTTTGAATTTTGCAAATGATTAGATCTACAAGACTTGTTTATGGGTCGGATGTCAACCATGTTCAAGAGTCAGATCCAAACTTTTGCTTGCAGGTCGGATTGCACTGAGAAAGCAGATCGGTGTGGCGCGGATCTAAACTTGTTTGCGGGTCGATTCCACCTCAAGCAAAGCAGGTCGGGTGCAGGTCAAATCAGAGCCCAGTTAGGGGTACGAATTGGATCAGATCTATTGCTTGAGCTTGAAGCCGGAGTCGAAGTCACCAGTCGAAGATGAAGACGGCTAAGACGGCGTCGGTTTGTGTAGGTGTCGAGGAAAGAGGGGGGTTGAGATCAAGACCTATTCTCGAGAGAAGGCTGCCTTGATTAGATCGCGATCAAGATAAATTGGGAAGATGTTGTCGTTGAATGGACAAGGAGCGAAAAAGAGAGGTTGTCGGCGAGTCTTGTCACTGAGGGAGAGAAGATTGGGGTAATCGGATCTCGATGATGGTGATTAGAGCTGAGTGATGTCAGCTCGAGGTGAAAAGAAGAGGTGTTGATGAGTTCAGGTGTCCTTGTGGCGGCACGAGAGGAGAAGAGATCGGGGTTGTCGATGGGTTTCATAGAGTTTGGTTCTAAGGTCGTAGGTTCAGATTGGAGTCGGTGGTGAAGTCTGCGAGATCTGTCGGTGATGTGAGGGAGGCTAGAAGGGACAAGGTGTTTGTGAAGAGGTCGAAAAAGGTGATGTCGGCTATTGTCAGAGGGTGAGGAGGGATGGGTTCATGGTGAGGTTTCTAACGCTAGGCTTAGGGTTGGGTGTTGAGAGAAGAAGGAAGAAAAGATTGAGAGTTGGGTTTTGGATTGCTTTGGTGAGAAGAGGAAGAATATGATGAATAATGTAGTTTTTGAATTTTGGAAGATTTTAGGGTAATATTTGGGAAATTTTGAACAATAACTTTATTTTTGCTGATCAATGAAAAACTAGTGGAGAAGAAAAAAGAGTTCTAATTTTTTCTTTTTCGGGGGGTGTTTGGTTGTAAGGAAGTGAGCGGAAGTAAGGAAATAGAGAAGTATAATTGCTCAGTTCTCTATCTATCCAAACACTGGAAAAGAAAATAAGAAAACCCTTTTTCTTTTTCTCTTTTCTCTTTTACACAACCATTTCCTCACTTTCAGAGTGTTACAGTTAATTTTGTGGTCATGTAAATCTCATTTGTAATAAGTTGTAGCACAAAATAGTTAATTTTTTGATCATGTAAATCTCACTTGCATTCTAATTACAGTTCATATTTTATTTTTCTTAATTAATTTTTATTTAATATTTTTTTACGGTCAACTTTGTGGTCAACTTTTCCACTTCCACTTCCACATTATCATCCAAACACCGAAAATGATATAACATTTTTCAAACCACACTTCCTAAAAGCATCCAAACACCGGAAAACTTACTAACCAATTCTCAAGTTCCAAAGGGAACTATTGCCACTTCCTCACTTCTTCACTTCCTCACTTCCACCCTTAAACAAACAGGCCTAGAAGAACTATGAAGATGATGGATGAAATCTAAATCTAATTCTAGTGTTTTGGATTTTTGGTGAATGAATTCAGAAATTTAGCTTTGATATCAAATTTGACGTAAGACGAAAGCGAAAAAATAGAATTTGTGGTGAGATTGGGAAAAACTAAACTAGGGTTTATAAAAATTGGGAAAAAAAAGATTTAGACTTTGCATCTAAGCGAATTGCTCACTCATTTTACGTATCACACATGAAAATTTAGGATTAGGAATTCGTATCCAAGAGGATTGCTTCCCCAACTTTATGCTTTGCACACAAAGTTTTAAGAAAACCAATTACGATTTCAAATTTTAATAACTCATTCATTCACTGATTTTCAAAATACATCATACGTGAGTGTTTATAGACAAAGTTCACATATATTACTTGTGCTCTTAATTATAGGAGAACTTCTAAAAGAAATCTCCAAATCATAAAAGAACTCCCAAAAAAATAATAAAAAAGAAACTATTAAAAAAATATTACTCTAACTCCTAATCAAATCCATCTCAGATTTCTCTTCTTCTTGTTCGAATAAGTCTTCCAATAGTTTATTAGGTCTTCAATGTCGTCATCAGAGTGTGTGTCAAATATAAACACACATATGGTTTTGTTGTGTGATTGTGTACATATGTGTTTGTACATGCTTGTGAAGTTATACTCTCAGAGCATTTCCTAAAGCTTTTCATTGAAACAGTTTCAGGTGTAAATTTTACAGTATAAAGGTTATTTGAGTTTTCCCCCCTGTTAACTTTGATCTCTTTTTCTTGCATAGATTAAACAGTGATCGGTCATAGGAATCTTGCTTAAAAGTATTATTGTGTGTTCATTTTCTACTTCAGCAAAAAATAAATAAACCCACATCTTCTGGTCATATTTTTCAGACACTTCGTGGTCCCATGCATAAACTATTGGCTGGAAAGAATTGCAAGAGTTCTGTTGATAATGGAAAGAAACCAGCGTATATAAAGAATCTGCCGAAGAATCACAAGTTAAAACATTTACAATCTTCAAAACCAATCTCCAAGAAGCAGAAGGAGCCAGGACAGGTTCTTCGAGTTCACAGCATTCTGAAGAATCCCACTAGAGGTACTAAGAAAAATGCAGGTACGAAAACAAATAAACAAGGAGGTCATTTAATAAATTTCGGTTGTGAATCAGAAAAAGGTACTACATTTTCTGGTAAAGATGATATACTTGGTCATACCAACAATTGTTCACCTATTGATATTCCTCAATTGAGAAGCCTTTGCAAAATCTTCTCAGATGTCTTGGCTGCCTCATCAGCCTTAAAAGATACATGCAAAGGAGGCGATGTGCCAGCTGCTTCTGATGTGGCTCAGGCTGAGAATGCTAGTGATACAATTGTTGCTGAAAACATAGTTGAGATGAAGAATGGAACCTCATCTGAAAATCAGCAGTTATCTGAATCTCACAGTGATCTCACGCCTCCAATGTGTACATATCCCAGTCACAAGAACTTTTCTGACACAGAGAGGGCCTCATTTTCCATAACTGCTGATGAAAATCACTCCATGCAGAGTTATAATGATGTAGATCGCATTATCCCAGGGACCTCAACTTTATTAGCTAGTGACAAACATTTGGATGATCCAAGGGTTCTGGACTGCATCCGTAGTGAGGGATTGAGTTCTCATTCCGATATTCAAGTGAAAGAGACTTGTCCCGAGACATCCGATACCCAATCTCTTGTTACTTCCTTGGAAAGGTGTTCATCAAGGTCTGATGTAACGGGTTCGCTGAGCTTTATCAGAAATCCAAGTCCACTGCATTCAATACCCTGTTCAGGGATGAGCATAGAGGAAAACGGAAGGCAGCCCCAACCACCTGTAGACCCCTTGACAGATTCCCGTTGGCAGATTACAGAGTTTCATGCAATGCACCATCTCCCTTCAAAAGGCTTAATGGAGAACGTGCATACTTCGGTGGGGTCAAGATTGGTGCCACATCCCGTACCAACCGGCAAGGACAAGTGCACAGGTGAGGGCTTTGTTGGTTTGCCTCTTAATTCACAAGGGGAATTTATCCATCTGAATTCTGGTGCAAATTTTGGTTTTAACGAGATCAGTAAGAGGCAAAATGTGGTACAGGGTTCAATCCATAGCTGTCCAGTTCCTAACTCTGCCGAGCCCAGGACTAGTGTCAATCATGTAAAAATAATGGAAGGGAAATTTTCTGGTGCAACATTGAATCAAGAGGATAGGTCAAGTTGGTTTCCGGAGCAGTACTTTCATGTCAGCAAACCAGCAATACCTGGGAGTGGTTGTACTAATTTGCGAGGTTTTGATAGATGTGGAGTTCAAAGAAATGATGCTCTAAGTGACAAGATTTTCCTTCATGACCATAATCTAAGGGAAGTATCTTGCCACGGATGCAGGGAGGATAATCGTACTCGGAATTATATTGATAGGGTAAATTTTCAAGCAGAAGGGAATTTGGATCGTGTGCCGCAGCCCAATATTCAACAAACGATGCGACTGATGGGTAAAAATGTAACAGTTAGTAGCAATAACAAAGGATGCCAAAGCTATGATGATGGTAGAATATGGACTGACAAGGAAGTGGTAACTGGTAACTGTGCCTCTGCCGGGGTTTCAGATAGGCCACTTCCACAGCAATGGTTGCAGCAGCAATGGTTTCCTCATCAATCAAATGGGATGCCAAAAAGTAATTTATGCCGTGCAGTAGATGCTTCATCAAACCTTTATCATATGCCAGAAATTGCACCTAGATTGGGCCTTACGCAATTCGATTATCGACCACAATGGATATCGAGAAATGGCACTTCCTCAACTACAGGAAACCGCTGCCTGAAGGTGGACTTCATTAGCCATCCCCTTAACTCACCGTCTTTGCGGAATGAGACTTCCAAGTCCATAGTGAATTCTATTCCAGGGCTCACATCTATTAAAATGGGGCATCTACTTCCTATGGTGGCATCTAATCCTCCTAAAGCTTACCAGCATACAATTTTGAATTCTACTCATGGCAAGCATAGCCAGGGCATTGCATACGGTACGACGACTTTTCGTCCTCCCTTTTTGTATCAGGAAACTAGGGGTTCTTTCCAATCATCACCAACTAATAACTCACCGAATCTTCCTCAGTGGCTGTTAAATGCAAAGCAGCAAAAGCAAAGCCAAGAATCTTCTTGTTCATGTTACTCTGATCCAGTTGCTTCTCATCAACACAGAAATATGGCTCACACTAATCTCTTTCCCCTTCCATCTTCACATCCCACATCGACTATCCGTTTTCCTGTTGCTGCTGCCACTACCTCCCAAAGGGGTGGGGTATCTACTCCATCTTTAGTTCAATCTTCATTTATTCCACCCTGTACGACAAGCAAATCAGGGAATGCAGTGGATAACTCCAGTAGAAGCAAGACCATGAACAGAGGAGGGACAAATCTTAATTTTACATATTTGAAATATTCGGATAGTGCTCGCAAAACTAGAAAAAGGCCTGCAGTTAAAGATGATGTGTTCATGAAACCATCAAAGAAGCCTTTTCTGAAAAAGCAAGAGGACATAAGTGCTTCAGCAGGTCCTGGACAAGGAGAACAGATGCACAGATATACACCATATGAAACCAGCAAAGAAGCCTTTTCTGTAGTTAAAGATGCTGAGAAGACGATTGATGCAAACAATTCAGAAATTATTAGTGAAAAGGAAGGTTTGAATACTCTATCTCTGTCATGTTCTTCAAAAGTCGATGTTGGGTCAAGATCTGGACCTATAAAACTAGGTGCAGGAGCAAAGCATATATTGAAACCCAGTCAAGATATGGACCAAGACAATTCCAGGCCAACATTTTCAACGATTCCCTTTTCTGTTGGGAACACTTCAGGTAAGGTTCTAGATCCTCAAATGAATGCAGCAGAAATTTACAGGTTTTAGAGGATACTCTCAATCTGGCAACTGAAGTTCCTGGATTGTTTCACTTGCACCTCATGTTTTATCCAACTGGCAGTAAGAATGGTTGGTTACTGGCTAAAACCACCAGTCTAGTAGTACAAAATGCTGCTGTTGTGTTTGATGGAAATGACTAAACCGGTTATGCAACTCTTTCTTTTGGGTTTTGCAAATTCTTTTTCTTCCATCTAGGCAAAATTTCCTCAGAATTTATAAGGTAACTACATAAAGCTCAATGTCCACGGTTACATTGCTACTTTTAGTACATTATTATTCTGTACTTTGTTGATCGCTAATGTCTGTTAGCATAAATGTACTGTTGCCATTTGACTATGACTTGGTATCTATGACATTTCATGATCATGTGGCTGTTTTGATTTTAACAAGTCTGGGAAATGCTAATCAGTTGAGAATCATCCTTATATCTTGATATTTCTATTGATATAGCAATATCCGATATTTTTTTCTTTCTGTTCTTGGAAATTATGTAATACTTGACCTTTTCTTTTTCCTTTGCGCTTATATTCCACAGTTACATTGCTTGTTGTGTGCATTCTGCAATAGATAATCGTAGACACTTTTAACTTGTATTCATCTATTCAACATGTATAATCTTAGACTGTTTTTAACTTAAGTTCGTCTATTCGGCATATATTGTTCTGTCTAACTACTTTTTAACTGTTTATTGTAACTACTACATTATTTTAGGCATTCAATGATTGGAAACTTTGTCTATGCAGATAATGGTTACTTTATTATTAAAAACAAGACAACCAACTCTTGTATTTATGATGGTATATAACAGATTCATATTCTGTACTGGAGAGTGACTGCGAATTGAGACCTTATTTCCTTGCACGGGAATTTGTAAAAATGAATAGGAAGACTCTTTTTAAAGCTGCAGTACTGAAGGATGCCAATGTAAGGTTCCTGCTATGCATGATTGTTGTCATAACAGGTGTCATGCATGAACTTATAGGTTGCTTTAAGAAATTGTCTTGTGAAAACCCATCAAGGATTGATGAATTTTCAGTGAGATGCTTGCATGCCTTTTCAGCAGGAGTTATTTGTGATCCTAGAATGCTCAATTGTACTTCTGTAAGTTTCACTTCTTAGGATTTTGTCTTGTTTTCAAAAGGGGATTATGGTTCAAGAAGATCCAATCGAGTTGGAGAAGATGATGACTTGAAATAAAAGAAGCAAATTCAACGGGTGCAAATTAGTCGACTTATAATATGTATAAATCGACTAACGCACAAGACTAGTCGACTAGCAGTCGACTTGGGTAGATATAGAGGCTGAAACAGAGAGGAAGTATTATACAATAGTTGACAATATAGATTATAAGTCGACTATATAGATTATAAGGGTAGATACAGAGGCAGAAACAGAGAGAAAGCATTATACAATAGTTGACAATATAGATTATAAGTCGACTATATAGATTATAAGTCGACTAATGAAAGAGATTAGTCAACTAATCATCCTGATAAGTCGATTGATCGATGCATTTTCTGAAGCAGAATTGGTTTTTTTTTTCAGGCGCATGTTTTCTTTTCTGGGAATACGAATAGGATTCAGTTTCTATTCAATGAAAGTTTATTTCTAAAGCTTAAAGAGTCTAAAATTCTTCTAGATCAAGAAGATTAATTCCTAATAAGATTGATTAAGATTCTTCAAGTATGCAATGATCAAGATCATCTCATAGTTCAAATAGGAGTTGTACTGTAAAATTCTATAAATAAAGATTATAATCTAGCATTGTAAAAAATAGAGAAAGCACAGAAAAATGTGAAGAACACCAAGAAAGATAAGAAAGAGAGGAGTAAGATAAAAGTGCATAGAGAGAAGGTATTACTCTTATAATCTAGGTCTAGATTATAGGAGAAGGTGGATACTCTTGTTACATGAAGAGGAAGGTTAGATCTCTTTGTATCAAGTTCATTAATAAAACTCTCTCATGTTCTCTCCCCGTGGATGTAGGCCAGGTTTGAGCCGAATCATATTAAATCCTCGTGTTATGTTTATTATTCCTTTGTCTAGATATTACTAGTTGCTTTATAATAGTTTTTATTTTGCAAGTATTGTCATATTGGCAAGTTTCGCATACGTCAATCTTGGGAGTAACAAATTGGTGTCATAGAGCGCCAAATTGTTACAACAATTGGTATCAAAACTAAAGATTGACTAAGGGTGATATGTCAAAGATAGGAAGTTCTATGACAAAGTTTGAGGTCGAGAATTTCAATGGCAAAGGAAACTTCGGTTTATGGTAAAAGAGGGTGAAGACATTGCTGGTGTAACAGGGTCTTCACAAGACCTTATAGGGTAAGTCATCAAAACCTGCAGGTATGTCAGATGAGAACTGGGAGAAAATAAATCTAAAGGCTGCAAGCACGATCCAATTATGTCTCGCAGATGAGATAATGTACAACGTGATGGATGAAGAAACGGCTACACGATTGTGGTCAAGATTAGATACATTGTATATGATGAAAAGCATCTCCAATAAGCTGTATCTCAAAAAATAATTATATAGGCCATACATGAACGAAGGGATAGCAGTGTTAGAGCATTTAAACTTCTTCAATAAGGTCGTCAGCGAGTTTCTAGCTGTTGATATCAAGATTGACGAGGAGAATAAGGTGTTGATACTTCCCAGTTCGCTTTCACAGTCATATGATCATATCATCATACTATGCTCTACGGTAAGGAAACTCGCATCTTGGAGGAGCTCACGTCAACTCTCTTATCTAATGAGGCTAGAAAAAATTTAAATCAAGAATAGCAGACAGGATAGGGTTTGGTGGTCAGGGAAGAAAAGGAAGAGGAGAAGAAAAAAAGATCCGGATTCGTCAAAGGCATGTCACTTTTCTCATAGGGAAGGTCAAAGGAAAAATGACTGCAAGCATCGGTAAAAGTGATTGGAGAAGAAGAGGCAAGCTGCGGATGCAGACGTGGCAAGCAGTGTAGCGGACACTGAAGTATCAATAGCTTCTCATGTTGAAGACAACACTTCTCAAAATAAAGGCTGAATATTTGACTCGGGTAGTACGGTTCATGTATGTTCCCAAAAAGAGCTATTCAAACTTCTTGGTTGCAAAAGAGGAAGGGATTGTTAAGATTGTGGTTTGGCTTACGAGGTCATCAATACTGGGACAATCAAGATTGCAGAAGGAGAAGGGACGGTGGGCGTTCTAGAGGTGGTTCGGTATATCCCGGAGGCACGGTATAACTAATATCTATAGGGGTGCTCGATGAAAAAAGATCCGAATACAAGTGCAATACGACATTGTCACAGTTAGCGAAGGAGACAGGGTAATCCTGAAAGGAGAGAAGTGTGAAGGGTTATAAAAACTGAAGGAAGAAAACTCAGTTCGCGGTGGAGTTTTAGGGATAAGCTTGGAAGGAAGCTCATTGCGAGGTAAAGCTTTAAGAAAGACTGTAATGGAACGTGAACAGGGTTAAAGTGTAACACTTGTCTTAACTAATCACCTTTTTCTTAACGCTTGAATGCTTTAGGGAGGTGATGTGGAAACAATTATTCATGTAAGATACTTATACTATATATAATACCATACATATTAGTATGTATATTATTCATGTATATGGATTTAGTACACACACATGCATGTTGACTTCTTTACCATACCCCCATCATACTTGTTGGTACAAGTACTTCATGAAGGGGGGAGGGATGGGAATCTTACTTATAGGAGTAAGGTATAGGTGTAGGGAGATGGTGATAGGGGGGCACTTGGCGTGATATCATTGAAGGGAATGAAGTATAAATAGGGAGAAAATGAGGAGAAAACTCTCATTTGGCAACACTACTTCTCCTCTTCATTTCCAACTCCAAACTCCCTCCCTTCTCTTAATTGCAGCCGGCCAGGAAAACAGCCAGTAGCCATTCCTTTTCCCTCCATTTTCTTCACCTACACATACTCTCTCTCCCTCTCATTCCCTCACAAATCTTTCACTTAGTTCCTTTATACTAAAAAGGGTTCCTTTACCTATTTTATCTCCTCCAAAGGGCTAATAGAACATGAAAAAGTGATGATCTAATATTACCTTAGAAGAAATTCTTGAAGAACGAGGTTGGCCTAGGTTATCAAGTTAGGAGGGTGATATTAGTTGAAAAAGGTAAGCAAATCTTTATACTCTTTTAACTAAAAATTAATTATGACATTGTTATGGTCTTATAAACTCTATTATAGCCGGTGATCAAGCTTGATAAGGGGATATTCTCTTCAAGGGTGAGTAGAACATCCAAACCCCAAATAATAGTAAGTAGTGTAAAGTTTGAAATAAAGTAGAGAATTACTAAGTCATAAGTGGACGTGAAATTGAATGATAATGCATGTGTTTGGTTTATAGACTGTATGTGTACATTATATCCTACGGTGATATGTTGTTGTTATTTTCATGTATGCTTACCATTATGCATGATCGACATGTTATTGTGTGTATACATGATAGTCAAACACATGCCTCTTAAGAAGAAATAGTTTTATGAATAAACATCATACTTGATTTTATGCATATATATGGCTATGCATATATTAAGATGATATAATGTGTTGGTTATCTTGAAAAGGCTCACATTTGGTTAACTTAACAAGTTGTTATTTATACATGTTAATGACTTCTATAATGCTGGCATAATGTAAAGTAGAAATTATGAAAATTATTATGTTGTCATTACTCTATGAATCCTTACGTGTTGTTATTACTTGAAGGATATGATTATTGCATATTTGGTGGAAGGGACCGAGTTGAACCGAAAGTGACCGAATGGGAGAATATTACTATAATATATAGGAGAAAGGGACCGGGTTGAGCCGAAGGTAATCGAAGGGGAAAACATTTCGTTGAATAACGTATAGGAGGAAGGGACCGGGTTTAACCGGAGGTGACCGAAGGGGGAGTCCAATTTTATGTTTAACAAGTGTGTTAATATGGCTAAGATGGAAATTGCATGTTAAAACTATATAATTTTTTTTAACTTTAAACTCTGTGATGAGTCGATTGATATAGGCAAATTCCAACAATATAAGTCGACTAACCCTCGGACCAAGTGGACTATAGATAGGAGATTCTATTATATAAGTCGCTGGAAACCACCCCTAGTCGACTATACAAGATAGGTTAGTCGACTAGCTTTAGTTACAGGTAGCAAATAGAGAGTGGACATCTTCTTTTAGCCATAATTAGTCGACTATAGATGGTGATAAGTCGACTAGTATCTAGAGTAGTCGACTATACAAGATAGGGTAGTTGATTAAAATTGTTATAAGCAAAGAATAGAAAGTACACATCTTTTTGGTTAAGATTTAGTCGACTGTAGATGGTTTATAAGTCGACTAGTACCTAGAGTAGTCGACTATACAAGTTAGGGTAGTCGACTAGGTAAGTCACAGGTAATCAACAGAGAGTGAATATCTTTTTGGACAGCGCCCAGTCGACTATAGCTTCAAGGTAAGTCGACTAATAGTAGTATTAGTCGACTATAGGAATGGGCAAGTCGACTAATAGGACCAATTATTGTGTTTTGGTCAGGACTTCAGCAAATACCTAAAGATATACAAAAATGGTATAAATTATAATTGTTAACCTTATGATAAATCCCAAATAGACATACATAATGGTCATGCATATAATTACTGTTTTACTCACTGAGCTGTCGAGCTCACTCTGTGTTAATAATCACCTTCAGGTTTGGATAAAGTCAAGGGACCCGCTTAATGGCGATATGTGGGATAGGTGATAGCGGGAGATATTTTCACCCTTTTAGCATGTTCTTTTAATATATATATTATTTTAGAAAAACTAAGTAAAACTTCTATGTTGATGTTTGCCATGAACTTTTGTAAATATTGAAATGCTTGTATTATTAGGTGCTTGAATCGAATCTTGTATAATATTGTGGAGTTTTATGGAATAGTAATGTGTAGGCTATGTTTCCTACCGGATTGTTAGATCAATGTTTGAAAATATGATAAATCATGCTGAGATCACATATGCATTTTGAGTGGAATATATTGTGAAGTCTTAAGTAGGCTGACGTTAGCCGAAATTGAAGTGTTGTATCTTAATGGGTCCCACGCTTGGATTAAGAAAAATCAAGATGATTTGTGATAACTGAAAATATAAAGACTGAGACCGTTACATAAATTGTTGCGGGAAGGAGAAAGGGTGAATTCGGGTAAGGCTCAAGATGGCCCAAATCATGGCAGTGAAACAGCTAAAGGCCCTGGGGAGAGAGGGAAAGAGTTAAAGGCTCACGGTACAGTTACAGCCAAGAAAAGAATTAAGGTAATCCAAAATCTCAAGATATTTTACTAAAGGCTTGAAAAGTAAGTAAAGATGGAGATTGTTAGAATTTTGTCTTTTTAAGAAGAGATTATAGTTCAAGAAGATCCAATCAATTTGGAAAAGATGATGACTTGAAACAGAATAAGCAAACCCAGTGGATGCAGATTAGTCGATTTATAATACTATGTATAAGATGACTAACACACAAGACCAGTCGACTAGTAGTCGACTGGGGCAGATACGGAGGCAAAAACAGAAAGGAAACATTATGCAGTAGTCGACTATATAGATTATAAGTCAAGTAATGAAAGAAATTAGTCGACTAGTCATTTTGATAAGTCGACGAATCGAGGCGTTTCCTGAAGCAGAATCAGTTTTCTTTTCAGGCGCATGTTTCTTTTTCTAGTGGAATATGAATAGAATTCAATTTTTATTCAATGAAAAGTTTATTTGTAAAGATTAAAGGGTCTAGAATTCTTCTAAATCAAGGAGATCAACTCCTAAAGGATTGATCAAGACTCTTCGAGCATCCAATGACCAAGATCATTTCATAGTCTAAATAGGAGTTGTATAGTAAAATCTTACAAATAAAGGTAGTAACTCAGCAGTGTAAGAAACAGAGAAAGCAAAGAAAAAAGTGGAGAAATCAAGAAAGTTAAGAAAGAGAGGAGCAAGATGAAGGTGCATAGAGAGAAGATAATACTCTTGTAATTTAAATCTAAATTAAAGAGAAAGGTGAATACTTTTGTTGCATCAAGATAAATATTAGATCTCTTTGTATCAAGTTTATTAATAAAGCTCTCTCAAGTTCTCTCCCCGTAGACGTAGGCTAAGTTTGGGTCAACCATGTTAAATTCTCGTGGTATTTCTTATTACTCTTTTATTTAGGTATTACTAGTTTGCTTTCCAATAGTTTTTCTTTTGTAAGTATTGTCATATTGTCAAGTTTTGCATATGTCGATCCCGAGAGTAACAAATTGGTGTCATAAAGCATCAATTTGTTACTACATCACTGTGATCTATTGTTTTGGTTCACAAATTAGTTTGCTTTATATGCATCGATCATCTTAGTATGCATCTATGATACGTAGGACATTTCTCCCGCATAAAATTTGGCATGTCCGACACATGTAGGCACGATACGTGTTCCATGTGTGTCAGACACAGTGTTCGACACCTACAAATGTATGAACCATTATTTACCTAGAAAAATACACATAAGATGAATTATATGTCTTCAACAAAAGTTAACTATTTTGTAGATCATTTTACGAAATTAAGTTCTATTTTATTAATATTAGCCAAATACATATAATTCTTAATCAAATATGCATATATTTAGAAAAAAATTGTATATTTAGCCGTGTCCTCGTGTCTGATTTTGGACAATTGCCTTGTTCGACAACTCATGTCTGTGTTGGAATACGACACTTGTGTCCGTGTCTTCAAATCACAGGTAGACATATGTTTGGGGAATGTAACAGGCAACAGTCTATAATATTATAGGTTTCTAGCATAGAAATAGTTTATATGTGAAAATTTCAAATTTTAGACCAGTCAGACTTTTTAATTATTTCAGCTACTGATCTAAGTAATTTGACAGTCACACCACAGTGAGGATTAAAGCCATGGCTCTTGGTTTCCTGTGATTATATTGTCAGGCTCCTTTTTCAAGAATGTTCAATATATTAGGCCTGATAAGCTTTTGTTACTTGATATGGACATGGTCAGGTTGACATAAATGCAACACACTGACAGGTGGTAAATTCTAAAAAAATACGCATGACATGTTTTTCTGACACGTTTATCTACACATATCAGACATGATTAGGCTTCAAAATAGGAGTTTTCGTGCTACATGTTATTCTATGTTAGTCTGTTTTACTTAAAATCATTTAATATCCCCTTTAATCTCTAAGAAGTCTTGTATAAGAAAAGAAAAAAGTACAAAAATATTGTATGTGAAATTTCAATTGATATTATTGAAGTTTTTGCCACTATACTAAAACTTCGATGTTGCAATAACGGTTGAGGGTAATACTTTTATATTTAAACACGCCCAATAGGTCGATTGTTGTGATGATTGATATGCTATGATACCAATTATTACTCCCAGGATCGATATTTGCGAAACTTAGCAATATAATCAGTACTTGCAAATGAAAACTATTGTGAAGCAAACTAGTAATACCCAGAACAAAAGAGTAAAAAGAAAGCACACGAGAATTTAACGTGATTCAGCCCAAACTTGGCCTATATCTACGAAGAGAGAACTTAAGAGAGCTTTATTAATAAACTTAGTACAAAGAGATCCAACCTTCTTTGTGATGCAACAAGAGTATTCACCTTTTTTCCTAATCTAGATTTAGGTTACAAGAATATTACCTTATCTCTATGCATTTTCATCTTACTCCTTTTTTCTTGGCTTCTTTCTGATCTCCTTAGTGTTCACCTTTTTCTCCTCGAGATCAGCTTGATTGCGACAATTACAATGCTGGATTATAAGCTTTATTTATAGAATTTTATAATACAACTCTTATTTGGACTATGAGAATTCTTGGCCTTTAGATGGTTGAAAAATCTTGATCAATCTATTAGGAGTTGATCTCCTTGATTTAGAAGGATTTTAGACGCAATAACCTTTAGAAATAAACCTTCATTAAATAGAAATTAAATTCAATTTGTATCCCATAAGAATAAGAAAACCTGCGCCTGAAAAGAAAACTGATTCTACTTCAGAAACACCGCGTATAATGGACTAGTCCTTAAAGCTAGTCGACTAATACCTCTAATTAGTCGATTAATAACTTTAGTTAGTCGACTACTGTAAAATTGTTTCCTTTCTATATCCTGCCTAGTCGACTATATATAGTCGAGTAGTATTGCATATTAGTCGACTAATTAACTGACTAGTTGACTAATCTGTACCAAACTTGGATCTGTTTCTTTCTGCTTCAAGTCATCATCTTCTCTAACTTATTTGGATCTTCTTGGACTATCATATCCTCTTGAAAATAAGGCAAAATCCTAATAATCTTCACTCTGATTTGTTTTTTAAGCCTTTAGTAAAATAACTTAAGATTCCGCATAAATTCCTTGATTCTTTTCTTGGTTGTAACCGTGTTGTGAAGCCTTTAACTCTTGCCTCATCTCCCCGCGGCCTTTGGCTGATTTACCGCCATGGCTTGGGTAATCTCGGGCCTTGCCCAAATGCACCTTTCTTCTTCCCGCAACACTTTGATCCGGTTCACGCCCCGTTGCAGTCTTCCTTGAAACTCCACCTCACGATAAACTCCCTTCCACGTTTATCCTTGAAACTCCACCTTGAACTAAGTTTTCTTTTTTCAGCTTGTATAACCCTCCACGCTTCTCTTCTTCCAGGATTACTCTGTCTCCTTGGCTAACTGTGACAACGCCTTATTACACTTTGATCTGACATCCTTCTTCATCGAGCATCCTTATGGATATTAGATTATAGCGTGCCTCCGGGACATATCAGACCGCCTCCAAAGCACGCACCGTTCCATCTCTTTCTGTAATCTTGACTGTCTCAGTGTCATGACCTCACAAGCCGAGCCATATACCATCTTGACAATCCCTTCCTCCTTTGTAACAAAGGAGTTGAGCAGCTCTTTTTATGAACATACATGAACTGTACTACATGAATCAAATATCCACCCTTTACCTTGAGAAGTGTTATTTCGTAGGAAGCCATTAATACTTCGGTATTCTCTGCACCACTCACAGCTTGCCCCTTCTTCTTCAATCACTCTTATCGATGCTTGCAGTCATTCTTCCAATGACTTTGACAAAAGTGACATGCCTTTGATGAGCCCAGACCTTTCTTTCCTTCTCTTCTTCCTGTGACCACCAAACCTGATCCTGTCGGCTCTTCTTGATTTAGCATTTTCCTAATCTCATTAGATAAGAGAGTTGACGTGACCACCTCCAAGGAGAGACTTTCCTTACCGTAGAATATGGTGGTGATGATGTGATCATATGACTTTGGAAGCGAACTGAGAAGTATCAACGTCGTGTCCTCCTCGTCGATATTGACATCAACAGCTAGAAGCTCGCTAATGACCTTATTGAAAAGTTTAGATGCTCCAACACTGCTGTCCCTTCATTCATGCGTATCCGATATAGTTATTTCTTAAGATACAACTTGTTGGAGAGGCTTTTCGTCATATACAACATTTCTAGTCTTGGCTACAATCCTGTAGTCGTTTCTTCATTTATCACGATGTACATTACCTCGTCTGCGAGACATAGTTCGATCGTGCTTGCGCCTTTAGATCCATCTCCTCCCAATCCTTGTTTGACGTACCTGCAGGTTTTGCTGACTTACCCTGCAAGGTCTTGTGAAGACTCTGTTGCACCAACATCGCCTTCACCCTCTTTTGCTATAAGCCGACGTTTCCTTTGCCATTTCACTTCTCAACTTTGAAATTTGTCGTAGAACTTTCTATCTTTGACATATCGCCTTTCATCAACCTTTAGCTTGGATACCAATTATTGTGACGATTGATATGCTTATACCAGTTGTTACTCTCAGGATCGACGTTTGCGGAACTTGATAATATGAGCAGTACTTGCAAACGAAAACTATTACAAAGTAAACTAGTAATATCTAGATAAAAGAGTAAAAAGGAAGTACATGAGGATTAAACATGGATCGGCCCAAACTTGGCCTACGTCCACGGAAAAAAAACTTGAGAGAGCTTTATTAATAAACTTGGTACAAAGAGATCTAACCTTCCTCTTGATGAAATAAGAGTATTCATTTTTCTTCTTAATCTAGATTTAGATTACAAGAGTATTACCTTATCACTATACACCTTCACCTTGCTCATCTCTTTCTTGGCTTCTTTCTGATCACCTTGGTGTTCTTCACCTTTTTCTCCTTGAGATCAGCTTGATTGAGATAATTACAATGCTGAGTTACAACCTTTATTTATAGAACTTTACAATACAACTCTTATTTAGACTATGAGATAATCTTAGTTTTAGATGGTTGAAGAATCTTGATCAATCTTATTAGGAGTTGATCTCCTTGATTTAGAAGGGTTCTAAACTCTTTAATCTTTGAAAACAAACCTTCATTGAATAAAAATTTAATCTAATTCGTATCTCAGGAGAATAAGAAAACTTGAAAAGGAAACTGATTATGCTTCAGAAATGTTGCGTATAGTCTACTAGTCCTTAAAGCTAGTCGACTAATACCTCTAATTAATCGACTAATAACTTTAGTTAATCGACTACTGTAAAACTGTTTCCTCTCTGTATCCTACCTAGTCGACTATATATAATTGACTAGTATTGTGTATTAGTCGACTAATCAACTGACTAGTCGATTAATCTGCACCAAATTTGAATCTGTTTCTTTCGCTTCAAGCCATAGTCTTCTCCAAATTATTTGAATCTTCTTGGACCATCATCTCCTCTTGAAAACAAGGGAAAATCTAACATCGAGCACCCATTTTAATAAAACTTTGGCTTTTGCACAGCAGTACTTTTAATTTTCAATTCTCTTCTTAAATGTGTGCCCGCTGGAAACTGCAAATAGATTGCTCTAATACTATATGAGAGTTCATGCCACACATTAAATCTCTGAAGTTGCGGTGAATGTTAAGGGTAATATTTTTATATTCTAACAAATGCTAATGAAATTTTCTGTTAAAAACAAAGAAAATGAGTCTGAGGGGTTCACTTGCAATCTTGTGTAATATTGCGGGTATGAGAATGTATATGGAGATGCAAGCACACTGGAGCTTATGGTGAATTTAGCGCTTCAAGTGCTGTTGCATTTTGGCAACTCAAAAACTAACCATACCTTTTTGCAAGAGATACACACTCGCGCCTAATTTGATTCGTAGTTTGACCATCATCTTTGAGGTTATTTTGCGTTTTCTATTTCAGATAGAATTATCACATGCATATTGGAGACCTTCTTATTGATAAGAGACTTCTATTTGTCAGTTTTTTTTTTTTTATTAGTGAGAGATACATGCATCAGGATTCTTTCACAGGAAAAATTATTTAGTTGAAGCACGTGATAGAACTCTCTAAGCTCAAAATCTACACCTCATTAAGGTTTACCTTGATGTTAGAATCTAGAAGTATCCAATGAGAATCCAACAAGTATTGTATCAGACGCATATCCTATACGACAGTATATGTGCCCTATTTCAAAGAATTGGTTCATCATACGCTCACACCAATATGAATTACAAGATTATTTCTGAAAGAACAATTACTTTCAGGATTGTTGACAGCAATTGTATACAGTGTGCTGTGGACTTCAAAAGGAATCTAATCTTCTTAGCTAGTTTAGACTCATAGGATGTCAATATTTAGCTCGAGGTAGGGTGGTAAAATGTTGAAAAGGAGTTGACATTGCTTTCAAGTTAAAGAAAGCTAGGAGCTTCTGTAAGCTTCAAAAAAACACAATGAAAGTTGAAAGTAGGCTAAAACTCATTGCCCCCATTCTCCTGATGCTAAATGTAGTTGCGTAGCATGATGGTGCAAGGAATCATTAATTCTCATGAAAGATTCAATTGTGATTATAGGTTAAATAGGGGGTGTCATTTAGTAAAGACATGAAATATATTTACATTGGTGAGTTCAAATTGGACCGAGACTTGACTGAGGTTTGCAAACAACGAACATACCCCTAGACTACCCTACATTCAGGCCATTCATGAATCATGATTGAAATCTATGGAGATAAAAATTGTAGGTTAGATAGATTTTTCCACCTTGGGTGGCTTATGATGAATGCAAGCTAAAGTGGAAATTGTTGGAATTTTGTCTGGCATTTGTCTCCAAATACTAGAGGGAATAATTTTTCCTCCCTAGGGTTCAAGTTCACCTGGGAAATTGTTGTTTCCTTTTTTACTTTATTTGTTATGGTGCCTTATTTAGATGGTTATCATGATATTTGGATTCCTAATCAAACTAGAACTTTTTAAAGTGCCCTAACAAATTAGAATTGGTTAAAACTTATTTGTATGTGGTAGGAGAGTCTTGTATAAGTGAATGCTTGTTGCTTGCGAGATTATTTAAGGTTTTCAGTGAGAACTTTTGTAAAACACGCCCCCAGATGTCGAGTGTCGTTTTCACGAGCTGAAACTTGAGATTTTGCACAACAGTTATCATGCTCTGTGAGAAATGAACCTGAGTTGCTCTTATAACATATCAAAACCCATACCGCTACACCAAAACTCGGCAGTTATATAATGACATTTGAGGGTAATATTTTTATATTCTAACAGAGACTTTGAGGAGAGTATTAGTGAGTAACTGGAGATGGTTATCCATTGATTGTATCTTCTTTCATAGAGCGGATTTCTTATAGGGTGGATTTCACATGTCGCCTTTGCCCTCGACATAACCCTTTCAAAATACGTTTCTCTATCTCGTCCCCTTTGATAGTATATTTTTCTATCATTAATTGCATTAAATTATAGTCATTCTATGGTTGTGCATTTCTTTTTTTTTTTTTCCCCTCTTTGGCCGTTCTCCGACACTAATGGGTTGTTTGTTTGCACAAAAGAGTCAAGAGTCCCTTCCACAATTTTGAAGTACTTTAGAGATCTTCGAGTAAGTTAAATCTTTGGGTTCAGAAAATAGGATGGAGCTAGAGCTCCAGCCATACCACAGTATACATATAAAAGGATAACCAAGGACCAAAATTTAGCAAAAAAACTGAACTCCAACCACAAACCATTACAGCAAAAACAACCAGTCGACGTGCCACATCCCAAAACAATTAACCAACTAAAATCGTACTATTAAGATGAGCTCCTCCTCCAGAATCAGCAACAGCAACACCCCCGACTCCACCAGAACGATCACTGCGATGAGCACCACCTCCTCCATCGCAGGAAAAAGGAACAACAGCAGTCACACCATAAGGAGAAGAAGGGATGATGACACCTGAAGCATCAACACCAGCACGAACACCTCCAGCTCTCTCTTAATCGGCAGCTTCAGATTTTCTGCCCAAGAAATAACATAAAACAAAATAGAATCAAGAAAGCTCAGAATAGAACAAGATTTATGATTAAAAATCCTATTATTCCGCTCATTTCAAATAACCCCAACTCCTCCCCCATGCTGTCCACCATGATTTAAGAGAACCTGGAGAACTTTTAACTGAGAAGACAACTTTGAACAAACTTCCAAGTAGAACTAAGAGAAGGACATTTCACAAAAAAGATGCATAGCATTTTCAACATGACAAGTGAAAAAAAAAACACACAAACATTCCTCACCCTAATAGTCCTTTTCCCTAAATTATCAACCGTCAAAAGCTTATTATGAACAACTAACCAAAGCAAAATCCTGACCTTGAGAGGAGCAACATTCTGCCAGGTCACTCTACTCCTAGCAGCAGTCAACCCTTCATTATTCAAAAACTTAAAGAAAGAGACAACAGAAAAAATACCATCATTATTCCATCTCCAATAAACTGCATGTCTCTCGGTCCAATGATACGAATTCAGAAAACAAATAAGATCCACAAAAGTAGGCGCCAAAGACATATCAGTAAGTCTATTAAGCTGAACATTCCAATTCCTAACCCATCAATAATCTCATACTGGGAGAACACAGAAACATCTTTATTAATAGCTAAGATAAAAAGAGAAGGATAAGCAACAGCAGAGCAATATCTCATATCCAACATCCAACCAAAATCTAACATTCCTACCATCTCCATAATGAAATTTAACACCACTCCTAAAACTCTCACTGTACTTCCAAACATCTTTTTCAGAAAGCAGAAGAATGAATAATTGACCTACCATCCAAACTCACTATTCTTCTGCTTTGTTGTGCCCCCGACACCACTCGTTGTGCGCAGCGGTCCGCGGAAGAAGAGATACAACAACTACCCTTGAGGAATCCACCCAACTGGCGGTGACTTGATGCAGTTGGAGAAACAACCAACACAATAGGAACAGCAACCAACAGAGAAAAGCAATCAACGCACAAATTTAACGACGTTCGGCAACGTGCCTACGTCCTCGGGGCAAGGGGGAGAGAGATCTTATTGATTCAATAATCAATACAAGAGAGAAAAACTTGAGGAGATTTCTTCATATAATACATGAGGCCTCTAGCCTCTATTTATAACCACAGAGTCCCTGAATTTATGAAAACCCAGGTTGGATTCAATCCCATCCAGAAAAGGAATTCGAATCCTAAAAGGAAAGTCCTGTCACGCCTGTCGGTCGACCAGCCGGTCGACCGACCCATGCTACGGTCGACCGGCCCGGTCGACCGCGCCTACCCGAAAGCGAAGCCACTTCAGTTGGTCAACCGGGGCCGGTCGACCGCTCCTTCCTGTGCACGCCCGTGCACGCCGGTTGACCTGGCCAGTCCGGCCTCCTCCACCGGTCGACCGTGAGGTCGACTGGGAGTGCAAACTGGCTTGCTCCGTGCGTCGTTTCTCGCTCCTTTGTCGTCCGATCTCTATGCTACCTCTTTCCATCTCTTCTATCTCCTCTCTCCCACAATTCTCCACCTCGGTGAAGATTTTTCAAATCTGAGCCGATCTCCAACGAACTCCAGTCTATCACCTGGCGAAATCGACACACGATCTCGGCTTGAAATCTATAGCTCAGCTATCCACTGGAATGCACCACACATGCCTTCCCTACACTTCACCTTAGGAGAACTTCCATACATGCCGATCCCCGAACGTGTCTCCTACTCTGCAACTTCACGACCTCACGAAGAACTCATCATGAGCCAACACTGACTTTCCAACTGACTAGCTCTATCTAGTCTACTTGTCTTCAGTTGACGGTCTAACCAAGTCTGAGTAGAGCACACCGAACACCATCATCGGCTTCAATAACTGGATGCATACCACTCCTTATGTAAGCTCAACATCTTCTCACCAGAAGATCAATCTGTTCATCGAGATCATAACACCTCACCTCTACGTGAAGTCCAACTGGCCACAACACTTCACCTCTACGTGAAGTCTCTCCACCTCTATGTGAAGCTCTAATCGACCATAACTCTTCACCTCTACGTGAAGTTCTAATCAGCTTCTCGAGAACCCAAACAGCTTCATACGGGTTGTATCACCAAATGGCTGCACCTTTACGGATGCCGGCGTACCTTGCCAAAGGATCAAGCCAACCGTAGTTCATCGAATGAGCTCCATCAAGCTCAAACACTTGTACCTGAATCTGCAGCAGCGAACCTATATGGCTGAGTCATATTGAACCTCCTCATGACCATCATGGAAAAACAACAGCCTTCAACTTGAGCTTGTCGCGATCACAAGCTTGAGATTCATGCTTCTTTACCCACAAGCGTGGTTTTACCTTGGTTCCAATGGCTGCAAACAACTCGACATTCCTCAACAATGTCTTCAACCTATTCAGCATCAACCCTGGCTACATGATCACCACCCGGTGTCACATCCGGTGAAGTCTTCTCTAATGCCGAACCAACTGGAGATGGTGGAGTAGCATCAACCTCCACCCGCTGCGATACTTCCTTGGTCTCTTTCCTCTCCACCTGCTGAGAGATGGTGGACTTCAACACTGAAGTCTCTCCAAATGTGACATGCTTACTCACCACGTTCTTCTTATTTTCGAGGTCCCACAACCTGTAGCCATTCCTTTTGGCACCCAAAAATACGAACTTCTTTACTCGCGGATTCACCTTGCCATTCTTGGCACTGAAGTAGGTCGGACTTTCAAATTCCCGCAGCAAACCATGATATTGAGCAGCTTTTTCAGACCAAATTTCCAATGGAGCTTTATCTCCTATCGCAGTCGATCTATTCATGAGATGGCTACCATACACAATCGCCTCAGCCCAAAACGATTTGTCTAATCCTGCACTAGACAACAACCACCGAACCTTCTCCAGTAAGGAACAGTTTACTTCCTTAACTAACCCATTTATACCTTTTGTGAAGTGAGTAGCAATACCGGTATTCTGGCCAAATCGTAGGAATTGGTTCATGTCTCTTCCAATATTACCAATCTGTAGCTCCTTGATCTTCCTACTAATTTGCTTTTCCATTCTTCCTCTCTACTTTACCAACATATCTAGGGCTTCACACCTTTGTCTCATGGGATATATCCAACAATGCCTAGATAAACTATCAACAAAAGAGACAAAGTACCTGTGACTTCCAAGCGATGCAGTCTTAGCAGGTCCCCAAATGCTTACGTGAACACAATCAAGAAGACCTTCTGAGCGGTGAATACTGGTACTGAATTTCACCTTGTTCACCTCCCAAGTTGCAGGTTGCAGCACCTTCCATTGATCCCTTCTTTGCAGGAGCTCGCAAAGACTTTTCTCCTCCCTGTCTGACCTTCACCTGCCAGACCTCCGTGCAACCATCATCTGAAGAATTAGAAGTCTCCACCTGACTTATAACCGTACTACCCTTCAAGTAGTAGAGATTGTCCCGGCGGACGCCCTTCATCACCACCATCGAGCCTTTGATCATCTTGAGAACACCATCTCGAACAGATATCACCAAACTCAATGCTTCCAAAGCACCAACAGAGATAAGATTCCTTTTGAATTAAGATACATACCTCACCTCCTTCAATTCTCGTACTATCCCATCATCCATCTTGATACGGACTGTACCCATCCCTTCTATATTACACGAATGATCATCACCCATGACCGTATAACATTCATCTAGCTTCTCAAAGCTAGAAAATCAGGCCCTGTTCGGGCACACATGATAGGTGGCTCTGCTATCCAAGATCCACTCAGCATTATCTGAGTTACAAATAGTAGGGGTAGTAACAGATAGAGAGAATACCGATGAGTTCAAGTCTGATCCATCGCCTGTGAGGTACTGCCTTGAGTACTGACCACCTTTGCAAATCTAGCATTTTAGACCTGCTGAGGTCTGTTCAAAGACAATCTGGGCTCACTGTCTGCTTCACTGGATCAGTAGAGTCCAAGTTGCTGATTTGTCCCTCGGAGATGGGTTTAGGACTGGTCGTCAGCTTGTCTGTCACTCGTCTTTTGTAAATGTCAACAAGTTTAGACATTTTTCAGGCCAGTTAGAATTTTGTCTTTTTTAAAGTGTCAACACATACACAATCGCCTCAGCCCAAAACGATTTGTCTAATCCTGCATTAGACGACAACCACCGAACCTTCTCCAGCAAGGAATGGTTTACTTCCTTAGTCAACCCATTTATACCTTTTGTTAAGTGAGTAGCAATACCGGTGTTCTGGCCAAATCGTAGGAATTAGTTTATGTCTCTTCCAATATTACCAATCGTAGCTCCTTGATCTTCCCACCAATCTGCTTCTCCATTCTTCCTCTCCACTTCACCAACATATCTAGGCTTCACATCTTTATCTCATGGGATATATCCAACAATGCCTAGATAAACTATCAACAAAAGAGACAAAGTACCTGTGACCTCCAAGCGATACAGTCTTAGCGGTCCCAAACGCTTACGTGAACACAATCAAGAAGACCTTCTGAGCGATGAGTACTGGTGCTGAATTTTACTTTCTTCTTGTCCAGAATGTTGTGTTCACCTTCCAAATTGCAGGTAGCAGCACCTTCCATTGATCCCTTGTTTACAGGAGCTCGCAAAGACTTTTCTCCTCCCTGTTTGACCTTCACCTGCCAGACCTTCTTGCAACCATCATCTGAAGAACTAGAAGTCTCCACCTGACCTGTAACCGTACTCCCTTCAAGTAGTAGAGATTGTTCCAGCGGACGCTCTTCATTATCACCATCGAGCCTTTGATCATATTGAGAACACCATCTCAAACAGATATCACCAGACCCAATGCTTCCAAAGCACCAACAGAGATAAGATTCCTTTTGAGTTAAGGTACATACCTCACCTCCTTCAATTCTCATACTAACCTATCATCCATCTTGATACGGACTGTACCCATCCCTTCTATATTACACGGATGGTCATCACTCATGACCATGTAACATCCATCCAGCTTCTTAAAGCTAGAAAACCAGGCCCTGTTCGGGCACACATGATAGGTGGCTCCGCTATCCAAGATCCACTCAGCATTATCTGAGTTACAAACAGTAGGGGTAGTAACAGATAGAGAGAATACCGATGAGTTCAAGTCTGATCCATCGCCTGTGAGGTACTGCCTTGAGTACTGACCACCTTTGCAAGATTTGCCTCAGTCTTAGACTCCAGTTTCTTACCTTTAGCCTTCGGGCATTCAGCTTTCCAGTGTCCTAGTTTCTTACACAAGGTGCACTGATTCTTCTTCAGATTTCTGAAGTCTGATCTGGACTTTGATCTCCCCCGATCATCTCTTCCCTTTCTATTGGAATTTCTGCCTCTTACCTCCAATGTCTCTGCTATTGTGCTTCCCGAAGAAGACAGTCGGTCCTGTCTCCTTACTTCATAACTCACAAGTGCAGCAGACACCTCATCGTAGTTAAGGGATTGTCTTCCATTTAGAAAAGTAAGAGTAAAGGCCTCATACTCTTCCCTAGGAAGAGAGTTCAAAAGAATTACCGCCTTATCCTCTTCACTAGTCTCCACATCCACATTAACTAGATCTGTAAGAAGTTTCGCGTAGCGGTTCAAGTGTTTATTGATGGAGCATCCTCTTTGCATCTGAAACCCATAGAGCTTACTCTTCAACAGCAATCGCGATTCTATACTCTTCGTCAGATACTTCCTTTTCAGGATCTCCCACAGCTGCCTCGTAGATGTCTTATGCAACACTTGATACTTGATGTCTTATGTTAGACAAGACCTGATCAAGCCACACGCCGAACGGTTCATCTTGTCCCAATCTTCTTCCGTCGTTGATGCGCGCTTCTTCTCCAACCGTAGAGTGTCTTCGAGGTTTGATGCCTCAGCGCATCCATAACCTTACACCTCTACATACCAAAGTTGTTCGTCCCGTTGAACTTCACCACATCAATCCTTGGATGTGGATTCATGGATCTCGTCGATGTGCTTTCTCCAGCCATCTTCTCAACTGATTCCTTAAACCAATGTGAAAACAAACGGAGTTAGATAAAACAAACTAGTTAAAGATAGGATCTTTACCTCCACGTGAAACCCTCGAAGAGTTTTCGAAGCAATATACTCCACCAACTTGATTCCTCGAGCAATCTTTACACGCTGTTCTGAGATCGACACACGATCCCACAAACAGTCCCAACTCTGATCCGAGATCGACACACGATCTCCGCCAATCAGCAACAGATGCCCTTGAATCAACAGACGATCCCACGTCGAACCTGGGATGCTCTGATACCACTTGTTGTGCCCCCGACACCACTCGTTATTGGCAGCGGTCCGCGGAAGAAGAGACACAATAACCACCCTTGAGGAATCCACCCAACTGGCGGAGACTCGATGTAGCCAGAGAAACAACCAACACAATAGGAACAGCAACCAACAGAGAAAAACAATCAACGCACAAATTTAACGAGGTTCGGCAACGTGCCTACGTCCTCGGGGCAAGGGAGAGAGATCTTATTAATTCAACAATCAATACAAGAGAGAAAAACTTGAGGAGATTTCTTCATATAATACATAAGGCCTCTAGCCTCTATTTATAGTCACAGAGTCCCTGAATTTATGGAAACCCGGGTTGGATTCAATCCCATCCAGAAAAGGAATACGAATCCCAAAAGGAAAGTCCTGTCGCGCCTGTCGGTCGACCGACCGGTCGACCGACCCATGCTACGGTCGACCGGCCCGGTCGACCGCGCCTACCCGAGAGCGAAGTCACTTCAGTCGGTCGACCGGGGCCGGTCGATTGCTCCTTCCTATGCACGCCCGTGCACGCCGGTCAATCAGGCCGGTCGATCGGCCTCCTCCACCGTCGACCGTGAGGTTGACTGGGAGTGCAAACTGGCCTGCTCCGTGCGCCATTTCTCGCTCTTTTGTCGTCCGATCTCTGTGCTACCTCTTTCCATCTCTTCTATCTCCTCTCTCCCACAGAGAGAGTTGAAGGATGTGAGGTATGTACCTCAGTTGAAGAAGAATGTGATTTCGATTAGAACTTTGGAGGCACAGGGCCTGAGAGGGACTCCTGGAGAAGGCATTCTCAAGATGTTTATTGGCTTATTGATTATTCTGAAGAGCATTTGACGCAACAGCATGTACTATTTAAAGAGTAGGATAGTTACTAAAAATTTGGCAGCTTTAGAATATTTGGATGGCGATTCTACCAGGTTATGACATTCAAAACTGGGATATGTTGGTTTGGATGCTTTGTAAGTATTGGCAACACAAGGATTATTGGAAGGTGCATTGACCTACAATTTGAAGTCCTGTGAGCATTATGTTCACCCTTATTCACCGTACTGAAGGTCATCTTGATTTTGTTCACATGGACGTTTAGGGACCAACTAAGATTGCATCACTTGTAGGTCATTAGTACTTTATCTCTTTTGTTGATGATTTCTCTAGACATTGTGGGGTTTATCCTATGAGACAAAAGGTTTGAAATCTTAAATTTGTTTGTGAAGTGAAAAAAGTTGATGAAAAAATAGACTACCAGGAAGATCAAAGTGTTCTAATTTGATAACATTTGGGAGTATAAGAGGGATCGGTTCATGTAATTTGGCTAAAATAATGGTATTGTTATGCACTTCACAATTCGAAAACAGATTGGGGTGGCTAAAGAATTAAACTGTGCCTTGCTAAAGAAAGTTCAGTATTTGTTATCTAATGCACAATTAGACAAGTCAATTTGAGTTGAGGCTTTGGTATATACTAGCCATCTCATGATTAGGTTGTCACTGTGTGCGATAGGAGGTAAAACTCCATTGAAAATTTGATCAGATGGAACTGCTCAAGACAATGATTTGTTGAGGATATTTGGATGTCCCGCCTATTTTTACATCAAAGAATGTAGGTTTGATCTTTGAGCAAAAGAGTTTGTATTTTTGGGTGTCAAAAGAAATTTAAAAGGCTACGAGTTATGGAACAGCAAAGGCAAGAAGATTGTGTTGAGCAGGTATGTCACGTTCGATGAGGCTTCAATATTGAGGCCCAACTCTCAGCAAGTGGAGAGCATGAAGACCAAGACTGTATTGTAGCCGGTGAAGGATGATGCTACTTTACATTCTTCATTTGGTTCAGTATTATTTGGGATCTTACTGAATGTGACACCTGGTGAAGATCATGTAGCCATTTTGGACGCTGAAGATGTTTAAAAAAAAATTTATTAATTTGATTGTAGTTATAAGAACCAAGAAAAAATCTAAAAAAATGGGTTGTGAGGAAGCGTGGATCTCAAGTTGGTGAGCTTGAATGGCTCAAGTTGAAGACTGTTGTTCTCCATGACGATCATGATGAAGAGATCCATATGACTAAACCAATTGGGTAAATTGCTGCAGATTTGATTTCAGCTAATGATTGAGCTTTCTAGAGCTCATTTGGATGAATTACATATGGTTTGATCCCTTGAGCAGGAGGATACGTAGGCAGCCATAATGGTACAGCCCGGTTGCTGAGATGAAATTGGTTATTCGTGATGTTCGGCTCAGATTTGAGAAATATTCATCGAGGTGGAGAATTGTGGGGAAGAAGATGAAAATTGGAGCTTTCAAACTCAATTGGCAGCCCACAGAGAAAGGACGCGAGCTCGAGCACGATACGGAGAAGGAAATAGTTGTGTGCATGTTTTGTGCACGTTGATCAGTGGACTAATTTGAGATTTAATAGAAACATTAGAGCAAGAGCATTGACCTATCAGTCAACTAATCTGAACCCAGTCGCCTAATTTGATCGGCCAATAGACTATGTGCATAGATCAGTCGATTGACCTGTTGAGTTTCTATTTTTTAAGAGGAATTTGTATCCAATTTGGATTTTCTTCTATTAGTTGTTTCTTTAACTATATAAGAATGGTTTCTATACCAAAATTGTAATGAGAAAATTTGAGAGCTCTAGAGTTAATTTGTTAGAGAGAATTCTATGTTAAATTACGTAGTTTCTATATTTTAGATCAGTTTTTGATCAAGTTAGATCTTCAGATCAATTTGTAACCCTTGTAACTCAGTTGATTAAATAAGATCTTCTCTCTTCTACCTCGAGGATGTAGGCAAATTGTCAAATTTTATTAAATCGTTTGTTTTTTCTTGCTTATTTGTGTTTGTGTTTGTGTTGTATTCGTATTGGTGATTGGCGTATGATGTTTGATACTCTAATATTGATATGAGATTTGGTGATTCCTCCGGAAGCCGCACGCAACACATAGCACCCTGCTCTTTGGAGCTGCAAACATTATCCCCACTTCTCATACATTTAAAACTGCTAACAGAGTCTATCAGTACATTTAATAACCCAGCCAGGCAAGAGATAGAAAGACATGATATAAGAAGGAATAGTAGAAAGCACATTATTAACTAAAATCAGACGACCAGCCATAGTAAGGCAAGGGCCTCTCCAAACAAGTTTTCTCTATCAACTACAGATTGCCAATCCTCTTTAAGTAATCTACTAGCTTTAATGGGAATATCAAGATGAGTAAAATTTAAGGAGCCAACCTTACAATTGAACAAAGAGGCAATCTCAACATGTTGAGAATCATTACCTCCTAAACACTTAGCCAAAGACTTCTAAAAATTAATAGACAGCCCAGACATAATCTTAAACAAATATATCAAAACTTTTAGGTTTTGCAACGAAATCTGCAGAAGAAAGCAGAATAGTATCATCAACAAACTGCAAATTAATCAATTTATACTCCTCAGCACCTAATCTCTCAATAAAACCACGAGACTTACAAATATTAAGCATTTTACTAAAAACATCAAATCCCAAACACAAATTATAAAGGAGATAAAGTGTCTCCTGATGAAGACCCCTTTTTCATATAAATTTTCTCTCTTCAACACCATTTATAAGAACAGAAGATTTAGTAGAAGAAAGGCTAATTTTAATCCAATTAACCCACCTACTACAAAACCCCTAACTGTAAGAGCATCTAATAAAAAATTCACATCCACTTTATCATAAGCTTTTCTAAAATCTGATTTACTAAGAATCACAAACTAATTAGTATAATGGCAATTAGTTATAATCTCTTGGATCAGAGCCACACTACCCAAAATTTATATATCTTTCACAAAAGTATATCGAGTTTTATCCACCAAAGATCCTAGCACTCTTCTTAATCTACTAGCCAAAACCTTCATGAAAATCTTAACAGAAGAATTAAGAAGACTAATTGGTCTAAATTGAGTAGCAATATTAGCACCTAAGAACTTACCGAATAAGAACTATATTAGCATAATTAATTCTACCAATATCTAACTTCCTAGAAGCAAAATCCATCATCATCCACATGATATCATCCTTCACCAGATCCCAAAATTTTGGAAAAGAAAAAGGTAGTGAAGCCATCAGGCTTAGGAACCTTATCACCAGCTAAATCAAAAACAACCACCCTAACTTCTTCCTCAAAAAACTCAACATCTAAAGAAGAAAAATCAACCCATTTACCTGGAGGATATAAACAATCTCAATTCTCCAGAGAACCTTTAGAGCACTTCCACTGGCGCCACTTTTGGCCTCGCAAAACCACGTAATGACAAAAAAAATATATATTAAAAGCTCTCTCCACTGCGTCAATTTTGCCCGGGCATAACATGAGGCCCACCTTTCCCGACTTTGGTATCGGGCTCCCAGTGCCCGAGCCCGAGGGCAGAGATTCGGGGAGATGATGCTAGCCTGTTTTGTTAATTTTTTATTAAAGCTGTTTGGGCGGGGCCCACTAACTGAAAGAATTTAATTCTCAACGGTTCTTTTGCCACGTGACCCGTCCAAAGGCCATTGATAACTGGTGGCTATTTAATCCAATGTCTAGATTTTTTTTTTTTTGTTTAATTTGAAAAAACATTAAAAAATCAAGAAAATATGAAGTAAATTCTGAATATTTGCCTATAAATATCTATCCATCTTCTTCGCTCTCTACACCATCAAAAAAATAATCACTCTTTTTATATTTGATTTTTGTCTAAATATATACATACAAGCATATCAATCAAAATCCACACAAAATTAATAAAAATATTTTAAATAGTAATTATAGGGAACCCTTGCCTTATGCCAGGGCAAGAGTGGTGGGATAGGGTTAAAAACATGAAATGCAGTTTACTATTTGACATGAATAGTAACTACCAAGGAAACTCTTTTGTTGCGTGCCTGGGCAATAACCAACGAGGAACTCAATAAATGCAGCAGAGAAGTACTCAAAGACAAGAATAAAGAAACGAAGAGAGAAAGCCAAACACAAGATTTAACGACGCTCGGCAATTTGCCTATGTCTTCGAGGCACCGGAGAGAGATTTATTGATTCAGAAATCAAGTATAAGTTTTTTCTTACATACAATTCATAAGGGTTCTACCCCTTTATTTATAGTCGAAGAGTTGTAGGTTTTTAGAACCCCAATTGGATTTGACTCCAATTCAGAAACAAAATTCGAATACTGAAAGGAGAAGTAGCATATTCACCCAGATTCGCCTGTCGGCCGACCGGTTGGGCAACCGAGTCTAACCGAGACTCCATGCATGCCAGTCGGTCGACCGGAATGGTCGACCGTTCTCCTGCTACGGTCAACCGGGCGGTTGATTGAGCTATCCTGTGCATGTTGTGCATGCCGGTCGACCGGGCCGGTCACTGTGCGGGCCTGCAATTCGCTGCTTTCTTGCTTCATTTTGGCTTCCGATCTCTGCACTATTTCTTCCAACGAGTTTAAAAATTCTACCATAACTTTTTATCTCCTCTCTCCCTATAATTCTCCTATTCGGTAAAGATTTCTCAAATTTGATCCGAACTCATCACAATACCTGTCGACTCGAAAGTGGCTGCACTTGTGTGGCTGCCTACGTACCTTGCATAAGGGATCAAGCCTTTCGTAGTTCATCCAAACGAGCTCCACTGAGCTCAAGCAACTTTTTACAATGTGTAAATTTCACTAACATCACCACTTTGATAATCATATCGGCGGGATTCTCCTTGGTATGAATCTCTTGCAACTTAATATCACCTTCATCAAGAATCTCCCAAAAAAGTGGAATCTGACATCAATGTGCTTCGTCCTTACATGATACACCTGGTTCTTCGCCAAACAACTAGTACTCATGCTATCACAGTTGATCTTCAACAGATCCTGATCAATTCCCAAATCATCGAGCAACCCTTGAAGTCATATTGCCTCCTTTATAGCCTCCGGCCTCTATAGTAGACAATACAATGGTAGACTAGAATAGAGCGCCAACTTACCGATACTTGGGACAATATAAACACATACACTCCTGCTTACCCGTGAAATCCTTCTCGAATATCAAACCAACGTCTATGGTACCCTTAATGTACCGTAGAATCCACTTTACCGCCTCCCAATGACCCTTATCAGATCATGCATGTATCTGCTGATCATCGAGACAATTTGTGACAAATCTGACCTTGTACATGCCATTGAGTACATTAAACTATCAACTGTGCTAGCATATGGCATGCGAGTTATATACGTATGTTCTTCAATAGTAGTAGGAGACATGGTGGTTTTTAACTTGAAATGAGGAGCCAATGATATACTTACAGATTTTGTATCACCGTTGATATTGAACCTCTGAAGTACCTTCTGCAAATACGCCTTCTGTGTCAAGCTAACCTTGTCACTCCTTTGGTCTCGCTCAATTTTCATGCCTAGCACCTTTTTCGCTTCACCAAGATCCTTCATTTCAAACTCAGAAGACAATTCTTTCTTCAATTTATCAATGCGATGAGCATATTATCTACATATAACAGTAGATAGATGTACTCTCCTCCGGTTGCTTGTTGTATTACACACATGGGTCATAATAACTGCATGTGTACTTTTTACCTTTTATGAAGCTGTCGACATGCTTGTACCACTACCTAGGAGATTGTCTCAATCCATACAGCAATTTTTTCAGCTTACATACCATATTCTTCTTTCCTTTAGTTTTGAACCCCATCGGCTGAGACATATAGATCTTCTCATCAAGATCACCATGGAGAAAAGTGGTCTTGATATCGAGCTGGTCAAGATCCAACTCATACTGTGCTACCAACGCCTGTAAAATCTGAATCGATGAGTGCTTTACAATAGGGGAGAATACTTCATTGTAGTCAATATCTTCTCATTGTGCATAGCTTTTAGCTACCAACATGTCTTTATAGCGTATAATATCACCTTTGAGGGATCCCTGTTTCTTCGCATATACCCACTTATGGCCAATTGCCTTTTTTTTTCCTTGGGTAACTCGGTCAGTTCCCAAATGTCGTTCTTGTGTAGAGAACTCCTCTCTTCTTCCATGGAATCCTTCCACATCTTGGACTATAAACTGATTTCAGCTTCCTTTATGTAGACATGATCGTCTCTTCAATGACTGGGAGAGCGTAGGCCACAATCATATCTGTAGTGAGCCAACTAGGCTTACATGGATTTCTTCTGGTTCTTCTAACTGCAATGGATTCATGAACATCATCATAGCCTGTCCTTGATCCTCATCATCATCAGCATCCTGCTCGGCTATATGATCACTACCCTATGTCACTATGGGTATGATCTCCAAAGATACTGATCTTTTAGAGACGGTGAAGTAGCATCTCTCTCTACCTGCTGTGATACTCCTTTGGTCTTCTCAATCTCCACCTGCTGAGAAATTGTAGGTTTCAATATTGAAGCCTCATCGAATGTGACATCTATGCTGAGGACAAATTTTCTGTCTTTAAGAGTCAAATCTTGTAGCCTTTTATTCCTCTCTTGAATCCTACGAATACTTCTTTCTTCGCTCTTGAGTCTAACTTGTCTTCTTTAACATGGTAGTAGGCCGGACACCCAAATACCCTTAGCGCATCATAGTCCTGAGCAGATTTCCCTGACCAAACCTCCCGAGGTGTTTTACCTCCTATCGCAGATGAAGACAACCTGTTGACGAGATAGCAAGAATATACTAATGCCTCAGCTCAAAAATTCTTTAGTAATCTGGTATTAGATAACATAAATCGGACCATCTCTAACAAAATCCTAATCATCCTCTCTACTACCCCCATTTTGTTGTGATTTTTTCCTTACTGTGAAGTGCCTGTCTATACCCTCATCACGATATAGTTTTAGGAAAGGATCAGACTTATACTCACTTCCGTTATCTGACCAAGGGATCTTGATCTTCCTTCTTGTGCTTTTCTCCAAATTCTTCTTCCACTCTACAAATAATTATAGGACTTCCCCTTTGTGCTTCATGGTATATACCCAAAATCTTCTAGAATAATCATCAATGAAAGTCACAAAGTAGTGGTTACCTCCAATAAATGCCGTCTTTGTAGGTCCCCAAATATCGGTGTGAATATAATCGAGAATCCTCTCAGTGTAATGAGTCGCTGTGTCGAATTTCACCTTGGTTTTCTTTTCAATGACACAATGTTCACAAAATTTTAATTTGCAAGTTCTGGCACCTTTCAATAGACTTTACTTTGTAAGAGCTTGGAAAGACTTTTCACCTGCATGTCCGAGCCTCATATGCCCCAGCCTGGTAGAATCATCATCTGAATCTGTAGAAGTCGCCACCTGACCTTTAACTGAACTATCCTTCAAGTAGTAGAGATTATTTCGACGGATGCCCTTCAAAACATCATTGAGCCTTTAGTCAACTTGAGAACACCATCTCTTATAGAAACCTCAAGACTCAATATTTTTAAAGCACCAACCGAGATAAGATTCCTCTTAAGTTGAAGTACATACCTCACTTCCTTCAATTTTCGTACCATCCCATCAAACATCTTGATCTAGACTGTACCTATGCCTTTCATGTTACATGAGCGATCATCATCCATGATAACAGAACATCCATTTGGCTTTTCAAAGTTAGAAAGCTAATCCCTGCTTGGGCATACATGTCCAGTATCTAACATCCACTCAATATCTTCTGAGTAATCAATGATAGGAGTAATAACAGAGAAAGAAAATATCGATGAGTCTGAGTCCGATCCACCTACCTGTGAAGTAGTGGTGTGAGTACTAACCACCTATGTGAGGTTTGCCTCGGTCTTTAACTCCTTCTTACATTTGGCCTTTGGACAATCAACTTTCCAGTGCCCTAACTCTTTGCAGAAGGCGCATTGGTTCTTCTTCAGATTTCTGAAATCTAACCTGGACTTCGATCTGTCACGATCATCTTTGCCCTTCCTATTGGAACTCCTGTCTCTTACCGCCAACGCCTCTGCTGATGTACTCCCAGAAGAAGACAGTCTGTACTGCCTTCTTACTTTATAATTTACTAGAACAACCGACATCTCATGTAGTTAAGTATTTGTCTACCATTGATCAAAGTTAGAGTAAAGGTCTCATACTCTTCGTCAGTAAGAGAATTCAATAGAATTACCGCCTTATACTCTTCATCGATCTTGACATCCACATTAACTAAGTCTGTAACTTCGTATAGTTATTCATGTGTTCATCAATAGAGAGTTCTCTTTTCATCTGGAAGCGATAAAGCCTCCTCTTTAGCTGCAAATGCGACTCGATGCTTTTCGTAAAATATTTCTTCTTCAGGATCTCGCACAATTGGCTTGCAGATGTTTCATGTAACACATGATACTTGATATCTTGTGTCAAATAAGACCTTATCAAATCACACACCGTTCTATTCATCTTGTCCCAACCTTCAAAAGTAGAATCGCCATTTTTCTCCAACCGTAGAGTGTCTTCGAGATTTAATGTCGTCAATGCATCCATCATCTCACATCTCCATATGCCAAAGTTGTTCTTACCATCAAACTTCACCATATCAATTTTCAATGGATGTGAGTTCATGAATTTCACCGTATATGTACTATCTCCAGTCATCTTCTCGATAGATCCTCAAAGCAATGCGGAAAACAAATAAAGTTAGATCAAAAACTAGATAAAGATAGAGTCTTTACCTCAAAGTGAAACCCTAGGAGAGTTCCGAAGCGATCTACTCCACCGAATTTGATTCATTGAGCAATCGAATCGTTGTTTTGAGATCGACACACGATCCCACAAACAGTCCCAACGCTGCTCCAAGATTGACACACGATCTCTGCCAAACAGCAACTAATATTCTTGGAATCGACACAATCCCACGAAGAACCTGGGATGCTCTGATATCACTTGTTGCGCGCCTTGACAACAATCAACGAAGAACCCAATAGATGCAGCAGAGAAGTACTCAAAGACAAGAATAAAGAAACCAAGAAAGAAAGTCAAACACAAGATTTAACAAGATTTGACAATTTGCCTATGTCCTCGAGCAAGGGAGAGAGATTTATTGATTCAACAATCAAGTATAAGTTTTTTCTTGCATACAATTCATGAGGGCTCTACCCCTTTATTTATAACCAGAGAGTCTCAGGGTTTTAGGAAACCCAATTAGATTTGACTTCAATTCAAAAACGAAATACGGACTTTGAAAGGAGAAGCAGCAGATTCGCCTAGATTTGCCTGTCGGCCAAACCGGGCAGTCGATCGACCCATCCACTCGGCCGACCAGTCAGTCGACCGAGTCCAACCGAGACTCCATGCATGCCAGTTCGGTCGACTAGAACGGTGGACCGCTCTCCTGCTACGGTCGACCAGGCGGTTAACCGAGCTGCCCTGTGCACGTTGTGCATGTCAGTCGACTGAGCGGGCGGCCGGTCACTGTGCTGGCCTGCATTCGCTGCGTTCTTATTTCCGTCTGGCTTCCGATCTCTACACTATTTCTTCCAATGAGTTTAAAAAATTCTGCCATAACTTTTTATCTCTTCTCTCCCTATATCTTTGCCTTGAGGGGTGGAAGTGCTCTTAAGAACATTTCGTACCCATCAAGCTTTTATAGTAATCAAAAAAAGGCTGACTATAAGCTTACCTTTTTTATAATAGCACCATTCACCTCAAGAGAAGAAATAAAATTGCTCTTTCTATGAAAACTAGCAACTCTACGAGAGAAGGAAGAATCACCATCACCTTCATTTAACCATCTAATCCTTTGACCTTTGTTTCCACATAATTTCCTCAACCAAAAGAGCATCTTGATGCTCGTAACTCAGCCACACACCTTGCTTTATGAATCCTTTCATCATCAGTTAAAAGCTATGCCCTCTTCCATCATCTGAACCGAATCAATTCAAGTAAATCACCCTTCTTATTTTAACACTAAAAAATGCTACTTACCATTCCCCTAATCTCTATAATCTCTCTAATCTTATAATCCTATGACAAAATTTCTCGTAGAATCAGAAAATCCAGTCGGATACAGCTTCCTTAATCCACATCTTCTCAAATCTAAATCTCTTAGGTCGAGGGAAAAAATGGGACATGATCAGAAACATCACTAGCTGAACTCCTAACAAAAGAATGGGGGAATTTGAAATTCCATGCTGAAGACACCAGAAACCTATCAATCTTGGCCATACTGGGAGACAATCTACCATTAGAGCAAGTAAAATTTCTACCACACAAAGGATAATCAACTAAAAGAAGATCACCGTTAATAGAATTATATTTAACAGAATGAGCTCTAAGAGAAGGATTGCCCCTACGTTCACTGACAAATCTAGTAAGATTAAAATCACCTCCTATAATTCATAAATCATCACTAAACCCGACTAGGCTTCAAAGTTCCCCCCAGAAACTGTATAAGAGGGACCAGAAATATGAGTGTTTGTTTTTTAGTGCAAGAAAAAAAATCTTCTGTACATAGAAATAATTGAGGATCTCCTAAAGCTCATCCTAAAAGTCTAGGCTTTTAGGTGGAGTTACCCGAATTCTTATATGCCCAAATTTCAACAATCCCCCTCGAACAAAGATCCAACTCTTCATCATGCGCGGGGCAGGCACACCTGAAGCACCAATTGTAGTCGGTCACTCTTTTACCCCGTGTGGTTGGCAGCACGTCTATTGTAAAGGAGCACCACTGTCAAATATCTCGCGAGCCAAATTACTTTACACAAATTGGGGGAATCAACAACATTGAACATCAACTAAGTTTGGAGCATTCCATTAATTAAAGAATTTGGGACACCATTGCAAAAAACTAGCCTTTAGGTGGAGTTGACCAACTCTTTATATACACAAGATCATCCCCATATTTAAGTGGAGCGTATATTTCGACCATCCACATCCAAATCTGATAGTTATAGTTAAGACTGGTATTGAAATTTAATCTGATATCCGAACAAATTTTTAAACATTCGCTGAATCCTAATCTGATGAATATTACTCTTAGGTATTATCTGTTAGATATTCCGAATCTACTTGCATTGTGTTAGCTAACTGAATATTTTCCTCTATCTGAATCAACCATAAACTATCCAAAGGTCATTTTTTGTAAAGAACAGTAGTTATGTCAAGTTTTCTGTTAGCTATAATATAATTAAGTTAAATTTAGTAACTATAAATATATGTCCCGTATATATACGTATGGTAAAAATACATACATATATAAATATATGAGAGAGATTTGTGTCATTCCGGAAGGCCGAATCCTTCCCACTCAAATACCAATAGCCGACATTCAAATAAAATATTCACTCTATTAAAGTTGATCTATGTTATTTAAACTAACTAAAAAATAAAAAATTAAGTGTTTTGAATACTTTTTTTTCCTATCCATCAAGCGGCGCAAAATGGACGGCCGAAAGTAGTGAGTTGGTTAGCTCTATATCTTTAGACATATAAATTCTCGATCCGGCCATTCGATCATGATATAAACATTTAAAAACCCCTACAAACTAAATTTGTTAAGGTTTCAAATATTCTATAACGTTAAATTAACCAACCTACTATTTAGGCCGTCCGTTTTTTTCCTACTTAATGCATAGATAAAAAGTATTTAAAATAAGTTTATACATACTTGAAATAATTGATCAACTTGAGAGGAGTGCATCTTATATTCGAATATCGTAGGGTTGTTTTTAAGTGGGAAAGATTCGACCTGTCTAATCCTTCCAGATCGACACAAGTTTATCTCGGGCCCGCAAAGCAGATATTTCACAAAGCAAATACTATACTATCCTAATCTGCTTCGATTATGAATGTATATTTGGTAAGATATCAGAGTTATGCCCGCCCATGATATACGAAGATCCGAACTCATAAAGATGGACCCGATTATGGAGAGCTGGAGCTGATTATAGATATTTATTTATAGCCCTACCAAGCCCATTGGGATCAATCTAATTGTTACATGGTCTTCAACACACGAAGAGAAGTAAATGTTGATTAAATTGTAAATAAATAATGAAATTTAAGATTTTTCAATAAGTCATTAAGACTAAAATCATTAATAATTATAAGTTGAATAGTTTGGTAAATCCTAAATTCTGGATTTTGTGCCAGAATTGGAGAGTTGACTTTTTATTTTAGAGAATTTGATTTTTTTTTTTATATATTTCTAAAGACTCAAGTAGGAGATAATCTTTTATTTACATGTAACATTTTAAGTGAGTGGAATGACATGTTACATAAAAATAAGAATATATAAGTATATATATAAAATTGTAAGGGTCTGAAACTAAAGACCTCTTTGGTTAAGAGTGGAAGTGAGAAAGTGAGGAAGTAGTAATAGTTTCCTTTGAAACTTGAGAATTGGTTAGTAAGTTTTTCGGTGTTTGGATGTTACTTGAAAGTGTGGCTTGAAAAATGTTATACTTTTTCTGGTGTTTGGATGGTAATGTGAAAGTGAAAGTGGAAAAGTTGACCGCAAAATAATGTTAAAATAAAAATTAATTAAGAAAATTAAAAAATGGACTGTAATTAGAATGCAAGTGAGATTTACATGCTCAAAAAATTTACTGTTTTGTGCTACAAATTATCACAAATGAGATTTACATGAGCACAAAATTAACTGTAGCACCCAGTGAGGAAATGATTGTGTAAAAGAGAAAAGAGAAAAGGAAAAATGGTTTTCTTATTTTCCTTTTCCGGTTTTGAATAGATAAGGTAGTGAGCAATTATACTTCCCCATTTTCGTACTTCCGCCCACTTCCTTGCAAACAAACACGCTCTAAATCAAATCAAAACTCACCAAAAAGAAATTTTTTCATATGACCCCTTCACAAATTTTGTCATTCTGTTCATTCTTTGTTCATTTTCATCTGCAGAGCAGTTAAAACAGCAGCGCTCCTCACTTCTCTCTAATGCTGCTCCCTACTCCACCCGCCTCCCCCTTCCTTCCCCCTCTCCCTCCTTCTTCTCCCTCTCTTTTACCGGTGGAATTTGATCAATTTCTCATCGCAAACTTGATAAATTAAAATAGGTAAGGGACCTAACTGCAAATATCACTAGGATGCCTACCAACTCTCGGTTTAAAACCCGACGAGACGAGAAGTGAAAGCAGGGAAGGAGAGGGGAGAGGGAAAGCATGCTTTTGGGGTCACGTAACCGGGTAAGTTTTCCCATCCAATTTTACTTTATTTTTTTTTTCTCCTTATAACTATGTTATTGGGTAGTCCTTAAACCTAAATCTTGTTATTATGAACTCTAAAGATTTTTTTGGAGTGTTTCTTGAATCTATTAGGTGACAAATTGTACGCCCTGAAATTCTCTAAAAATTCCTGAATAGATTTTAACCGGAGGGCTGTTTCTTCTTTTGAATCCTATGAATTGAGGTGGAGAACTTTGGGATTTTCAGGGTTAGTCTTTCTTACTGGGGACAACAATTCAAAAGAGTTATTATTTTCTAATTTTTGGTTTGTGTTGATCTCTTTCCCTGTCGTAGAAAATCAAACAACCGAAACTAATGAAGCCATGACCAATTAATCGTCGTTTTTCATCAATAATACATGTCGTGCTCCTAGAGACTAAAATCTGAACTATATGTTGCTAAAACTGAAAATGTTAATATGAAATCTTTGTAAAATGAGTGATTTCTTGTCTTATATTAGTGCTAGTCTTTTATGGAAAGATTATTCAGTGACTCGAATTAAATGCTATAGATTCTTATGTGAATTATTGAGTAATTCAACCTTACCTAGCCATTGTCATTATTGTAGTAAGTACAAGCCTCATAAAAATTTAAAAGCGTTACTTTAGCGTTTTGTCTTTCTAACTTTATCTTCTGCCATTTGAGTGAACCACAGAACTTTGGTTGGTTAAAGAACGTCTCTCCAAACCATAACAGTTCAATTGAGTCTAAAAATTTTTGAAGTTGTTGAACCCTATTTGCATCTTCTCAAGTTGTAAATCCTCTTATGAGTACAAATAAGGTTCTAGCTAGGCTCATGCGTTTGTTGAGATAGAGTCAAACAAGGTTGTTTTTAACTAACGTGCATGGAGCCTTCTTGAGAACTACTGTGTAATATTAGGTTTAACATCCCAACATTTGCGTGTACATGTCAATTGAATAAAAATGTTGGAATGCTAGTTATTTAAAATGTTATTCGCGTGAAGATAACGCCAAACCTTGTGTTTGGTTCATAATGTAGCTCTTGAAGAATATTATGAAACTGTTGCAATCCTATTACAAGTTCACAATTTTATTTCATGTGTGAAGTCAAGATTGATCTGTGTTTTGTTCATAGAGCACGACCCACTAAAAGTTACAAGTTCTATTATTTGGTTCAAAATTATGATGTATAGATTACAACAACCTTTCTTTCATGCTGTCCTGACTGTGTTAAACTGATCTCTTGCCCCCCAACCAAACTCACTAATATCTCAAGATTCTCAACATCCAAATTGTCTCTAACCATCTCATTATCCCTTATGCTATTTAAGTCCATAGTGAGAATCATGAAGAGACATGGCAAAAGACTCTTAGGAATCATGGAGAGCCATGACAAAAGACTCTTAGATTCCTTTGTGTACCCTTGACATTCCAAATCCAAATAAAGATTGGCTGCTCTCGAATCTCTAACAAATTCTAGTAACCCTCATCATCATGACCTGATATGAGCACTAATGCCTTTGTTACTTTAAAAAGAGTAACCCTCTTTGTTGTTGTTGACAAAGGAACCAAGGATCAAAGACTCGGCTGATCTGACTGGGCTGAGTCGTAAACTGATTGGCGGCCTCCGCGACGAGGATGAGATCCAATCTGCTCTTGGCCCCGAGTTTTGACCAACTTGGGAGCCGACTTGGCATTGACTCTTTCGAGTTACGAGATGACTCGAGTTGACTTGGCCGTGTCGAGCAACTCAGCCTCGAGCAAGGCCGAGCCTTTCGTGCATAAAAAGTAAAAAAGAAGAAAGAAGCGGGATCTAGGGCTCACCTTGTTCGCCCGCTCGCCCCATGCCACCATTTGCCGCGCCTGCCCGCTCGCAGCAGCCTTTCACCCGCCTTCCCGCCGCAGCTGTTCGCCTGCCTTTCCGGCGTCGCCGCCCTCCTCCAGGTCCCGGTAAGCTCTCTCCCTCCTTCCCTGCTCTCTCATCTTTCGTCCTCCCTCCAATCTCCCTGTCTCTCCCTCCTCCTCTTCTCCCTCTCCCTCTGATCTCTATCTCTCCCTCTCTCGCTCGATTTCTTTCCATCCCTTCCTCCCTCCGATCTCTCTGTCTCTCTTAATCTTTTCTTTTCTTTTTTTGTTTATTTTTTTCACAGATTATAATAGGATGCATCATTCACCCGCGACTAACTAGAAATGAAAGTTAACATATTAATGTTTATATATATTTTAAAATTTGTTGTGATATTTTCAGAATTTTTGAGCATTCTATGTAGCGTTTTGTTCGTATCGCCCGAGACCGATCCGCGACGCCGTGATCGATGTGTCTCAATGCCCACCGAATCGACAGCCAAGACTACGACTTTGAACCATGAAAGGACCTAATGCCTATTTTTAACCCTCTTCTCCCTTGCTGAAAGGGTGTTATGCCCCCACTTTCGTCATGAGCATTGCATAGTATTTATGTAACCCATGCAAAAAGAAGACACACACATTAGAGGTTGTGCTCCTGCAACAATAATTTAAGAAGAAACAAACGGATACAGTTTTGGCAAAACAAGCTCTGGTTGTTACAATATGGCATATCTTGAAATAAAGGAACAAGAGAGTCTTTTAGCTAAAGAAGCACAATTAATGATTTTTAGAAGTTTATATGAGGACTTGAGGGAATTGATGAGGACATGTCAATGAAAAGTTGGTAGGAGTCAGAATTCTTTGGGTATCTTGTCAAATTGGAATATATCACTGTAACATGCTATATGTAATGTTTTGCCTGATTAAAGTTTAAGCTAGATAGGTTAATTTGTAGTGTGAGATGACGGCCATGGTCCTCTCTCTCACCTGCTCACTAGCTTATCTTGGCTTAATTTTGATACAGTCAAGTGTACTTGTATGTGTTTTTAATATCTAAATATAATCTTACTTTCCGGCGTGTGTATTTATGAGGAAATGGGAGGTCAGTGGCCATGGAGGAAATTTTTCCTATGGTGCATCTAAAACACCAATTTTTCGATTCTTGTTTCACAATCTAACCTTACATACGATGAACATGACCTAAGATATACATAGATGAAAAATTATGGGATTCATACTTTGTTTGCTTGTTGATCTAAAGGTCGCAAAATTAACTAGGTACAACTCCATCGTGAAACAAGAATCGATTAATTGGTGTTTTAGATGTACTATAGGAGAAAATTTCCTCCATGGCCACTAACCCATGTTTCCTCTCTCTCTCTCTCTCTCTATATATATATATATATATATGTGTGTGTGTGTGTCGTGAGAAAGAGCTTCCCGGAGGGTAAGTTAAGTGAAAATTTAAAAAGGTAAAAGAATACAAGAAGTCACACATGAACATAGAGTTCTCTAATAAGCATGGAGTTGACTTGTGAATATTGATTTGAATAAAAAAGAATTAGAAGACGAATATCCTCCCCTTCTTGTTGATTGCATGACCAATCTTCTTTTCTTTGGTATTTGAGGATGATGACGGGTCTTTTCAATAATAAAAATGATAAGACTTATTAAAACTAAATTCTTATTACCCAACTAGTTGTACATCTGGTGACTAAGTCCTATTTCTTGTGTAATTTTTAAAATATCAAAAGAATGTACTCATCTAGAGGCTAGTATTACACTAAATTAGGGGAGACCTTTGACCATATTTTGGGCCCCAAGAAATACATTTTCATCATAATTTAAGAAAAAAAAGGAAAAGAAAAACAACTCTCATCCATGTTTTATACTTACAACCTTCTGCTTTGATAAGTTTACGGCATCTTTCTATTTCATAATAGCCATAACATGCCATTTGTAGCCTTCGTGGTCTTAAAGCTAAATGAATTTTTTTTCAACTAAAACTCATGGAAGCATGTTAGCCATCTATTGTGACAAGTGCTTATAAAACTTATCTCCAAAGGAAATATGTGAAATTCTATTTGAAATATATAGGTGTCAAGTTACTAGAAGCAACCAAAAATATTTCTGGTCATTCTAATGAGCTTACATTGATGAAAAATATTGTGAAAGAGTCAGAAAATTGATTAAAGTGCTAGACAACCCTTGACTTCGTCGAAAAGTTCTAAATTATTAATATGATCAATTGATTTCTTATCTTATGTTAATGCTAGTCTTTTATGGAACTCAGTGAGTCAAATTAAATGCTATAAACTCTAATGTGAATTATTGAGTAATCTAACCTTACCTAGCCATTGTCGTTATTGTAGTAAGTACAAGCCTCATAAAAATTTAAAAGCTTTACTTTAGCGTTTGTCATTCTAAACTTTATCTTCTGCCATTTGCATATATGAGCCATGAGTAAATATGTTGATCATTTTGGTTATAGAGACCCTTATTGATTTTTATTATATTTTTGTACCAGGTACTCTTCAAATTGCCATTTTGGCTCATGTATTGCATAACTCAAATTCGTTAAATAATGCATCGAAAAATAAATAAATATACTAGAACTCAATGTATTCCCTCCATGAAGGTTATTTTAGTGCTATTTGAGTCCACAATTATAGATCTCAACTCCGGACTACGAGATAAAACGGAACAACCAAGTAATTAGGGTGTGAAGTGTTGACCGTATTGAGATATGGTTTACTCCTATTAGTCCATCTTTAGTATAATATTGCATCGTATTATTGTTTGGAATCTTCCTGATGAGGACATCACGCAGTTCCCATTTATCTTTTCATGTCTTAGCTTATTTAGAGGATTTTGTATTTTGTTTCAGCTTTATTTGTAGGAGATGTTTAGCTTTATTTTTGTTCCTTTGTGGGCGTTTAGTACCACATCGGTTATTTCCCAGTAGTCCTCTTTTGTAAAGCCTATATAAGGCCCCCTAAACTATTGTATTGGACAATTACTGAATGATTAAAACTTTTCCTCAAAATATTTTGCTAAATTCTTGAGTTTAGTTACTCTCGAGTTTTGGGGTGAGAAGCCCGTGTAAGTGGTGGAAACCCAAATCTTATCCTAGTCTCAATTTAAATTTTGGTTACGATTTGAAGGTGATTGCGATCCAGGTGGTTTTACATCATTTTGGTATCAGAGCCTTGGTTTTCAATCTCCTTCAAATACTGTCTTTTCCAAAATTTTCTTCCAGTCTCCAAACCCTAAATCTACATCAGCTCCAGATTTAGATCCATTCAAAATTAAAAAAGAAAAAAAAAGAAAATTACAGTGAAAAAAACTGTTGAAATTCCCAAACAATTCCTTCGAAAATCCCAGCTAATTCCAAATCCGCACTGTTCATCGTCATCGCGCCATCACCATCGACGCCCTCCGCCGCCGCCGACAGTCACGCCCTCTGCCGCCATCATCGCCAGGAAGCCGCCCCCACAGCAGCACCACCACCGCCCCTGTCTTCCTTCATCAACGACGTCGGGATTAGCCGCCGCCGTCATCGTCAGAGGGTCGTCGTCGCTGAAGAGGCCTATCGGAGTTTTCCCCAAACCACCGCGTTTCCAGACCTCCCGATCTCCATCCTCATCGTCATCGCCTTCGACTACCCATCCAAGGCTCCGCCGCCGCCGACAGCCGCGCCCAGAGATCTCGTCACCATCATCGCCGACAGATCGCAGTCGCATCACTGCCGCCTTCTCGATCTTGTCTTCGTCCTCAGGAGTCGCAAGACAATCGAGATCTCCTCCCTCAAATTTCTGTCTCAGATCTCCCGCCGCCATCACCTCCGTCAAACGATCCGTCGCCAGAACCTATCGAAGCTTCACCGCCTTCAGCGAAGCCTCACCAGCACTCCTCGCCAGTGTCGCTAAGGCCCACCAACTCCACCATAGCCCTGTCGGATCTCTCCCAGCTTCGCCGGAATCCAACGACGACATCTCCCCAGATCGACGCTACCACACCACCGTCGCGTCAAGCAGAACGGAGAACTCCTCTTTGTCTCTTGTCGCCACCATCTCAGCAGATCCAATCGTCGTCCGCGTTGATCGGGGCAGATCTAAGCGGATCAGTGCCTTCGCCGGAGATCCCCGCCTGCTCCTCACTCGCTGCCACCCCTCCGCCCTTTAGTGCCACCCGCGCCCTCATCGAAATCATCTAAAAGTTCTTCGAGCCATCGCCAACTTTCTCTTCGTCGTCGAGCCCTCTCCGGCTGTTTGCCATCGTCGTTGGGCCCTCATCGACGCGCAGGGAGTCTCCCAAGCTTCTCCTATTGGCCGATTCCACCTAGGCTTCACCAAGATCACCGCCACAACAACACCACCACCGCCCCTGTCTTCCTTCGTCAACTCCCTCCGCCGTCGACAGTGGTAGACAATCTCTCCACGATCGGAGCAGTCACCGCCATCTTCATTTCCGAAGCCTCGTCGCACCTTGCTGGAGAGCTTCGCCCGCCATCTCCGCCCTTGATCAGAGTCACCGCCGCCGTCGCAGTTCCCGCTCCATCTCTGCCCTAGCTACAGGAGTGAAGGAGACGAAGTGAGATGGGGGTATTGATTTCGGGTAATTTGTAGGGAGTTAAGTGGACCGGGTCGGATCCGCCTAAGGTAACAAAAAACGACCCGAGCCCACTTGTCACCCGGTTACGTTTGAAGCGAACTGGGTCCGTTTAGACCGGGTCTGGTCCAATCTGAACCCAGACCCCAAAGCCAGAGTCAAGTGTTTGAGTCAACTCGGCCGAGTTGACTCGACTGAGCCAACTCAGTTCAGCTACTGATCAGATATTCCGAAGACCGTTCAGGGCTCGTTTCAAGTCCAAATTGAGCCGTTTTCGAGGCAGTAGATTCGTGACAACCAGTACTACGCTCCTACAGCAGTCACAATCTGGTTCAAGCTCCGATCGTCTTCCAGATTCAGCTCAGTAGATCAGTGCACCACAGTCAGAGCTTGTTTCTGCCCCGATTCGAGCCCGATTTGCGCCATTCTCGAGGCATCCAGCTTTCACTTCTTATCACCGCTCTCCAAGAATCTTGTGGGCGATCTCAACTCTTGAGTGTAAGTATTTCTCTGAGGAATCTTTGAGAATTTTGCGTTTGGGCGTGAACGACTCCACCTCAGGTGATATCACAACTTGACCTAATAAGTTAACTGTTGATTACTTGCAACTACTATATGGATTGCTATAATTTGTTGGTAGACATGCTATTTGCTTCGATCTAGTGGTTGCATCTTTTCATCATTTTAGGAATGCATTTTTATTTACATTTAAAGCTTAAATTTTAGGGAATTTTTTGTTTAGTGCATACATTTAGTTTAATTGACTTTAGGGCTCTCCATTGCATCTGCTTGCTTGCTTGAGTCATCATGACTAATCAGCATTATAGGGACTCCCCCTTAGAACAGCTACACAATCTCCATCAGGGTCATATGTCCGTTCATGAGTACATTACCATATTTAAGGACTTAACCCATCGTAGTGAAGTGAGAGAGCACCCTTCTGAGACTCTAACTAGGTTTATTTGGGGTTTACGGCCTAAAATAAAACGTGCTATGATTACTGGCCCCTATGACTTAAACACTGTTGAAGATGCCTTTGAAGTTGCATTAAAATTGGACTTGACTTTCAAAACGCTAATCAATACCAAGGTCAAATGTTCTAAATGTAAGGGCTATGGACATTATAATTATCAATGCCCCTCGGAAAGTCAACATGTTAGAACTGTGTCCACTGATGAAATTGACGATTCGAAGGCTGTTAAGGATGACCAAGTTTCTTCTAAAATTGTTAATATAATTGAAGACATAGCAGTTGATTCTGTCACACAGATTAGTGATGAAATTCACCTGTCTTCTGATAGTGTCAATGATGACGTGGACGAGACAGTTGAGCCTAATATATCCACTGTGCCTAATCAGCCATTCGAGTCTCCTTGTGTTGAACCTAGTTTTATGGTTATTTCTATCAATTCATCTTTTAGGGAGTCACCTGAATTTCTTACCAAGGTCCAGCAAATGGTTTCTAATACTTCTTTTTCGGGTTGTTTAGAGTTTGTGTCCGAGTCCCGTGTACCTCCATCGTTAGATTTGTGTCCTTCTAAGCATATTATATCTCTCATTCTCCCATCGTTAGGAGTTATGCTTAGAATACCCCCTGCTTTATATCTGCTTGTTGCATATATTGATGACATCACTAGATCGATAGCAAATTGCAATGATACTCATAAATTTGCTGCATACCCATATAGTATCTTGCAGGAATTTACAGTTGATAATAGGGTGATGGTTACGAGTCACTCTGAGGCCACGAGAAAGTTACACGCTTGGCGTAAAGATTTCGAAATGACTCTGAAGAGGATTGCGTACATTGCTTACGAGTTGGATAGCCGTGGGATCCTGGTATCAGCTCCGTCTTCAGCCAGGATGATGCGCCTCGCTTTACTCTCTGTGCCTTGATCGTGCTGCTATCTTCCACAATCGATCCGTCATGGAGACCAGCTCCTCCTCCGCCACCATGGTCTCGACATGATGTACCCATGGTGCTGCCACGACCACCATCTTGGCCCGATTGAGATGCTTCGTGAGGAGAGTCCTCACTCGACAAAGTCGAGTTTCTCCCACCCCGAGGGAATTGATGAGGACATCACGCAGTCCCCATTTATCTTTTCATGCCTTAGTTTATTTAGAGGATTTTGTATTTTGTTTCAGCTTTATTTGTAGGAGATGTTTAGCTTTATTTTTGTTCCTTTGTCGGCGTTTAGTACCACATCGGTTATTTCCCAGTAGTCCTCTTTTGTAAAGCCTATATAAGGCCCCCTAAACTATTGTATTGGACAATTACTGAATGATTAAATTTTTCCTCAAATTATTTTGCTAAATTCTTGAGTTTAGTTACTCTCGAGTTTTGGGGTGAGAAGCCTGTGTAAGGGGTGGAAACCCAAATCTTATCCTATTCTCAATTTAAATTTTGGTTACGATTTGAAGGTGATTGCGATCCAGGTGGTTTTACATCATTTGCGATCCAGGTGGTTTTACATCACTTCCAATGAGGAAATGTTGAATTATTTGTTTCGACTTGTTTCTTTTTGTTGTATGAACTATTAAGTTTTGTTATTAGAATTATTTTATCATCATTCTTTATACCTTTGATTCAGTTTTTTATATAATTACTTGTCATTATTCATTTACTTGCTGAGTTGTGTAGCTCACCCCCTTTTTCACTACAGTTTTATTGACAGAAATTAGTGTGGGATTGATAGAACATCTTAGGCTTATCTTCAGATATTGAGGTCTTTATGTACGAATAGATTTAACAGTATATCATCGGAGCAGTGAAACACGGAAGAAGGTATTTTATTTGGAATTTATTTTGTACGAATTGGTGACTTTTATCATTTAAAGGGAATATGTTTATTATTTGGATGGAATCAAAGAATGAAACGGTCACATTTTTGGAGGTTTTATATAGCTAAGAGCAGCGATTCCTTATTCTTTGTGAATTGGGGTTTGGGGTCGTTACAAAATATAAGATCGACACCACATAACTAAATTGGTTCCAGACTAAAACTAAACAAGCCCTAGGTCGTGACGCTGTAATCCAGCCAAAGCATCAAATATTCTTTTTGATAGGAAAGTCCTTTTCCTGTTCGGAGTTCGATGAAACCCTCAGGAAAAAAAAATGTTTCTCTATCAGAAATACCATTCAAAATTCTTCTTAGTAGAAAGTCCTCTCTTTATCAGAAATCCAAAAAAATATCCTTTTTGATAAGAAAGTCCTCTTTTGATAAGAACTCTGAAAATACTCTGCTAGTGGGGATGTTCTCTTCTATCAGAAATCTAGAAAGTACCTTTTTGGTAAGAATGTCTTCTTATTGGAAATTCAAACAATATTTTCTGGTATGAAGTCCTCACACAATTGAAATTTAAAATAAACTTCTTTTGGGAAATCTTTTCCCTATCCGAAATTTAACAATACCATTTTGGTAGTGAAGTTCTGACTCTATTAAAGTATCTTATTGAAATTTTGTTCTAACCAAAATGCTCGGCGAGACAAATAAAATTCCAATAATGGAAACACTAAATCTTAATTTATTTGCAAGTTTGTATAGATTTTTTTAGTAACCCACTAACCGATTAATCTTTAGTTCACTCCAAAGAGTAGTTAACAAGAGGCTCTTTAGTCTACTAGAAATATTAAATCCTGCCACTAATAAACATGTACTTGTGTAAAGGGAATTTTAAAGAATTATACCCAGAATTAATTACATTATGTCTTTCCTATCCATAGGTTAGAAGGTGAGTCCATAGGGTGTGATTTAGATGCGGCAACCTATTTTCAAAATTGCCTATTATGTAGTCTAGTTGAGCCAGTTGACATAATGTGGCTGAACAACATGCGCCATTGGACTTTATCTTCAATATCTTCATCCATAACTAATGCTAAGAGATACAAGGCTTAATGTCAAGCCTCAGTGTAAACCTATCTCTTCTCTAGTTGTTTCCAAGCTAGTTACTACACCACCATATTGTCCTTACTATATCTAACTATTATACACTTTATTCTTTCCTAGAACCCTCTATATCATCTGAGGGACCCTATGATAATTTTCTTTTAAATCAATGTAAACCACAAGTAAATCTCTTTTCTTTTATCTATATCTCCCCAATAATTATCATGGTAGATAAATAACTTCCATGGTCGACCTTCTTGGCCTAAAACCAAATTGGTTCCAAGCACCATTGTTTCTTTTCTTTCCCTTTGCTCAAATTAGTGAGTCCTAAATTTCACTAGATAAGTCATAAGTTTTAGGGTTTGTTACAATTTTTGACATTCTTATTGTTATAAATAAGCATCAAAGTGCCTCTCTTCAAGGCATTTTCTTATTTTCAATGACTTTTTTGGATAGCTAAGTTAGTAATGGCTGTCCTTTATATCCTGAGCACTTCCATGCTATCATCCTTAACTTCACCAAGCCTAATTTTCAATAATACCTATATTTTGTAGAATCATTTGATTCTACTTTGAGTTTGCTTGTAAGATTTTCATTAAACAACTTATGAAGGGAACTCATCTTTATTTGATGTCTTCTTTCTTGCTATGACATTTTAATCTTCATTCTTCATAGATTTCCGATTCTCTGGACCTTTACTCTCTCTCTCTCTCTCTCTCTCTCTCTCTCTCTCTCTCTCTAATATCTAAAATTTTACTTGACCTCAGATTATACCTTACAAAAATGTTTCCAAAAACTGAAACTACTGTAAACCTAAATGTGCTGTAACTATTATTTAATTAAATAAATCCTAATAAAGTCCAGGACTGCATCAATGGTAGAAAATTTCTAATTGTTGTTCGGGCATGGTCCAAGATTTCCTTACTCCGTGTGTGGTGGAACATGTAAGTATCTTTTGTACATGGAGGATTTGATGAATTTCCATTCTTGCGGAAGAAGGCGTTCAATAAATTTGCAGACTTTTATCGCACTCATTAAGAAATTTCACTATTTGAGAAGGCAACTGTTTATTCCTTACGAATTTGCATCTCTTCATTGAGCAAAGTTTTGGAAACATGTCTCATGAGAAATCTATGAATGCTTGTGTGCAATGCATTACTTTTTGTTGAGTTTTTTGCTATTTTCATGATTTCATCAATTTGTAACTGTATTCAAGCATCTTTTTTTGTTCCCCCTCCACATAACTGGTATTTTATCATCTTCTATGGTTTTTTGTTATGTTTTAACTTTTTCATTTAGAAATGCAGTGATCTTTGAGCTTATTATGTTTTCTATTCTTTTGACAATCTCATTTCGTTAGGCATTAATTTGGGATTCTCTATGTTTCTTGATGTTGATATAATCCTGCTCTCTTGTGTTTATGGAAGTGAGCTTTACTTATCGTTTAGCTGATAAGCTTTAATAGTAAAAGTTGATAAAGCTCATTGATGCAATTGTGAGATATCCATGCTGTTTTTTTATGTTTATGTAGGTGTCTTTAATCAGATGCATTACTTTTTTCTTTTTGAGAAAAGTCAGGTGCGTAACTTTTACTTAAATTTGTTTCTTCTTTCCCATTGTGGAGCAGATCGTGCATGCATACAGGAGCTCTAAGATCTGCGTCAGCTGCCCAGAATGCCTTCGAGTAAAGGATAGAAGTACTTTTGCATGAAAAAAAAATGATGAAGCACAGATTGAAAACCCTTGACAGGGAACGAAGTAATAATTGAAGAGCCGGCATTCCTCATGGCCAAGGTGGGAAGTCATTCGTACCGAAGCGATACAAAATCTTCTCTGCTGAACATGGTAAAAAGTATTATCTATTTCTGTGTCGTCACGTGCTGTTTCTGTTTGTTCGCTCATGAATTGAGTAGAAATTTGAGTCCCATAACGCAACGTTGGTTAGCAAACATCCAAAACAGTTAAGAGGCGCCGCTTGAGCTAAATCTACCTCAAGAGTGTCTGAGCATGGTTCTTAACTCTTTGAACATCTCTAAATCTACCTCAAAAGTTGAACATCTTCGAATAAGATTTTTAACATGGATTAACTTGAATCGAGCTGATAAGCATATACAGATTTGCAAATCGTTAGGAAACATATAAATCCAACTAATTACGATGAGGCAATCACGCTTACAGTTTGTGATGCCTGTATGCACACATCCGGCATCAATTTGTTAATTCCTCGATGTTAAATAAAAATTTGAGCTGGGCAACAATCTTAAATGAGCTATTCTCTGAGCAGTCAAGTTACGTATTGCTCAAACCCTAAAATGCATCTGTGTTTACTGTAAGAGGTATTGTTTCTTCAAAATTGATTATTTATTTAGTTATCTATTTTATTTTTGTGATTTCTATGTGGCAATCTTTTCATAAACAGATTCGATCTAATACTTATTTTACAAGTAGGTTCTTCTGAAATTGGCTTCAAACTGTTTAGCACCTAGAAAATTATTGCACATAACAGATGCAGACTTCCCTTCTCCAGGAAACAAGAATGCTGGCTTCACGAGAAGTGGCGAAGTTAATGGAAGGAAATACTGAACAACAGATGGAGGTACTTGGTTTGGTGGTTCATTATAGTTTGGCAACCATGTGCTGCTGCTGCGTTCGCTGTTGTTGCAGACCATCTTTGGCTTGCCGGTCCTACTCAGTTTCCTGATAACGGGCACTGAGACGTCCTGGCCTTTTATACCCTACTGTAAATGACACCAAGTACGATCTATTGAAGTCAGGCCACTCATTTAGCTCCAAAAGAACTTTTTTCTTGATGGAACTCTGTTGATACGCCTGGCATGTGCGTCGGCCTCACTTGTCTTTGTAGCGCGCACGTTCAGTGCACGGGAGTTCCCGTGTCCTTATTGCCAAAAGGGTCCGGCTCAAATGATTTCGGTGGCATAATTCGTTTGAAAAGTATCCAGCATGAGATTGCAATGCGTATGGTGAACCGCAGATTTCTTGTTTCCTTCACAGTTCTCTCGGAGATGTCATGAATCCCTCACTTTACATATGCTTCAATTATATGTCGATCGGCCGTGTCGCCAATTACCTGTACCTTATTATCACGAATTTCGCCTTCCATATGATCTCAGTTGTAAACGTTGTGTTTATTCCTGTAAATTGTGCACAATCACTTCCATGTTATGTTCAACTGGTATTTTTACTTCAGAATTGTAGAAACTGTACACTGCCTGACTTAGTAATCGAGTGTTTTTTGAATTTACTGTTGAGATGCCTCACGAGAGAGATCCTGGTGGAGATATCTCTGATGTCACGGGAAAGAGACTGAGATTGGTCTGAGCTGCTGCTGCTGCTGCTGCTGCTGCATCAAATCCATGTGCACATGAAATGCAGAGCTCAGAGATATGATGGCAGCAGGCAAGTGGCAGGTAGAGGAGAGTCGTTCCAAGGCCTGGATCTGAGAAATCCTAGCTGCTTTAATCTGCATCCAATTGCAAGGAGGGCAAGTCAGTGGTGACAGCAAAAGATGTGGTCCATAATGGAAAAGCAAGGAAACCATGGAATCTACCTTGAAAAACTTGCTGTTATGGTTGGGTCCAACTTGTTATTGGTCATTATCAAGGACAACAGGATTCCTCAAACGGGCACAAATAAAAATTTTTGTAGCCAAAATATGACACTAACAAGATGAAGGAGAAGCTTTTATTAAATTGTTGGGATAGATACATGAATTTTTTTTTTTTTTATTTTTTATTGTTTTGATCATTTTCGCTTCTCTTAAAGAAGTGAAGAGACAACTACCTTTTTAATACAGCTATAGATAATTATATAAATGGTTGTGATGAGGAAACACACAGAAGGAAAATATGAGGGCATGGATTTTGGGGCATTACTGTTAAATGATACAGACGGTTGCGATGAGAAACATGCATGAGAGCTAAACAGGAAAGCATGACTTTAACTCATCATGGTCATAATGGAACAATTTATGGAAGTGACAAAATACGAGAGCTTCATCTTCCCTCTCCTTTCAACAACTCACCCGCAGCCTTAAAAATCTTCAGGCGTGGGGGAGGGAGGACCCCCCAACACACACACACCAGCACGACCTCCCACAACATCCAAATGTTCTCCCTTACTTTCTTACTTTCTCTCTCTTTTCTTCTTTTGTCGTTGGGATTTCGGCCAATTCCGGCCGAGGGAAGGCTGGATCCGGCCTAGCGCCTACAAATCCGGTCAGATCTGGCCTAGCACCTACAGATCTGGACAGATCTGGGCGAGGGGAGGGCGAATCTGGCCTTGCACCTACAGATCCGGCCAGGGGGAGGCCGGATCTGGTCTAGCGCCTTCAAATCTGGGAGGGAGGTTGCGTTACGTGAGGGGTGCGTGTATCTCCCCGATGGAGATTCAGATCAGTTTCATCCGCAACTGTCGCAGCCGTGGAAACCATCACACACCGTCAGCATCCACCCCCGATCCACGTGGCAAGCATCTGGTCGTTGCTCCGGGCCCTGTTGCCTTCCAATCTGTATCATTGCAGGGCCAGCGGACTATCGGGCGGATCTCCGAGGCGACCTTCGAGACAGCGAAGAAGACGCCGGAGTCAGTGACGACATGGTAACGGCCATTGCAGCCGCCGATAGCGTTGCGACAGCTTGGTGAGGAGTGCTGTTGAGATTGCGGCACAACTTCAACAAGCCATAATCTTACCGCAGCCCCAGCTTCGTGAGGAGTGCAGATGTGTTGGTCCTCATCGGTGAGACTAAAGGGTTTTTCCAGAGCTCTTAGATCAGGGCAAGGGTTGGTGAGAATTAAGGGTTTTTTGGCAGAGCTTTTAGATCAGTACAACAGCTGGTGAGAGTAATTTGAACAAAGTGACCGGTCAAAGGTGGCTGAATTTATGCCGTAGCTGCGGTGGTGGGGACATGTCACGACTCAGTGGTGGGGGATCCGGTCACGAGATGATTGGATCAGTGTTGCAGATATCATGTCAATGATTGTCGGCCAAGGGAGGGCAGGTTTTGAGCTGCAGATGTTGCAACTGTAGTTGAGGAAAGATGCCACGACTTCGTCAGTAGGGGAATCCGATCACGAGATGACCAGATCAGAGCTACATATATCGCGACGGCGCTGGTAAGAGATCCGAACAAGAGTTTAGACGGGTCTGACCTGCATATGATGCATCTATGGTGAAGGGGAGAAGCCACGACTTCGCTGAGGGCGTTCCGGTGGCCTTGATTTTTGTTTCTTTTGAAGTATCAAATTTTATATGTTCCATATAAGTTTGTACCCTTCTATCTTGGGAATGTCTCATTAAGTTTTTATTAATGAAACGGAATCTTACTCACAATTTTATCAAAAAAAAAATCAATTTATGATGAAGGTAATGGTCTTTTCACTTCATAAGAGAAGCAATGAGAGGATCAATTTCCTTTTCTAATAGCTTCAACCAACATCTTTTAGTGCTTTTTGTTGGCGTGAAGATCAACGTCACAATAGAATCTTGTTCTAGATAGCAATAGAAAAAAAACAACAAAATAGAAAGAGGGAGAGGCAACACATATGAACACCGAGATTTACGTGAAAAACCCAAAAGGGAAAAACCACGGGTTGAGCTTGAGGCTCGGAGGAGGCTTCACTATGATGGAATCAACAAAAGGGATACAAGGCACTTGGCACATCCGACTACGCCGACTTCCACACAACTCTCACAACTTTAAAATTCTCTTCAACACAAGAGACTTTCCCTCACACTCTCTATACTTTCAAGAGAACAAGTGAAGAAGATGCTTGATCAAGTGATCTTTCTACAACAATGAGCTTGCCTATTTATAGGCCTTTGATGACGCTTCGTCTCCTTGACCATTCAAAGATATGCATGTACCTCTATAACTTCAGTGTAGAATATCAAGCCCAAAGTATGACTGCATCATGCTCGAAGAAGACCGCACCATATCCGAAAAGTCACACGCAGAATTGCGCAACAATAAATGAGTTGAAAATTGAGCCAACTCCAACAATCTCCACCTTGGCGAGATGTCCAAATCTTCAGAGATGACACAACACTCTGGAACAACTGTTGCTCATTCATGAGCAATTTCATCACCTTGATGAGTACCAACTCACCTTCCCGCACTTCTGGTGGCTAGGTGCACATGCCAACTAACAGCTCTTCATATTTAGTAAGCTTAAGCAATGCTTGAACTTCTCAGCCGTAACTGGTTTTGTTAAGAAGTCAGAAGCATTCTCGTCTGTGTGAACTTTTTTCACCTCGACTTCTCTATTGTTGAGCCAATCTCGAATCCGATGATAACGGACTTCAATGTGTTTTGACCTTGTATGAAAGACCTGGTTCTTTGCAAGACAAATGACACTCTGACTATCACATTGAATTATTACAAAAGCTTGCTGTAACCCCAAATCACTTGCCAAACCCTTGAGCCATATAGCTTCCTTGGCAGCTTCTGTCAAAGCCATGTACTCCGCTTCGGTAGTAGACAAAGCACCGACCTTTTGGAGCATAGATCTCCAAGATACTGGTCCTCCACCACAAGTGAAAACATAGCCTGTAGTAGACCTTCGCTTGTCCAAATCTCCAGCATAATCGGAGTCAACAAAACCAGTGATGCACGCGTCGTCATGTTGTCTTTCAAACATAATGCTTTTGTTTCTGGTGCCCTTTAAATACCTGATAATCCACTTGACAGCTTGCCAATACTCTCTTCCTAGATTTGACATATACTTTGACACCACGCTCATAGCTTGAGCGAGATCTGGTCTTGTGCACACCATCGCATACATTAAGCACCCAACAGCGCTTGCATACGGAATTTTCTTCATCTCTTGAACTTCATCATCAGTAGACGGACTTTTCTTTGCACTTAAATTGAAATGTGCAGCCAATGGAGTGGATACGGGTTTAGCATTTACCATATGAAACTTCTCAAGCACCTTTCCGATATATTTGCTCTGAGAAAGATATAACCTCATGTTATCCCGGTCTCTCTTAATCTCCATTCCAAGGATCTTCTTGGCGGCACCAAGATTCTTCATGTCAAATTCTGAACTCAATATTTCTTTGAGTTTATTTATCTTTGACGTATCCCGACATGCAATCAACATGTCATCCACATAAAGCATTAAGATGATTATGTGATCATCATCAAATGTGTGTAAGTAGACGCAACAATCATACTTACCTCTCTTGTAGCCATTCTGGAGCATGAACGAGTCGAAGCGTTTGTACCACTGCCTCGGAGATTGCTTGAGTCCATATAAAGACTTCTTCAATCTGCATACATGATTTTCCTTTCCTGCTTCAGCATATCCTTCTGGTTGTGTTATATAGATAGTTTCCTCCAAATCTCCGTGAAGAAATGCCGTCTTCACATCAAGCTGTTCTAGCTCCATGTCATGCTGTGCTACAAGAGATAGCAACACCCTAATAGATGTATGCTTGACCACTTGAGAGAATATTTCATCATAATCGATTCCCTCTATTTGTGAGAACCCCTTTGCAACTAACCTTGCTTTGTAAGTAGGTGCCTCCGTCTCACTTAAGCTTTCTTTCTTCCGATAAATCCACTTGGAACCGATGATCCTTTGATCTTTGGGTTTAGGAACTAATTCTCAAACAGAGTTCTTGTGAAGGAGATGTCATCTCTTCCGACATAGCAGCCATCCATTCTTACCGCTCTTTACTTTCTAAAGCTTCTTTGAAAGTTGATGGATCTTCTTCGCTAATTAAAAGTGCATAGAAGGCCTCATCCTCCCAACCTAACCGTTGAGGGAGCTTGATAACTCTTCTTGGTCTTGTCTGTGCTATGCTCATAGGTTCTTCATGAACCTCTTCAGCTTGTTGTTGCTCCTCTGGCTGCTCCACCTCAGCTTGATTCTCTGCAAAGGAATCTTTTGTTGAAAAAGGAATTTCAGTATAATGATTTTCTTTACAAACCTCGTCTTTTCCAGTAGCTTCTGCTCCAAGCCTTTCATCAAACACAACATCTCTACTCAATACCTTCTTCTTGTTCTTCGGATCCCAGAGTCTATAGGCCTTCACTCCCTTCTCGAAACCGAGGAAAATGCATTCGAGTGACTTTGGCTTCAACTTGTTTCGTTCATCACTGGGGATATGAACATATGCCTTGCATCCGAAAACTTTTAGAGTAGAATAATCGATGTCCTTACCGGATCAAACTTCCTCTGCACATTTGGAATCCAGCAATTTTGATGGTGACCTGTTAACCAAGAAAGCAGCATGGTTAACAGACTCTGCCCAAAAGATTCAGGCAATCCTGCATGAAGTCTCATGCATCTCTCTCGCTCCATGAGAGTTCGGTTCATTCTTTCTGCTGCGCCATTTTGCTGTGGAGTCTTCTTCACTGTGAAGTGACGAATGATACCTTCTTTCTTGCAGAACTCCAAGAATCTGCCATCTCTATATTCACCTCCATTGTCACTGCGCAAGTACTTGATCTTGCGCCCAGTTTGATTCTCTACTTCGGCCTTCCATTCTTTGAACTTCGAAAAAACTTCAGATTTCTCCCGCATGAAGTAGACCCAGATCTTCCGTGAATGATCATCCATAAACGTGACAAAATAGCGAGCACCACCATGGGATTTTGTCGGTGCCGGCCCCCATACGTCGGAGTGAATGTAGTTGAGAACCTCCTTAGCGCGATTCTCCTTGTTTGTAGGCTTGAATGATACCTTGCATTGCTTTCCAAGTACACAATACTTGCAGAAGTCCAGCTTGCAAGACTCCATATTCTTTAGCAGTTTCCTTTTGTGAAGCTCCTCCATGGCTCGCTCACTCATATGGCCAAGACGTAAATGCCATAATTGAGCTGAATCTTCATCTAAACTTTTCGGCGTGGATATAGCAGCTCCACCCGAAATAGTATCTCCCTTAAGCTTGTACAAATTGTTGGGAAGTTTCTCACCTCGCATGACCACCAATGAGCCCTTGCAAATCTTGATCTTTCATCCAACGGAAGAGTAGGTGAGGCCGAGTGCATCAAGAGTCTCGAGAGAGATCAGATTCTTCTTGAGAGCAGGAACATGTCGCACATTTCCAAAAGTATGTATGATGCCGTCATACATCTTTATTTTCACAGTGCCTATGCCGATGATCTTGCATGCGACATTGTTCCCCATGAGAACTTCATCTCCATCCTTCTTCTCGTATGTATCAAACTAATGCTTGTTTGTACACATATGGAAGGTACAACCAGAATCAAGAATCCATAAGTCTGAAATTGGTTTACCCGAAGAAATCGAGAAAAGTTCACCTTTGTTTTCTGTGGTGAGAGCGGCCGTAGAAGGATTCTCACACTTCTTCCCTTCCTTCTGATACGCCTTGAACTTTCGACAATGTTTCTTGATGTGTCCCTTCTTGTGGCAGTAGTAGCACTCCATATCCTTGCTGTTCCTGGACTTTGATCTCCAGCGGTTGTCCGTCCCCTTGTCTTTCTCCTTGGATCGTCCCCGTTCATTTGATCCTTTGACGAGTAGACCTTCATTCTTCAAGTCATTACTTGTGCTTTTGTTCATCTTGACATGAGAGATAATGTCTTGGACAACCTCCTCGAACTGAAGAGTCTCTTTGCCGAACATGAGTGTGGTTCGAAAATGCTTGAAGGATGATGGCAAAGACCGTAGTAAAAGCAAAGCTTTGTCCTCCTCCTCGTACTTGACCTCAACTCGCAACAAATCGTTAATGCAACGATTAAATAAATTTAGATGTTCCATAAGATCATCTCCTTCTTCCATACGAAGATTATACAACTGATCTTTTAAGAAAAGTTTGTTGGATAGAGTCTTACCCATATAAAGTTTCTCTAACTTCTCCCATGTGCATTTGGCGGTTGTTGCTTCCATCACATTGTAGGTGACTTCATCGGATAAGTGTAGCTCAATAGAGCTCATAGCTTTCATGTCGGCCTTGTTCTAGGCTTCCGTAGTCATTGTCTCCGGCTTGGACTCGACGCCTAAAATGCACATGTGAAGATCCTGTTGTATCAAGATGTTCTTCATCTTCTGTTGCCATAAGGTGAAGTTGCTCCGTCCATCAAATGGTTTCAACTCAACCTTCACACCGCCGATTGTTGACTTCTCTTCCGCCATCTTGAACACTCCAACCTTACTCTGATACCACTTTGTTGGCGTGAAGATCAACGTCACAACAGAATCTTGTTCTAGATAGCAATAGAAAAAAATAACAAAATAGAAAGAGAGAGAGGCAACACAGATGAACACCGAGATTTACGTGAAAAACCCAAAAGGGAAAAACCACGGGTTGAGCTTGAGGCTCGGAGGAGGCTTCACTATGGTGGAATCAACAAAAGGGATACAAGGCACTTGGCACACCCGACTACGCCGACTTCCACACAACTCTCACAACTTTAAAATTCTCTTCAACACAAGAGACTTTCCCTCACACTCTCTATGCTTTCAAGAGAACAAGTGAAGAAGATGCTTGATCAAGTGATCTTTCTACAACAATGAGCTTGCCTATTTATAGGCCTTTGATGACGCTTCGTCTCCTTGACCATTCAAAGATATGCATGTACCTCTATAACTTCCGTGTAGAATATCAAGCCCAAAGTATGACTGCACCATGCTCGAAGGAGACCGCACCATATCCGAAAAGTCACACGCAGAATTGCGCAACAATAAATGAGTTGGAAATTGAGCCAACTCCAACACTTTTCTTCTCGGGATAAAAAAAAAAAAAGAAAAAAAAGAAAAAAAATACGAAAGAAAAAGTTTCTTCCATCATTTGTAATTCTATCAATCCCAACCTGCCAATCTGTCCAGTTAGGAGACTCGGTTCAAACCATCTCAATGGTTCTTCCTCGTTTATCATCAATTGAAGCAATTTCTGACTTGTTATAACATCTTTATAAAAAAAAAAAAAAAAAAAAAAATCCCTTGTTAGCTCCTTTAGCAACTCACTCTTTTGTGATCTTCTTTTTCCAAGGGCTCTCATTTCATCATCAATATGTAGAAGATGCATTCATCTCCTTCATACACCTCTGTTCTCTGATTGCCGAATGTCAATTGTTTGACAAATAATCTGCAATCACGAAACAAGCTAACTGTATACAATCATTATATTTGGTTCTATTCCTTAAAGTTTCATAGATACACTGTTTTCTGTCCTCTGACAAATGATCACAAGATTCACAACTACAGCTGAGTCTTTTCCTGATGAGGTCCACATGAAACCCTGAAATATTTAACATAAGCCATGGCAATCTCATGCCTTGTTCTCTCTCTCCATAAAGTGTGCAAAAGTTCACATTTCTCTCAATGATTTTTAGTCAAACCACAAGACCTTAATGAAACTTGTTGAAGCTTTTGGTTTCTTAATTCTCAAAATATGTCAGGGATTTCTTGAAATCAAAACAACAAAAGAATCAATAATCATAAAACATCAACTCCAAGGCCATCATTTTTGCAACACAAAAGTAAATGGGCCTTCACATAATTGGGCTTTAGATAATTGGCCTTCTTATGCAAGTGTGAGCACATGACAAGAAATTGAACTTGGAGATGCCATGATGTGGGAAACTATGAGAATGGTTGTTAGTGGAGAGTGTTTTTTTTTTTTGTTGTTGTCGTTGTGGTGTGTGTGGGGGGGGGGGGGGGGGGGGGGGGGGGGTGGGTGGTGGTTGGGTTCCCACAAAAGAAAAAGAAAGGAAACTAATGCAATGGGACCACTGAGATCTCCCAAATCCCAGTCCTTTTCCTTCACTATCTTTCTCGTCTTAAAGTGAGCCAAATTTACAAATGGTCCTCTTTGTGCACTCTTTTTCTCTAGCAACTCCCACTCTTCTAACTTTCCATCTTTGTTGGCCTTTAATATTATCCAAATTTGATGCTAGTAGCTACTATGTAGGGCTTGTTTGTTTGGTGAAAAATGATCTATATATTGGGTTTTCTCTTTGATTTTTGTGGGCTCCATGGAATTTTCCCACGAGAGCTGTTTGTTTTCTTATGAGCTGTTTGTTTTCTTAGAAAAAAAAAGTCCAGAAAAATTTTATCAGATTTCCTCTCTGGACTAACAGTGTGAGAGAAAAACTGCTGAAAAACTAGCTTCTATCAGTCTCATATTTTACCAACAGAAGCTTTGACAACGATCATTTTTCTATGGGCCTATTTCCTTGCCAAACATGCCCGTGGCAAGAGATTTCTGACTTTTACTTGTTAAATTTTAGGTTTGACCGATTGAAGTACCAAGAGAAGGAATTTCATTTTCCCGCCCTGCTTCAAGGGGAAAAAGCAATGGAGATTGCAGAGTTGCATGTAGAAAAAAAAAAAATCAATTTTTCCCCACTGTTTTGACATCAGATACGTGAAGGTGGGAATTAATGTATTGTGGGTCAGCGCGGTTCTTTGAACAATAGAAATTTCTATACTAGTTTCTAAATTAGAAGTTTCCTGTTTTTCTCAAATAAGGAGTAATAAGAGAAAACAAAAGAAAACCCAGAGATTATTTCTCTTAAACAAAATATTTGTTAGATATTGATTTAATGCAGTTAGAGGTTATATTGCACTTGAGATGTAATAGCTTTTCTAACTGAAGCTTTAGCCCATTTTCTTAAAGAGGTCAACTTCTTTGTTAACATTAAGAGGTACAATTTTAGACGTAACCGATTGCATAACAAAGTGTCACACAATGCCTTAATCTTGATTAACTTAATCTTTAGAACATATTCATGTTCTTTTGTAGTGATGCAATGCAAGACAAAAACAATTAGGTTAAAGTAAATAAGATTCTTTTACATAAGTGATAGCGTAATCACATCAAAAATAGGAAACCATGTTACTGAACTAATGGCATCAACCCTAAGTCTAATTTTTTTTTTTTTTCTCCTTGAGATAATTAGTGTAACGATCTCATGTTTTAATCGCTGAATTACATCAATTCATACTTGTAATTAAATTATTATCACATGAATTAAACTTTCAAATTGTCATAAAATTTTCAGAAATCAGAATTTAGAGTGTAAATCCATAATTTAAATAATTCGGTCGTTACAATTAGCTTAAGGTTTTAGTTATTGCATGAGCAATTGTTATCCACAATGATCAATGCGCGCATTTGACTAAGTTCTAATCTGTTGTATATATAGTTTCCTTTTTAAGAAAAATTTGAGAGTTCATTTAGTTTCTCACTTTCTCAAAAAAAATTGAAATACAGGAGATATTTCCATGGAAAAGTACCTGACTAAAGTAATTTTTAACTGTGTAATTAGTAGAAATATATATTTCCTCAGTACTAAAAAAATTCTAATAAAAAATGAAACTAGGTTACAGTAATTTTAAAAAGGCTTTTCTGACAAAAAGGGAGAAAAAAAATTAAATTATACATTGTTCTCTTTTTAAGTACTCAACTAATTGTTCATTAAGAAAATTTTAATATAAATTTTTAGTCAACTATCCATAGATTTCTTTAATATGCATGTAGCTTTTCTACTTAATTTAATTAAATTCTCAATTACAAAGCAAAATATGAACTAACTAATACTTGCTCTTTCCAGCAAAATGACATGGCAGAGATTGGTTCCTATAAGAAAAAGAAAATGTGGCAGGGATTGCTTGTAGCGGAGGAATTTAGGCCGATGATAGTTCAGTAAAGTGCTCTTTATATCTTCTTCTTGTATTCTTCAATCTTCGGGTAGGAGACTCGAGAGGTAATGAGAGTAATTGGATATTGTTACTGTTGCTTACCTGTGGTTTTCTCGTGTGGGTTTCCAAGTAAATCTTCGTCTCTATGAGTGATTGTTCTTGGTTGTTTATTCTTCATACTTTGTCGAGATAGGTGTTGTGAATTTGGTTAATAATTTTGCTGGAAATCCGTGACCGATCAGTGGTGTCAAATCTTATCACCGTTTTGTTTCACTATCTAGTGGCTTCTCTGTGTATGATTTCAACTAATCTATATTTGTAGCATCCTTTCTAAGAAGAAACTTAGATCTTTCCTTTACAACTACCAATCCACTTATCCAGCGACAGGACTTTAGTCTTTACTACCAGTCTACTTCCCAAGTGATTGGCTATTGGATTTCTTAAGAAACAGTATCAATCACAAGTATTTTTCTCAGAAATAAGGTGAGAACAAATATATCTCAAGACACAAATAAGGATTAAACTTTCACGTTCTAGTAGCAAGAAGAACCAGAAAAAGAGCAAGAATTAATTCGACAGCGAAGATATAGATGAATGATATGAAGACGTATGATTTTGTCTAGATCCTTGAAAGAGTTGATCGAGAGATTAATTTGAGTGGGAATATCGAGAGATTTCTAAATCAAACAACTGAAGTATGAGGATATAGCTCAAAATAACAAACGCTAAGGGGCTGTTTGGTTGGCGAAATTCTCATGGTGAAAATCAAGCACAAACTGTTTGAAATGAATGGAGCGAGTGTGAATTAATTGGGCTACAACTCAAAAAATTAAGGTCAGGATAGGGAAAATGCATTTTAACCTAAATACTATTGATATGAATGTGGATTATAAGTGCCCAAAAAGAATTTCTTAGTTTTTCTTGCCTTGCAGAAATTTAATTTCTAATATATTTTTGTATGCTTTGTCTCTCAATGTCTCTCTCCAACTTGATTTAAAACTTCGATTTTTCTTTGATGTTTGAGGCAGAACTTAGACACCACCTTCAATACTTCACCTGAATAATAAAACATGGATACTTGGGCAATAGGTGATGTTATTGGATATATTTAAATAATGATCATCATTAAACTATCTAATTTTTTTTTCTTCTTTTTTCTTTTAGGGAAAAAAAGCCCCGTTCCATTCTATTAATAAGAAAAAATAGGTTACGAAAGACTTACCAAGAAGGTGAGAAGGGAAATGAACATGAGGAAAGCAAGGGAGAAGTTATATATGAAGAGGAACCATCCTCATGTCACTAGCCTCTAGCCCTGGGATGATGTTCTGAGATGAAGTTACAGACTTTTCACGTTGGCTGGACAGACATCGAGTATGTTTTTTTTTTTTTTTTTTTTTTCACGTTGATTTAAAACCGACATGAAATGCCTTTTCTGTTCTGATATCCATCCGTAGGCGCATGTAGAAGATCACTTTTTGGTGGATGTCTACCAAACTCATCCGTTTCTGTTTGAAACGTGGGAATTCCTTTCAGCCCAAAGACACCACACAACGGCTAGAGTCGTAATATCCCAGAATTGCAATCTGTCAGAAGGGATGCATCTGAGCCTGCAGCCTCCCAGTAAGTCTCATATGGAAGTAGGCTAGGAAGCGAAGTGAAAACTTGATGAAAAACACTCCCAACCACTCTAGAGGAAGGGCAGGAGAGGATCAGATGATGTGTAGATTCTATCTCCAAACAGCATATGACACAATGGAAAGGCTGACAAGTGTTTCACCTTTCAAGGTGAAGAGCAGTGGAAAATGTAAGTGCCCAGTGACCATTCTCGTGGAGGAATGAATGAACCATAGCATTCGGAGAGGTGGTTGGCTCAGATGGCGATGGAAACACATGACACAGTGACTGGTCTCTGAACCAATAGTCCTTCCAGAACTTGATGTTCTCACCTCTCCTGTAGGTGATACGCAATCCAAGACTGAAGTGATTAGCACCATGCAATAACCCCACAGCAGAAAAGGAACAAACCAGAAGGTCATCCTTTAAATCCAGAGGCCGATGCCAACTATAGTAACTTGACTCCACCAGTTGGATGCAGGGAGATTGGTGACTCTAAATGATTTTCCACTGCCATTTAGCATGCAGGGATATGTTAAAGTCATGGAGGTTCCTAATGCCGAACCTTCTTTGCCTACAAAGAGTGCAAAGGAGTGACCAACTAACAAGGGGGTTCGGTTCACATGTGTGAGCCACACACACATATTATAAGAGGATCAATTCTGCGTTGGCACGTGGAATTGACCCTGTTATAATATAATAAGAGATCGAAAGACTTTAAAGTTTTGTCTCCCTAAAACCTGACATCTTATTCACATGTCAAAACGGAATTAGCATTTTTATAATATGTGTGTGACTTACACACACGAACTGAATCCCTAACAAGACATGTGTGGCCATTAATCGTCACCACCTTTTCAGAAGACGTCACCACACACCTAATCAATTTGGTCTATATAATTCACTGGGAAAGGTGGAAGTGTGGGATACAGTAAAAAGGGATAGATCGGAGAGGACTGAGTTGAGGAGGGTGAATCTGCCACCCCAAGATAGACATGACCCTTTCGAGATAGTCAGCAGCCTGTCAACCTTGTCCAAGAGAGGTTGCCAGTCCAACCTCCTGAAAGTCAGTGCGGTACAGATGCTTAAGTGAATGTGAAGCAGCCTTGACAAAGCCTTGACAATAGTGTAGTAGATTAGTTGCTTGTAGCGATTCCTATAGAGTAAGATGTATGGGATATAAAAGGTTTGTCAAAGTTAATAGACAAACCAGACAGGAACTCAAAACAATATAACAAGGTTCTGAGGTTGAGTAGGGATCCTCTATCAGATGGGAGCAGCGACAATGTATCATTGACATACTGGAGGTAAGTGATCCCCCGGATGGCGAATACTGGCTCATTGGGGAAAAAACCCATCCAAAGCTCACTGTAGGCCGGACATTTGCCTAAGGATGAAAAGATATGGTGATCAGGGGTGGAACCAGAAAAAATTTTTGGGGTGGGCTGCAATTTTTTATAACATATACTTATGAATTATATGAATTTATCAAAAGAATAAAACAGTATTCTCCACTAAATCATGAGTGGAACTAGGAATAAATTTGTCAAAAAAAACCAATATAGAAAGGGGTCTAACACAATATATAAAAAAGAAAAAAAATAAAAATAAATTTACGCCTATATATAAAAAAAAATGGGCCGGGCTGTAGCCCGGCCCAGCCCACTAATGGGTCCGCCCATGATGGTGATAACCAGTCTTCCTGGCGAATGACATTTGATATGTCTCCCCAGTAGCACCGCTAACTAGGACATAGGAGTAGCCAAACTCCAAGGCAAGCTGAATCCACTGGCACCAAAGTGCACCAAATCACAGGGCTTGTGGCACCTTGATGATGTATTTCCAATCTACTGCATCGAAAGCTTTGGCAAAGTCTAGTTTGAATAGGAGCGCTGGCTATGGTGGAGATAGGAGAGGTGATTTCCTGTGTGAGGCAACACTGTCTAAAATGGAGCAACCCCTAATAAAAGCAGGCTGGAGGTGATCAATTAGCTGATCAATTTTGGTATCAAGTCTCACAACAAGAACTTTCATAATGACTTTGGAGATGCCATTGAGTAGACTAATCAGTCAAAAGTCCCTTTTAGTAGAAATGTTGGGAACCGCACAGCATAGAAGATGACCACCATAGAACATCCAATCAATCACACAAATAATTTAAATAAAGAAAAGAAAGAGAGACTATAAGATTTAATGAGGTTCGACAATTTGTCTGCGTACACGGGGCAAGGGGACAAAGTTCTTATTGAATCAATCAATTACAAGTTATAGGTTTCATAATTTCAGGATACGAATATTTACCCTCCTTATATAGCTAAAGAAACCATGAAGCAAAGGAAACCAAAAACACCTAATTCGGATCATAAACGAATTTAGAATCAGATTTGAAAAATAGGCCGCGCAGCAGTATTAGTCGACTAATAACTTCCATTAGTCGACTAAAACATGTGCTAGTCGACTAGTTTATAGTGAAATAGATTTACCAACTCTATGTATCCAATCATTACGGCTAAGCTATTGCCCTAGTCAACTAGTCTGTAGTAAAGCAGATTTTCAACTCTCAGTTTGTATTATTAGTCGACTAGGTCATTACCCTAGTGGACTAGCCTTGATTCCTCATGTGCAATCCAACTTTGATACGACCGACATGCTCTCGTATTTGACACCATTGATTGCATCGATCTTTGAATAACCTCCAACAGAGTTAAAAAAAATCTTTTAACAAGTTTTTTACCCTCTCTCCCTGCAATCTCCACCTCGGTGAAAATTTTTCAAATCTGAGCCGAACACAATATAGTACCATGTCGACACCAATTAGCTATACCATTGTGGTTGCCTACATACCCATGGCCAAAGGGATCAAGCCACACGTTCATCCAAACGAGCTCCATCGAGCTCAAGCAACTGTGACTAAATCTTCAACAGCGAACTGAACTAGCTAAGTCATATGAATCTCCTTACCAATACCGTCATGGATAACAACAGCCTACAATTTGAGCTTGTCATGCTCACCAACTTGAGATTCATGCTTCTTCACCCACTTTCTTGGATTTATCTTGGTTCCAATAGCTACAAATAATTCGACATTCTCATCAATGTCTTCAACCTGTTCAGCATGAAATCGGGCTATATGATCTCCACCCGGTGTCACATCCGATGAAGTCCTCACTGATACCGAACCAACTAGAGGTGATGGAGTAGCATCAACCTCCACCCACTGCGATACATCCTTGGTCTTCAATCTCTCCACTTGCTGAGAGATGGTAGACTTCAACAATGAAGTTTCATCAAATGTGACATGCATACACAACGCAATCTTCTTGTTTCCATAACTTGCAGCCTTTCATATTTTTATTGATGCCCAAAAATACAAGCTTCTTTATTAGTGGATTTACCTTCCCATTTTTGACACTAAAGTAAGCCGGACTTCCAAATATCCATAGCAAATCATAATTCTGAGTAGCTCCATCTGACCAAATATCCAATGGAGTTTTGCCTCCTATCGCAGTCGATGACAGTCCATTTATGAGATGGCTAGCTTATATGATCGCCTCAGCTCAAAGCGATTTGTCTAATCGTGTATTAGATAACAAACACCAAACCTTCTCCGGTAAAGAGCAATTGATTTCCTTAGCCAACCCATATATTCCATTTGTGAAGTGAGTACCAATACCAATATTCTAACCAAATTGTAGGAATTGGTTCTTGTATTTTTCAACATTATAAATTTGGAGCTCCTTAATCTTCCTACCAGTCTGTTTCTCCACATATCCTTCCACTTCACCAGCATAGTTAGGGCTTCAAATCTTTATCTCATGAGATATATCTAACAATGCTTAGATAAATTATCAATAAAGAGACAAAATACCGATGACCTCCAAGTGATATAGTCTTGACAGGTTCCCAAATACTAAAGTGAACACAATTAAGAAGACTTTCTGAGCGGTGAGTAGAGGTGTCGAATTTCACCTTCGTCTTCTTGTTCAGAACGCAGTGTCCACCTAATTCTATCTTGTAGGCAGATACTTCCAATGATCCCTTCTTTGCTAGAGCTTGTAAAGACTTTTCTCCTGTATATCCGAGCCTCATATGCCAAACATGTGTACAAACATCACTTGAAGAAATAGAGGTCGCCACTCGCCCTGTAACCGTACTACCCATCAAGTAGTATAGGTTATTGCGTCAGATGCTCTTCAACACCACCATTGAGCCTCTAGTAATCTTGAGAACACTATCTCTAACAGATACTCCATCACCTAAGTACCAAAAGAGATAAGATTCCTTTTATAGTTGAGTTATATACCTCACTTCTTTCAGTTCCCGTACCATCCCATCAAACATCTTTACAAAGACTGTACCATCCCTTCCACTTTATATGGCTGATCATCACCAATGACAGCGAAACATCTCTCTAGCTTCTCAAATCTAGAAAATCAATCCTATTCAGGCACACATGATAGGTAGCTCCTGTATCTAATATCCACTCAGAATCACCTGAGTAACCAATAGTAAGAGTAGTAACACAGAACGAGAATACCGATGAGTCTGAGTTCGATCCACCTATCAGTGAAGTGCCAGCTTGTATACTGATCACCTGTGCGAGATTTGCCTCAGTTTTCGATTCCTTACCCTTATTCTTATCCTTGATCCTTGAAAAATCAATCTTCCAGTGCCCTATCTCTTTGCAGAAGGCACACTAGTTTTTCTTCAGATCTTTAAAACTTGGTCTGAACTTGGATCTCTCATGCTCGCCTTTGCCCATCTGATTGGAACCTCTGCTCCTTACCGTCAACGTCTCTGGTGATGTACCATTAGAAGAAGACTGCTTGTCCTTCCTCCTCACTTCATAATTTACAAGAGCAGCTGACACATTATTATAATTAAGTGATTGTCTACAATTAATCATGGTGAGTACGAAGGTCTCATACTCTTTATCAAAAAAAGAATTCAAAGAAGTAATGCCTTATCCTCTTCTTCAATATTCACATCCACATTAATCAAATCTGTAATAAGCTTTGTGTAGTCGTTCATGTGCTCAGTAAAAGAGAGTCCCTTCTTCAACTGGAAAGCATAAAGCCTCCTCTTTAGAAGCAGTCAAGACTCATACTTTTCATCAGATATTTCTTCTCAAGAATCTCCTACATCTTCTTTGCAGACGTATCCTATAGCACATGATACTTGATGTCTTGTATCAAATAAGACCTTATAAGACCACACGCCATCCTATTCATCTTGTCCCAATTCTTTTTAAAAGTCTTCTCCGGCTTTTTTTCAATCGTAGAGTATTTTTAAGGGTTGATACCGTCAATGCATCCATCACCTCACACCTCCACATCAATATTTGGGCAAACATGATAGGTAGCTCATGTATCTAATATCCACTCAGAATCACCTGAGTAACCAATAGTAAGAGTAGTTATACAGAACGAGAATATTGATAAGTCTGAGTCTGATCCACCTGCCTGTGAAGTACCAGTTTGTGTGCTGATCACCTGTACGAGATTTACCTCGGTCTTTAATTTCTTACCCTTATTCTTATCCTTGATCTTTGGACAATCAACCTTCCAGTGTCCTAGCTCTTTACAGAAGGCAAACTGGTTCTTCTTCAGATCTTTAAAACTTGGTCTGAACTTGGATCTCTCACGCTCGCCTTTGCCCTTCCGATTGGAAGCTCTACTTCTTACCATCAATGCCTCTGCTGATGTACCATTGAAAGAAGAGTCCTTCCTCCTCACTTCATAATTTACAAGAACAGCCGATACATTATTATAGTTAAGTGATTGTCTACATTAATCAAGGTGAGGACAACCATTAATCAAGGTGAGGATGAAGGTCTCATACTCTTTATCAGGAAGAGAATTTAAAAGAAGTAATGCCTTATCCTCTTCTTTGATATTCACATCCACATTAACCAAATCTACAACAAGCTTTGTGTAATCGTTCATGTGCTCAGCAACAGAGAGTCCCTTCTTCAACTGGAAGGGATAAAGCCTCCTTTTTAGAAACAGTCGAGACTCATACTCTTCGTCAGATATTTCTTCCTAAGAATCTTTCACATCTTCTTTGCAGACGTCTCATATAGCATATGATACTTGATGTCTTGTATCAAAAGACCTTATAAGACCATAAATTATCTTATTCATCTTGTCCCAATCCTTTTCAAAAGTCTTCTCCAACTTTTTTTTTCAATCGTAGAGTGTCTTCAAGTTTTGATGCCGTCAATGCATCCATCACCTCATGCCTTCACATCCTAAAATTGTTCGTGCCATCAAACTTTACCACATCGATCTTTATCGGATGTGGGTTCAAGAATTTCACCGTAGATTGACTTTCTCCGGCCATCTTCTTAATAAATTCCTCAAAGTAATGCGGAAAACCAAATGGAAATTGATTAAAAACTAGATAAAGATAGAATCTTTACCTCAAAGTGAAATCCTAGGAGAGTTTCCAAAGCGATCTGCTCCATCGAAACTAATTCCTCGAACAATTCAAATGCTATTCTGAGATCGATACCGATCCCACGAACAGTCCCAACGTCACTCCGAGATCGACACACGATCTCCACCGAACAGCTACCAATGCTCTTGGAATCGACACACGACCCCACGTCGAACCTGGGATGCTATGATACTATTTATTGGAGAATCCCACACAACAGAGAATATGGCCACCAGAGAACAGCCAATCAATCACTTGAATAATTTAAATAAAGAAAAGAAAGAGAGAACACAAGATTAACGAGGTTCGACAATTTGCCTACGTCCTCGGGGCAAAGGAAAAGAGTTCTTATTGAATCAACCACTTACAGGTTACAGGTTTCAGGATTTCAGGATACAAATATTAGAGACACTATCCCTCCTTATATATCCAAGGAAATCATGAAGAAAAGGAAACCAAAAATATCTAATTTGGATTAGAAAAGAATTCAGAATCAGATTTGAAAACAGACCGCGTAGCAGTATTAAGTCGACTAATAACGTTCATTAGTCAACTAATACATGTATTAGTTGACTAGCCTGTAGTGAAACAGATTTGCAAACTCTCTGTATCTAATCATTAGTCGACTAGGCCATTGCCCTAGTTGACTAATCTATAATAAAACAGATTTTTTTAACTCTTTATCTGTATCATTAGTCGACTAGGCCATTGCCTAGTCGACTAGCCATAGTTCCTCCTATGCAATCTAACTTCGATACGACTGACACGCTCTAATATTTGATACTATTGATTGCATTGATCTTTGGCTAACCTTCAATAAAGTTTAAAAAACTCTTTCAATAAGATTTTTACTCTCTCCCCACAAGAAACACCTTCATACTTTAGATGTGGGCGAGTGCACATAGTTCAGTCTTGAAAACTCAAGTTTCCCACAGTGAAATGCAGCAAATATGTGTTGGGTATTCATGTGTGAATATGCTGACACATTAAAAGTGAATAGAAAATTAATAAAATTAAATAGAAAGTTGAGCCCAGACATAATAGCTTAAGATTTTGGGTTAGATTGGTTACAGACTCTGTTTAAGTCCCATCGTATTCTCCTGTGAAGGCTCATGTAACTCCTCAACAATAGTATTAGAGCCCAAGTTGTGGCTCACGAGGGAGTGAAATCCAAGCCAAACAAGTAAGTTGAGTTGATCAAAGTATGGTTTCCCATGAACAGTGGAGATTCATAAATGATTAGCTAAGATTGGTGTACCCTCGAATGAGATCCTCATAAATGGTTGAGATCCATGGATGGTCCGAGATTCCCGTGGATGATGATTGAGATATATTCACGCATGAAGGGGAAGATTGTTGGGCATTCATATGCGAATATAGTCCCATATTGAAAAGTGAATAGAAAAATAGTGAATTTAAATAAAAAGTTGAGGCCAAAACTTAATAGCTTAAGGTTTTGAGTCAGATTGGTCCTTAGCCTCAATTTAAGTCCTATCGTGTCCCCCGTGATGGCCCATGTTACTTCCCAACAATATGTCCATGAAGTCATCCTGCAAAGCTAGCCAAAAACGATGATAGAATAAGCTATCTAATAATATATAATCTAAGTTGAAAATTTTTACTACAGCCACCTACTTTACTTCAAATAAGAAAAAAAAACTTAGCTTCATAATTTTATTCACTACAGTCTCATCCATATCAGTATAAATTGATTCCTTCCAACCGTCACTTTTTTATATATTTTCGTTTTCTATTTTACCCTTCCCCAATGCTCCCAACATTGTTCTCTCCTCAACCATGATCCTGAAGTAGAGTAATTCACGGGTCGACCTACGCGGTCAAGTCGCCATGGATGTTGGAAGGGTAAGGGAGCCCCCCTCCAGGGTTTCAGGGGGCGGAGCCCCTGGACCATTTTTTTTGGGGATTGACCTTTTGCAGATCTCGTTTGCTCATACACGCGGTGAGTCTTTTTTGTGATATATGTGGTATTTAGATTTGAAAACAATTGGGGATTATTCGATACCGGTGAACAGGGGTCTGCTGATGATGACGATACTGATATGAGGACTGCGACTATATGTGAGGATTGCAACCACTTTATTAGAAGACTGCGACTATTGTTACGGTTCTTTTATTAATTAAAAATTAGGACATTTTATAAGAAATGTGATTATTATTGCAATCCCAATATAGGCTAGAAAATTGTAGTTTATTGAGGACTTCGATCATGGTCGTTATCTAATAAAGACTAAAAATAAGAAATTTTGTGAGAATTACGATCATGGTCGCAGTTCTATAAAGATTCAGAAATATGTCCTAATAGTGAAGACCGTGATCATGATCACAGTCCTATAAAGATTAAAAAATAAGATTTTTTTGTGAGGACTGCGATCATGATCGCAGTACTTATAAAGAGGACTGCGATGAGGACTGTGATTATGATCGCGGTACTCATAAAAAGGACTACGATGAGGACTGCAACCATGATTGCAATCCTATAAAGACTTAGAAACATGACATTTTTTGTATGGACTGCGATCATGGTCGCATTCTTCAAAAATATGGCATTTTTGTGAGGATTGTGATCATGGTCTCAGTCCTCAGAAATAGATTTTTTTTTTGTGAGGACTCTGATCATCATGATCACAGTCGTCTATATACAAGCAGTCCACATTTTCAAAACGGTCCGCTTTTCTTAGGCGATTATTGTGGGCATTTATGTCTTTTGCTGTTGAGGAGCGCTTTTGCGCTAGACACGTGGGCACCATTGTTGGTTTAAAATAAGAGGTGATCGTAACGAATAAAATTATGTAGTTGAGTTTTTCTCTAATTACGATTTGACATAGGGGCCTGTAGTGAAATCCCCCTACAGCCCCCTACTTTGCTTCATAATTAAAAAAAAAAATTAAAGTCATAATTTGATTCGCTACAACCTCATTCACGTTAGTATGAACTGATTCCTTCCAACCAACACTTCTTTATATATTTTTATTTCCTATTTTACCCTTCCTCATTGCCCCTGACGCTGCTCCCCTCAACTTTGACCACGACGCAGAGTAATTCGCGGATCCTTTTTAGATCTCATTTTGTTCGTCATCGCGATGAGATTTATGACTGATTAAGAAATATGCATTTTGTGAGGACATAGCCGCAGTCCTTATAAAAACTCAAAAATAGGGCATTTTGTGAAGACTGTGATGATGATTGCGATCAAGGTAGTAGTCCTCATAAAGACTCAAACATTTTTGAATACTGCGATCATGATCGCAGTCATAATAAAGAGGACTGCGATTATGGTCGCGATACTATAAAGACTCAGAAGCGTGATATTTTTGTAAAAACTACGATCATGATCGCAAGCATTTTATGAGGACTGCAATCATGATCACAATCCTCAGAAATAGGGTTGCGATCATTTTGTGAGGATTGCGATCGTAGTCGCAGTCCTAAAATATAAGACATTTTTGTGAGGTCTGCGATCATAGTCGCAGTCCTCTATACTGTGATCATTTTGTGAGGACTGCAATTATAGTCGCAGCTCTAAAAATAGGGCATTTTCGAAGAGGTCCGCTTTTTTTAAAGCAATTACTTATGGGTATTTTCGTCTTTCGCTGCTGATGAGCGCTTTAGAGCTTGACACGTGGACACATATCCTTATTTTAAAAAAAGAAGTGAGTGAAGCGAACAAAATTATGAAACTGAATTTTTTCTAATTATGATTCGACATGGCGGGTGTAGAGAAATGCCCCTTCTAAGTTTCTTTCTACCTTTAATTTTTTTTTTTTTGAGGTGATCATTTCTCTAACTCTCATTATTTAATACATTGTCCTCAGTAAAGACATGACACAGGACTTAAGTTCCAAATTAAGTAATCGGGTTTCTAGGAACAACCTTTTTAGTTGTTACTTGTTGCATCAAGAAGGAATGATTCCCAAAAATTTGTCTAGTAAGATATTCTCAAGCTTGCCCACATTTTTGTCAAACTATAGACCAAAATATATTATAAAAAAGAGTGATGTATAGAAAAACCCCCTGTAGTACGAGCATTTCGTTAAAAACTATTTTTCTTTGTTGAAATTCGCAAAAGAATTAAATTCAATAGAAAAACCATGTATTAATTTAAAGATTTGAAATTCCATTTTCTATTTGATTTGGAAAAAAACACGCCTAAGTTTTAACCAAATAATTCCTATGGACTATATTAGATTGGTTGAAATTTAAAACATTTATGATAGCACATGGGTATTTTCTGATGAATTCAATAGAACATGGGGCTTTTTGCTCATATCAATAAAATATAGAAGTTTTTTTAAACGTTAACAGAAAAAGGGAGTTTTTTGTAAGTTTCCATTGCTCATCTTCTAAACGTAATTGATTGGTGCATTCATCAAATCACAGTCCCTTCACGTAATGTCAATTTGTTGACTTTCCCTTCACCATATACAAACAGAAGTAATTCCTTTTTGTTTTTTACGAATGATTCTTTCTGTGTTTTATTAGGGTTTTGCCATAACAAATTGGTATTAAAGCCCTTGATTTGATTGATCTAAGCATGAAGATGTCTTTCCTCAAGCTCAATATTGAGAGTTTAGATTCTGATAAACACCATATTGACACAACAAGGCTTAAAGAAGCAAACTTTGGTGAATGAGACGATATCATTCAACATAAAAGATGAAGATGGAAGGAGTTAATGAAAGAGTCATGGGAGGAGTTAGATGAATTTCTTCTGAGAAGATGATGCCCACTTGATTATGAAATAAATTTAAGATTACTATCTTAAGAAATCTTTGATAAATCATTTGATTAAACATTTTCTTCTCTGCATTCAAGGTGATACATCCATTAAGTCTCTATTGCTGAATTTAGTTCAATTATTGATGAGGCAATTATGATAAAAACTAAGATTAATAATGAACCTGGTCATTCTGACAGTCTGCTACTGCATTCTTATAAGAGTTGGGAAAGACCATAATTTATGAATACAAATAGACAATTAGCATACAAAAAAGTTAAGAAGTACTTTCTCAATATATAAAGATAATATTGATAAAAACATGAGTCTAATGATGGTTCTAGTAAAGGTTTATTCGCCAAGGATAAGGCCAAGAATAAAAGATTCTGGAGGTAATAATTTTTAACATAAAAGTTTACGCTACAACTATACACTGTTAATGTTGAGAAAAGGTGCACATTGAGTCTAATTGTCATAAATTGAAGAACAAATAGAAATTAGAAATCAGGATTATGATACTGTTATCGTAATTGTATTTAAGGGTAATTTAGATTATATCCTTCCAGCTAGTTTTGAGCCAATTATTTTCAACGGTTAATGGATACTTGATCCGAGATATTAATGTTATATCATATTAAATTCTTCATATATTTTTGCAAGTGAGGGAAATAGGTTTGATGCAGAAAAGGCATGCAATTAGGATACGCTCGCATATTAGAAAGAGAGTAAGACATGACTATAGGTTGATTCTTTTGAATCAACTAAATTCCTAGTCAATTATCCAATTATATTTTGTGGGCCTTTACTCCTAACCTTTGCTCCTGAAAAATGGTTTCGGTTTTCATGATTGAATGTGCCCTGATTATGTACAGATTCTCTGAGAATAGGTGAACCTATCAGTCGTTAATCACAATCTATTATTATATGAATAGCTATAATTATTTCAAATAAAATTAACTCTAGAGTCCGTCAGCGTATTGCATTCATTTCCAAAGTGAAGCAAAACCTATATATAAACATATATGTTGTATTACAACAAACCGTATCTGTAATTTTCATCACTTTATTATTATTATTTTTTTAACATAGACTGTAGTCAGGACTTGAAACTGGAGCTTCCCACAATCTACTCCCACCAGGTCTCACTGGCATCACTTTATTGTGAATGCCAGTGAGACCTGGTGTGACTTAGTCTAGAACTTATGCTTATTTTGGAGTTTCATTGTCACTTAACACACAAGTAAATTTGCATATACTTTTCCTTCTACCTAGATTACTCATGATTGTCATTAATAGTGTGAAGGATTGTTTACTTAATACCTACATAATTAAGAAAACATACTAATAAATTAGCTCCCACATTCATGTACTGCACTATGATATATTTTAGGTTAAGGCAAGCTTCTCTATTCTCCTACATATACACACCATTTTCTAATCAAAATATCTGTGAAACCTTGTCTTCTAATGTCAATACACTCCCTAGCAATTCCGAGATAATTCCTCCCCCAATTAATAATCTCAAAATACTTCATTAGAACTCTCCTCTCTTTAACTTTCTACTCAATGTTAGACTCCCCTTATGCTTCTCTACCTTTTGGAGAATTCAAAAGAAAAAGTTTTTGTTGACACATGAATATTGACCATCTTTGATCAAAACTCTATTGTACTGGCAACACATGTATATACCCAATATGCATATATCTGCAATAATGACCAATACAGATTTTCATTAACAGAAGGCCTTTAGTTCCTTTTACACAGACTCAAATCCTACAATTTTGGAAGCTTTTATATCATCCTGTTTCATTTGAAGCTCCATGTAATGAGAACTTGTATGCAGTGACTTTCAATATTGAGCACAAGCATATCATTGCATAATTTTTATGCCACATAGATTTTTACCATATTCTTCGACCTGGCAGCTTGAATACACATAAAGCCCCCCTTTGTGTCAGTGTAAACTGTGCTCATTTACCCTCAAGTGTTATATGGCCAAAATTCTCATGTTGCACACAAGCCTAGTGGTGGCGAATTTCATCAGCTGATCCTCATGTGGGAGCATGTATGAGGAAAGAAAAGAAATACCTGTTCAGCATTGTCCAACTCAATTGATTGCCTGTCAAGGAAAAAGGAACAGCGAAAGCGAGCCATCAGCGTTGGTCTATGAACTAAATCGAGAATTTTCAGTCTCTTTTCCAATATCGCTAATTCAGTTCTTGCTGTTGCGGCACATGGTGTGTAGGATGTGATGGAGGTGGCTGGCTGGGGGTCCTTGAGTAAAGGACATGATGTGTGGGGGTTTTTTGTGGCCCTTGTCGAGTTGCCTGTAGTACTATCTTCATCACTAGCTAGCCAACATATGAAATATTTCTTACAACAAATTATTGATAGGAGTAAATTTTCCTGTGGTCTGTTTTGGTGAATCGCGAGAGACACAACATTCTAGATATGGTAATAAGCTCTTACATATCTTTCATTAGATATATGTTCTGTCACCAAAAACAAAATTAAGAATCTCGGCCTCTTGTTGATATCTAACACAAGGTACAGTGTTTGAGAGTTCTACAGTTTACTTATATTTCCTTTGTTATTGGAACAAGTCAGAAATATAAGCATCACTCGTTTGAGTATCTACATCGTCGTGTTTCCACAATTGCATCTTAATGCTGCATCTTTTACATATGGAAATTTAGAAATTGACCTAAAATCAATCAAACTGTCCATGCAAGTGAAGGGATAATGATCAACTTTAATTAACATTTCTCATGTTTTCCCCAAGTAAGCTTGAAACAAGGGTTGATCATCAGAAGGAGATCTTATCATCTTAGATTGCTAAATATAAACCTAGTAAATGGTATTGAATTCTATGTATGGTGGTCCCGCAGTCAGTATGTGTCAAAGGCCTTCTAGTTACCATGGGAATTTGAGTTTTACACTTTCTATTCAAATGTCCGCCGCTCTAAAATAGAATGATGCATGATTCTATAAATGAGTCGTGAGTAGATGGAGCTAAAAGTTATGTGGGCACATATAAAGATATGAAAGAACCATGAATGCATATTGGAGAGTTTTTGCTAAGAAAGATAGCACTGTTTGTGCTCGTCTTAATTAGTCGGTTCATCAGAATCGTTGAATTGCGTTAAATAAGTATAAAGAGAAATTAAATGTTCCCATGTGGTCGTGCTTGCTATAAGTTTGTTCTATGATGGTCATTTTTGTGCATATCAAGCAATTTTGCCCTCAATAATTCTTCTGGAGGTGGGGACAAAGGGCCATAAACCATGAGTTGAGTAGGTTTAGGAATGTGGAGGTTATTTAAGGTATCCTCATAGCATGTCAAAGGGGAATTGAAGTATAGTTCCATGGCTTATGTCGATTCTTCCTCGAACGTGTAGTATCACAGCAGTCCTGGGCATCGAATAATTGACATGTCGGTTGCCATTTATCCCCACAACACGATGAGCAAGAATTATTTGAAAACCGATCAATGGCTAACCAAGTCCAATGGAAGGTTAGTTTAAGTAAATTAGGGCTCTGGATATCAAAGTTAGCCAAAGGAGACTAGCAGTTCAAATGCAATATGTGTTGCTAGCAGCCGCCAGTGACAAATTGAGCTGGCATTCTGAGATCAATGGCGAACAATTTGCAATTGTGCCATAACTAGGAAAATTAGTTTCATGGAGATTAAAAAGAGTGACCAAGCCTCCTATCAACGGGTTGAACACGCTATGAGAGGCAACATGGCTTGAAAACCCTAGCAGCATCCGAAGCCACACACGAACAAGAAGATGTGTCGCTTAAGTTTTCTAGATTGAGTAGCACGTCGGCATCACACTTGAGGGCATTGGGCCCATAACTCCAAGGAGAGGAAAAAAAAAAATATTGAAGGGCAACAACAAGAAATATCTAGCTAGTTAAATGCAAGCAACAGGGCAAGGGAAGAGAATGGGAGGGCAGAGAAGAGATCACATGGTTGTCACCCTCCTCTCTGTAATAATACTCAAAAACTAATCTGACATAAGAGAGAAAGGATTAAAAGTGTTCATGGAGAGATAGATGTCATATTTTTCCTTGTTTAATTGTTCCTGCTTGGAACAAATTGAGAAATATTAAGACCAAATCTCAGATGAAAGCAAGGGAACACAAAGACAAAGGGATGTGCAATAAAAAGGACAATGAATGAAAGGAGCAAGCTGGCTGTAGCTCTCTCTCACTCACTCACTTCCCTCCTGTGCTTCCAATTTCTTTTGCATATAGTATATTTGTTTGAGTGCAGCTGAGCCCAACGTCGTATTCACCCCCATTAATAATCGCTTTCTCAAAGCCCCTTTCCTCTCTCTCTCTCTCTCTCTCTCTCTCTCTCTCTCTCTCTCTAGTCCCCACCCATCATCATCCTATCCTTGAAACCGATGGCAATGGTTGCCTGAGTTAATAACCCAGTCCCCCCTTCGCCAAAAAGCAATCTAATACCTCTTCTTGCATCTCTCTATCTCCCAAGGGAAAGAGAGAAAAGACATCCTCCAGCTTAACAACTAGCCTTGTTCTCTTCATCCCTTAGATCCTCTCTCTCCGCCCCCCAATTCTCTCCTTCTTCTCTTTCCCCATCTCGGGCCGGTAAGTGAAAAATCGACCGAGCCTACATATTTTCTCCCCTTAGATCTCAATTTCAACACTTACCCATTTGCTACAACAAAGTTTACAACATAATAGAACTTCAATCTCACATACCCCAATTTCCTCTTTACTCGCCACCTACAGCTTACTCCAGTCCTTTGCTTCAGGTAACCACAGAGTCGACAGGGCTGGAGCCCAAGGAGAAGATGGGTAGGGGGAAGATAGAGATCAAGCGGATAGAGAACACGACAAGCCGGCAGGTCACCTTCTGTAAGCGCCGCAACGGGCTTCTCAAAAAGGCCTACGAGCTATCGGTGCTCTGCGATGCCGAGGTGGCCCTTGTCGTCTTCTCCAGCCGAGGCCGCCTCTACGAATATGCAAACAACAGGTTTAGTGCATAGAACTAAAATTGAGCTTCCAATTTTCTTGCATCTTAAGAGGAGTAAAACTAGAATGTTGGATAATTTCACAAAAAGAGAAAGGAGCTTCTCTAGTTTTCTTGTTGCTTATATTTTCCCTTGTGTGTTCACTTGTTGGGTAAGAGAACTAGGTGGGCACTTTGTGAGTTGTTGGGTCTTTTTTCCTCTTTAGCAAGGAGATTGAGAGAATTCAAGATGTGTTTTTAGTACTTTCAGAAAAAAGAACCCAACCTTTTGCTCATTAGATCACACTCCTTTCTTTTCTTTTTTATGCATAGGTTTTTATTTTTCATTCTTTGTTCATAGAAAGAGAGAGAGAAGAGAGAGATCTGAGTGAGTGATATGGAGTGGATCAAAAACAGTAGTAGTTTGATAGATTTAGTACAGGCTGAGCTTATATTTTCTTCTTCAGTGGTCCTTTCCCTTACCTCTCTCTCTCTCTCTCTCTCTCTCTCTCTCTCTCTCTCAAGAGAGCTTCTTCAGTTTGCAAATCTCTTTCTTCTTTCATTTCTTTGTTGGGCTACAAGCATAGATCTGTGTGAGTTGGGAAACAAGGGCCAATCTCTTTCTGCTTGCTATTTCCTCTCTCTCTCTCTCTCTCTCTCTCTCTCTCTCTCTCTCTCTCTCTCTCTCTCTGCGTGTGTGTCAAGCTCTGATAAGCGCTTTCCTTAAACAAAGAAATTGTACTTGAGAAAGGAAACGTCACAGCTGAGTGACAACACAACACATGAGTTATTGTTGTTGTTATTATTAGGGTTTCTTTCTTTCTTCTCTCTTGGACAGGAGATTAGGGTTTGGGGTTGTTGCCCATTCGCAGTTTGGGAGCCAGAGCTCTTCCAATTCTGACTTTGTTGCTATCTATTAAGAATCTTAGGGAGAGGGAGGGGGGCTCACGAGATTGTCTCAGCCACCTCTGACACCTTCGTCACTTTCTCTTTCCCTCTCCCTCCCTCTCTCTCTCTCTCTCTCTCTCTCTCTCTCTCTCTCTCTCTCTCTCTCTCATCTAAAGAGTTCAGCTCAGATAAACAGCTCTTTCGCAGATAAACCCCTCAAGATATGTGTTGGTTCATCTCTTCCAATATTTTTACTGTTCAAAGCTTGGCGTGAAGACTCTCTGTACTTTGCAAACTGTATAGAGTTTCAGAAGAGTTGTTTGTTGTTTTATTGCACGCAATCATGTTAATTCTCTCAAGCTTCCAGTATTGTTATCAGAGAACTCCTTAGTTTCTTTTGACACATTTTTTATGTCAGATAAATGCCAGTAGTACTCAATTGTTAGTAGAAAGCCTCTTCTTGTGTCAATCACTTCTACTTGTCAACTAGTAGTGCCAAATGCTGGCTTGTAATTTGAGCTTGCATAAAATTATAGAGCTCAAGATGTCAAATACTCGATTACTTTGAGCCCTTTGAAATGTGCTAGCACATTTTACTGTTAGATGAGTGTTTAGAATCTTCAATGCTTTTGGCATTAAACATTTGATATCATGCAAATTTTAGTGTTACTCAAACCTATTCAATCCTGTAGTGATACCAGTACAATTTAAGGTTAAACCATAGCGTAGAAGAGAATTTTCCCTAAATTATCTGCCAACACTAGTTCATATTATCAAATGTTTCAATTGAACAAGTTATACATGTGTGTAATAAAATCTAGTCACCAATGTATACATTAATACCAAAAATCAGATAATAAGACATTTTTCTTAGCACCAGCTATTAAGCAAGTAATTTTATGATATTAGAAGAAGCCTCTCTCAAGTTTGTCTAGCTTTAGAACCTTGAGGAGGGTAGTTAAAATATGCTAAAATGGACAATATAAGGGCTTAAATGGAAAAAAAAAAAACAAACAAACAAAGAAAGGAGAGGAGAAAAATTAAAGGGTGAGAGTACGGCGGAGGACGGGACTGAGGAACCAATAGGATGAATGTACTGTGACAACAAGAGCTGCGTGGGGAGTATACAAAAGCCAGCAGCAGCAGGCGGTGAGGATCGAGGCGGGTAAATGGGTGAGCGGGCGGTACTTGCACCGGGGATAACCGCACCGCCCGCCCCTCAAGGGCACTTCGCTCGGCCAATCATAATCGTGGGATCGCGTGCCAGCGTGGCGGGGGCCGGCCAATCGGATCCTCGAGGAAAATAAGGTAAAGAGATTTGTTGAGTGCAGGTTGGATGAAAAAGAGACAGCACATAAAATATTATTTTTTTTATTATTATAATGGAGAATAATTTTATTTTTATTGCTATTTTGTTTCTTTTGATTGATGGGTTCTTAGGTCAAAGTGTCCATTGATGGAACTGGACAAAATAGAGAGACCTTACACTACAATAATAATACTCCATTATTTAAGTGAAGGAAAAAAAGTAGGGTTTTTGATGGGGAATATGAATATGAATATCATTGGAAATATCTTTTGGGAGTTCAGTTTAAGGTTCATATGCTAACAAAGTACATGAAGCTCCTTGTTGTTCACAATTTGTTTGGCCTTAACATATATTATGAAATGAAACTTTTATACAAAATAAAAAGTACATTTGCTGGTTGACACTTGGTGATGATTTTTCTTGGCTGTAGAAGAGTGGAAAATGTTTGTAGCCCGACACCAATTCATCAGTGCATATATCAAAACTAGACGACAGCAGATTGAACTAGTGAGTGCACGAAAGAAATGTTTAAATGAAAGAAAACCAGGACTCTAATGAGATTAATAGGAAGCCATCTTTAACCCTGTGGGTATTTTTGCAGATGTTTTCATTAGAATTTTGGTCCAATTGGTGGTAGGAGCTGAGCACTTATGATATCAATGAGATTGTAGTCTTTTGATGCATGATATGATATATATCTTCTGATCATAAATCATTAATTCCTTTGTGACTGATTGACATATGATTTGAGATGCCTATAGTTGTGCACTTGCACTGAAAGCGATATGCTTTTAATGTAGAATATCTCATTAAGTATGTGCAGTGGAGTGTGCTTCTAAAAATATGTTGTTTATTTAATATATCTAAGGTCAAGATCATCTATATTCTTAAATTTCTATTTGTTCAAGAAGAAAATCCTGATTTCTTTCTCATTTGTTTTTGTTCGAGACATCTTAATTTCAGTTCTTCGCCATCACTTCTACCTGTATGGGGAAATTTTATACTTTTTGTCGCAATTAATGGAGAGTATTTATGGATTTCCTCCAATCTATGTAGATGAGAAAGAGATCTAAATTTATACTATCCAGTGTGCCACCTTGTTTACTGAATCTTTCATATTCTTTAGTATGATTTTTATTGGTCAATGTTTCCTCAATTGCAATCTTGTGGTTTTCCAATAAAATTAAATAATTACAAAAAAAATAGCTCTGAGATGTTGAATAGGATTATGATATGGTCTGAAATTTTGTAAATTATACTAGAGAAAGTAAACTAGAAAATCTAATTCTACTTGATTTGCCTTCCAAAAAAAGAAATAATGGACCTTTTTAGCTGATAGTTTTCTTGGTTTTGGTGAAATCAGTTTATGACCTTATCTGCGCTTGTTAATTTAATTTAATAGAAATATTCTTCTTTCTACTCCTCTTAGTGTTACTGTTGAGCCATAATTTTGTAAATGTATGTAACTGACTACCACATTGAACAAGCGCTATGCACTTTGTTATGTAGACGAGTCACATAAACTTTGTCTATGCGGGTTTTGAACCTAACTATTGTATATTTCTCTCTCTCTCTCTCTTTTTAAAACCCAACCTGTTACCTAATTAAGCCCTGCCCAATTGGAATATTGATGTAGGAGAGCAAGACAATAACAAGCAGAATTTGTATTAGTCGACTAATCATCAAAAGTAGTAGACTAACCCTCTCAGTAGTCAGCTAATTCAATCTCAGTAGTCGATTAATTATCAAAAGTAGTAGACTAACCCTCTCAGTAGTCGAATAATATGGTTCAACAGAGAGAGTTGATAATTATCTGAGCTTTTTATAAGTCGACTAATCACTTTCATTAGTCGACTAATTTTGTCACCAACCTCTGTATCAGAAAATCTGATTCTGTTTAGGAGTTTGTTTTCAGGCCAATTGGATTCCAAATTATTTTTTTAGACTGCTATTTTTAAAGCCTACTTAAGGCCATTGTATTTTCTTGTTTTGTACACAATAACTTTGATAAATTCAATTGAGTTTTTCCTCTTAAATTGCTCGTGAATTCGAGTTGTTATATTTTGCTCATAGAATCGAGTTCCTTTGCTTGTGGATTCCAGTATTATCCTACCTGAAGATTTCTTTCAGGGTTAATCAGCACTAGAACGAGATCTAACCAGCATCTTCGCTTCCATGTCTGCGTCAAATATGTTACACTAATAAAACAAATATTCCCTAAGAGATTAGACCTGAATACTGGAATCACATTGGCTTGATCACACAGTTGAAAGAGGCAATTCCTTTTTCCTTCATTTCTCTCTCCTATGATGCCAGTTTGATGAAGAGCTAGGTCTCTAACCTTTTTTTTTCCACCTACATAATGTCATTGATTTTCCTTTATCTTTCCCATATACTCTAGACATATACTCTAGAGATTTCAAACTAGTGATAATCATATAATAGTTATTTGTCATTTATTAATCAATTGCATCACAACTAAAGAAGTAAGTTAAGACATGACAATTTTTACTTTATTTACTTGTTAATATTGATATGCAATTCTATTATTACATTCAAAATTCAACTAGTTCATAATTATAGTCTATATTAACCATGAATATAATATTTTAAGTTTTTGCAACTTTTAGAGTTTCTATCATACTTTCAGTTCTGCTTGAGGATTTCCATGTGCGCAAGCACGCACGTGCTCACACACACAAATGTTGACTTCTAAATCCCATCAGAAACAATACACTTGCCAAGCTACTGCCTCATATGATATATCAGCCAAACAACTACTTTACACCATCCTCAGGGCTTTCGTGTATCATCTAGCTACAAGAGACATAACTGTTCAATCCTTCAGTTCTGTTTTATCTTACTTCTTCTGTTCTTTTATGGAAGCAATGATTCTCAAAATTGGCCTAGATGTCATTGTCTAGCACTCTAGCAATCAACCATACCAAGCCTTGTACCTTGAGATTAGGGTTGGATTTGGAGCATGGAGGTACAATTGTTACGAGTGCTGAAATGATCACTCAAGGTGCAAGTTGGAGTTCATGTTGAGTTCATCAAACTAAATTGTTTGATGCACTTTTCATACCTCAAAATTTTTAATAAGGCTAGAAAGAGAGGGTAAAATTTATGGAAACTTTACCAGTCCTCTTTTCTTCATTTAACCATGCATATTATGAAAGTTTATTCTTGGACATTGTCTTTTAATGCTTTAACTGAGACTTCTTTATTGTTCCACAGTGTGAAAGCGACCATTGAACGATACAAGAAAGCATCCAATGATACAACCAACACTGCAACTGTCTCTGAAGCTAATTCTCAGGTAACCTACCATCTGCTGTTTCTTTCACTTGCAAAAGATTGTTTCACTTTATCACATGCTGTCTCTAAAGCCACAATTAGGCTGTTTTGCCTGAATATTAGGACTCACAAATAAATGGTCTATAATGAATATGTATTTGCTTCCAAATATTTGTGATTGCAGTAGCTAGGCCTTCCTTGTGCTCATTAATATTCAATATTTCACATTGTGGTAATGAATGAAGGGTTTAAATTTTAGATCTTCTGTTCCTTCAGACCAACCCACCATTAATATGTTCATGCCGCAGCTTACTCATAGTCATCTTGATTTCAATATCAATAGCATATTTAGTTTTGTTTCATTTCCTCTTATTGGTTTGAATTTTCTTTTGAATGGAAGATTTAGAGGCTAGTATCCCTGCATTGAAAAAGGATTGATAAATCAATGAACTGAACAAAATAAGGACTATAAGGTAGTGAAGACAATATTGTGTTATATGACAGTCTGAATTAGATTTCATTTAGATTTTGATTGGGTTTTGAGTTTTATATATTTTATTTTCCAATTAACTTTATAGTAGTCTACAATTTAGTTGGAGTACAGGTCCTTATATGATGAAAATTAGATGATTTGGAATCATTTACTTTTCGTAAATATAAAAAGAGGTGGGCAATGACTTGGACATAAATCCATGTCCTGCTTTGTTATAGGAAACATTCTCATTAACCTTTATGTCAAATCTTTAAATTTAGTGATAAATCTATGTCTCACTTCTTTTTATTTTTAGATCAATACAATACTTTTTATATATGCTACCTGATATAGTAGAGGTATACAAACTGAAAAAATAACTCTACTTCAACTACTTACAAATATTCCACAAGATTACAGTATTATCATTGTGATGAATTTAACTTATTTGATGCGCAGGTGAAAGTCTCTTTTTACCTTAAATGTACTAATTTCTGGCCTTAATCGATTCTATGCTATGCTAAGATATAAGACGTCAATTCCCAAATACTTTTCTTGATTACATTACCCAACTTGCATAAACTTTCAGTGGCCAGTTAAAGTAGGATTCACATAAAAGGCTTGAAGGCCATATGCAGCTGTACAATATTTACTATTACTATTACTATCATCATCATCATCATCATCATCATCATCCTCCTCCTCCTCCTCCTTCTTCATGCCAAGGATGATCAGGATCCAGCCAAAACAGACCAAAATATCAACCAATTGTACAATCTTCCTCATCATAATTATGCACCATTATAAAGTTTATATTATTTTACATTTCTATCAAAAACAAGCCTCTAATACTTGTATCTTACACCCAAGGGGGAAAAAAAAACAGGCTTAGAGTATTACATACGGGAAAATGTTTTGCTTCATACCTCCAGAGGGCATGAATTCTCTTAAGGTAACATATATGGTCATAAAATGACAACATTTAGATTAATTGGAAAATTGTTGTCACGTTAGGGGTTATAGATTTAAATCACACATACCAAGTAACTAGTGGAATCCACGTCTTGAAATTGGATTTTTAGATTTAAATAGGAAAATATATAGTAGAAATCTCTTAATTTATGGTCTTCCACCTTAGGGGGTCACACATTACTCACTTTGATCTAACACAGTTTCTGTATATTATAGTGGCATTTCTTTGTTTATAAAAAATGCAGCTTTTGGCACAAGCACTCTTCTAATTTTTTTATGTTTCTTTCCTTGTAATCTTAACATTTAGCAAACTTCTAATGAAGCTTGATCCTTCCATGCACACCTGTTTTTAGAATAATACTACTCTTTTAAACTATGTTTCTTTCCTTGTAATCTTAACATTTAGCAAACTTCTAATGAAGCTTGATCCTCCCATGCACATCAGATTTTTAGAATAATTCTCCTCTTTTAAACTATGTTGTGTGGTATTTATTCAAAGAATTCAAATATCTTTTGAGGTTTGATTGGTTTAAATCTTCAATAGCACATCCAGCCTCGTCGCTGCATATAGGAGAAGTAGAATCTGATTTGTGACTTTGTCATTGGGAATCACTAAGATATCCCTTTAAGGTTTGAATATTTGTCTAAGGTATTAAGATATCAAATTTCTGGTGAAAGACTAAGATATCCCTTTAAGGTAAGAAAAAAAATACTTGACTTGCAGTATTTTAGATGTTTCTTAGGCCTCCACTTGGTGGGTGACCTCTGCGGTTAGAAAAGATAAAAGAAAGAAAAGGGAAAAGAAAAGGGAAAGAAAAGGAAAAAAAAGAACTGCTCTTATGTATAAACCGGGTGCCAAAAACTATACTAATCTGTACCATTCGATAATATGAATCATACAAAGTTGCCCATTTCCATGTCATAAATGTATTGTTTCACTGATATCAGGCTTCTCAATCCAGAAGACAGTTAACACTCCTCCTAGTCGAATATGATCATGCTTTTGGTACAATTTTATGTGTTGATGCCTGTAAAACCCACCTGTAAGCTAATTGTGAGTCAACACAGAATGTTATTAATTCAAAAATGGTATTGACCACTAACTGCAGCCTAAATGTCATCGTTAATCTGCAATCAAAGTATACAACAAATTGATGTGTAGCAACGCAAGTTACAAGTACTGTCTGGCAAAAATACGATGTTGGAATACTTAAAAGGACGCATCATCAGTGCATTACATGGAGAATAGAGATATGGATATCATTATCATCATATAAATAACGACATTGTATGAAGAAGAGTAATATGCCAAGTATTGCCACAAAAGGTTAATTAACTAATAAGCCAAAGTACACTAAATAACGTCTAAGGTTAATAAGCCTAAGCACACTAATTAACTAAAAAGCCCACAAAAGCAAAGTCAAGAAGCAATCTAGTAACGCTTAAAGTTTCAAATTGCACCTTTTGTTACATTGTTATGATGAATATTAGTTGCAAGTTTAAGATCAAAAGTAGAAGACTTGCTATCGGATCCTCTCAAATCTCAAGCATAAGACCACTTTTAAAACGTTGAAAATTAACCTAACATATACTATGAACAATTAACACATTTGATGTTGCTATGTTAGGAATTACTTGTTGCTGAAGTTAACTAATTTTCGCATTCTCCTATGCATTTCAGCTTCTTATTACTACCAAATAGAAACAAAACTTTGACATGGAATATAGTGAACAAAAAAAGTTGCTAGACATCTATAATTTTCTCCTAAGGTATGCCACAAATAGTAAATTTTCTGAACATCTAGAAGGTAGTAGTCATTAGTCCAAATGTGCTAATATTACGGAGTGAGCTGATTGAAGCAGAAAATTTTGACAATACATGCCAGCCCAATAAGGTAGGGAAAATGGAGAAAGGTAGAATGGAACATTAACTTGAGGAATCAAGATTGTTACTATGAATTTCAGCATGCATCTCAATGTATTTTGCCTCAAACAAATAGATGGTGAAATTATAGCTAATTATTAAGTGTGTGTGTGTGTGTGTGTGTGTGTGTGTGTGTCTCACACACACACACACACACACACACACTCACACATCCAGAACACTGTTCAATATATTCTTTGGGCAGCTTGACAGTAATTGTGATATAACATAAAGGACATTCAATACTTACTGGGCACAGACAGTAATTGATAGCTGCAATCATATCATTATAATATAGGCAATGAATACAGAAGAAGAAGGTATATTTTGTTGGTAAACAAATTATCCTCACAACAGAGTACTCTTAGAAAAATCACATAATTATCATTTCACAATGTATGCGATGAGGAAAAATAACAGTGGCAAAAGAATTAAAATAACTCTGCTTGTCTAGCTAAAGAAATTTGCAAATTTTAAATATTGGGTATGAGAGTTCGTGAGACTGGTTATCCTAAAACAGATTACATGGTGACAGATTAGTGGAGGATCTTTATCTATATTCCATATTTGGTATTTAGAACACATGATTACATATATTATAACCCATGGATTTCACAGCCAGCCTTGAAGCTTGGGTAAATAGCCCCATTAAGTCAATGCTAACATCCTACAATTACAATTGTAAACACTTAACATTAATTACATTAACTAAGAATTACAGTAGGAATTTCTAGCTGTAATAGGTAATATGTATAATGATATTATTTTGGCATCAATGCAATGATGTTCAATGCTATAACAATGTCCATCTGCATTTCCTTGGCTTGGTAGAGAGTGAAGTTATATTCGTTCACCATTAACGAATATATATGTGATATGAGACATCTTGAAAAATCAAAAACCCTGGAAGGATCATAAGTTTGGAATTCACTTTGATTCCAAGACTTTTCTTCAACATAATTTTGGTCTTAATCATTGCATATTATGTTACTTCAGCACTAGATCAACGAAAACTAAAAATCTCTGGAGTCGGGCACCAAATTACAATGTACTTAATTTAATGCACACCATCTTAGACCACCTCCAAGGGGCCGGAAAATCCGACCACTTCAACAAATTAAGGGACATTGAGGGTGTTTGTGCTCCAAAGGGCCGGAGTTCTTACCTTCCCAGCTCAAGTTCCTAAAAATATCCCCTAATTTGAGGAGGCCAAAAAGTCTCTTAGCAGCCTCTTTAACATGTGAACACCACTATTTTACCTCTTTATTTTTTAACAGGTTTTTAGTAAATTTAATTAGTATAAAGTAATATGTAAATTAATTTAATTAGTATTTAATATATTATTAAATACTGGATTAATACAAAATTTTAATTATTAAAATTTATTAATTAATTAATATAAATTTAAATATTTAATATTTAATTAAAACATAAAATATTTAATTAAATTTACTTATTACAAATTTATTAAATAAATGAAAAATTCATTCAAAACATAAAATGTTAAAACAAAGCGTGGAGGGACATTTAAGGGAGTACTATTACCAATGGCCCCTTAATAGTCCCTTGGCCTCCTTCACCCTCTTAAATAAGGGATCTCCAAAGGAACCCTTGGAGATGCTCTTACGGACATGACCAAATCCTTACTTCACGTGGGACAAACCATGCATGCTTCATATCCCTCTGGTTAACCTTTGGGGTGCTCGGAACTCATACCTTTATCAAAATAAGGAGATAATTGATTGTTACAAAAAAGCAAAACTATTTGAGTCAGTTTATGAAGGAATGTGAACTTCAATAAATATTCAAACCAGAATAGTTATATGTCATGCCCACTGTGAGAAAACAAGGATATATGCTAACAGTGTGAGAATTTTTCTTTCACTGGAGCACATCAAGCCTCTTGTAGATCATCCTCGTGGCTGATCCACTCCATTTAGCATTCTTCTGCACCCTCTAAGGTGCTTGAGGATAAAAAATCAAAATCATAGAGATGAGTAAAAATTTGCTCATCCATCATTTTAAGGTCATGTATGATCAAAATCAGTTCCAAATTTAAAAGTTGAGCAAAAGTCATATAAATAAAAAGTTTTAGTCTCTACCCATCAACTTAAGCTTTTAGGTTAGAATAGGTTGCAACCCAATTGTGGTTCACTTGTTAGTCTCTGAATAAGCATGTTTGCTGTAACAAACCGGTGTTGAGAACCTCGGTTGTGGCCTAAGGGATAATTAAGGTAAATATGTGGCCACGCAGTGCTAGATTTGTATCCATAGGTGATGAAGGCTCGAGGCACATGTGATGTTTGATAATCATGTCATACCATAAGGTGATGTGCTGGCAATATAATTCCTATATGGGTGTTGGGTCCGTTGGGCCTTTGTATTGTCCTTATGTAAGGGATTGTTATCCTATGTAATACATAAGGATCACACATGAGGGAGGTATGTTAACCATGTATGATTAAGAATAACCATTTTCAAAAGTAAAGTAAAAAATGAGGGATATAAATAAAAAGTTGTGCCTTTACCTATTAGCTTAAATTTTGGATGAGAACAAGTTTCAACCCATATTGTGTCTTCACACATTTTTCTCCCCATTGTGCCCAATGTCATAACACATCAAGTAATCTAAGTAATCAATTTATAACAATTTGTTAGATTGGTAAATTATCTCTAAAATCACAGATTTTTTCCCCTCAACCACTTAACAAGGTATAGACATGATGAACATAACAGATCCATCTACTGGTATGGTCCACAGGGATTTTATGTGTTGTGGTGCACATATTGGGATGATCCACAGGGGCTTTGTGTTGCAGTGCACATGTTTTGTGTGTGTGTGTGTGTGTGTGTGTGTGTGTGTGTGTGTGTGTGTGTGTGTGTGTGTTGTTTTTTTTTTTTTTTTGGTGTGGGGGGGGGGGGGGGGGGGGGGGTGTTGTGCGGGCACGAACATGTGCATATGTGCGGTGTGATGATGATCCATGGGATTTTATGTGTAGGAGTGCACATGATATTTTACTTATCATGAGCATTGTAGTTCCATTTATCATGTTATCCACTAAATTAGTACCCAGTTCTCATGTCCCAAACACTTAGTCAATCAATGTTTTCTCACTGAAATATATATTTGTCCATTCTAGAATTTCTAAATTTTTTTGTTTGGAAACTGGGATGAACTTAAATTTGTTCATGTCACTTAGACAATCAATAAGCACTAGAAGATTCCTTAAGACAGTATAATCTACTAGCCTTCCAGGAAGAAAGAATAAATGATTCTTTTTATTAGCATTACTAATACTACATTTAACTGTTAGAATGACTAATACTAGGTTATGTATGCTTATTGTTTCTTTAGAAAAAGTTATATTATGTTTGGGTGGGTGTTATCTAATCTAAATTCATTTATATCTACTTTCTCAACATATCAATTCAATTCTTACAGTACATAAAACACCTTGTTTGTTATCATACATCTTTATACATTGCTATTTATTTGCTCCACTTTCTTGTTTGAGCTACACACTTTGTAGATATGATCTCTCAATTAAGCAACATTATTATTTTAGCATGATTGCTTTATAGTAATCGAAACATTCCTTCAAATTTGTGTGTTTTCTATGATCATGTGACATTTATATAGTATATGTGTACATGCAAACCATATATATACATACATACACATACATACATACAAACATACATATATACATACAAATGATCCTATGAGAACGGTTCTCATAGATTACTTTAGATTAATGTAGAAAAGTTTCTCCGTGGCTGTTTTAAAGTTCCAAATTTTTAGGTTTGTTTACTAGTACTTGACCTGCACTGTTCATGTTGCCTCTATATCCTAAAACATGTCTAGATGAGAAATCATGTGAATGGAAAGAATTTTATTTCTTTCATAAATGTCAAAAAGAAATTTGGTATTGATACACCTAACAGACAGAAAAAAGAAGGAAAAATAAATAAGATGATATTAATGTTTTTCAATGGTTCCATGTTTTCAATATCAATTAACCCTTGCATTACTCTTATTCTCATGTTTCCTAGTTACTACAGTAGAAGAACAATTAGGTTTTACACGGTCTAAGAAAGCCCAAATTCTATTTGAAATGCCTGAGCTATAGTTTGATATATTATGACATCTGTTTATGGAGCAAGAAATTTCTTTTGATCTTATATATCAAAACAATTCTCTGGAATATTTTTGTAAGATCGTGTCTATAATATATCTTTTTCTTTTAATATTGGACAAGAAATCTTTTCGGGCCCATATCTGCATTGTTCAACGAACCCGAGAATTGAAGATATGTGGATGCATAGAAATCTTAAAGAAGCATACCCTAACCAAGCCAGACATTTGGTTGTGGTATTTTTTTTTCTATTTCTCAGTCAACAAATGAAATTTGATCTTCTTATTGCTATTAGCATGAGAAATATTCCTCTTTTTTAAGTAAGACATCATCTTTGCAGATATGCTCTCCTTCCCATGTTCATGATAAATATCATTAGAGTTCATTCTTGATATTGACCTAATCAGAATTCACTTACTTTTTAAGCTATTTTTCTCAATTGAAGCTCCTAACCGATCTCTTTCCTCCGCGCTTAATTTAGTATTATCAGCAAGAAGCCTCCAAACTACGTCAGCAAATAACCACTTACAGAATTCTAACAGGTAATGAACACATCATTTCACATTTTCTTCCTACAGAATCATTCTTCTAACATATTTAGCTTGCAGGAATTTGCTGGGCGAGTCTCTCAGCACGATGAGCCTTAGAGACCTGAAGCAGCTGGAGGGAAGATTGGAAAAAGGAATCAACAAAATAAGAACAAAAAAGGTGATCATCTTTACTCAAAAAGATAAAGGGAAAGAATGTAAAAAAAAGAAGAAAGAGGGATCACCATCTAACTGTTATAAACCAACCTCTTGGGCTTTATGCAAGATGATACTTCCATTTTAATTTGTCTTTCACTTGCTGATTGTGTCTCTCACTCGCAGAACGAATTGTTGTTTGCTGAAATTGAATACATGCAAAAAAGGGTGAGAACAGAAATGATCCCATCTAATTAGAATCACTATTTATCCTTTCACTCCCTTGTTAATTCGCCACGCTTAACATTCGTACCATGCAGGAGACAGAGATGCAAAATGATAATATGTACCTACGGAATAAGGTATTGCCTCTTTCAAATTCCTGCATAATTAGAGACTACGTTATTGTTGAACTTTTGGTACTAGGGAATGAAGTTGTGTTGCTAATTGACGACTGAGTATATTGTATCACATTGCAACAATACCAAGAATCTAGAGACTAATGCATGTCCAAATTCTCAAGGAGGATGGAAACTATCCACCAAATTGACACAAAGTTTAAATCCACTCACTTATGAAACATCATCCAATTTAAACTTATTGGCCTCTTGTTGAGAACTATTATTATGTATTCATGATGTCATCTTCGTTATGCATAAAGTGCATATTTACAAGCAATAAGCGTACGCATAATGTTTATACGAAGAAGAAGATAAAAGCTTTTCTTCCCATTAGATAATATGTTAAACTTTGGAGGTGCATATGACTTTCCTCACACTTTTCACTCCTCATCCATCTACACACACAGATATCACAACATGCCATTCCCTTATACCTGGAAATACAACTGCAATGTACGCGATAACGAATGTGATTCTTTGAGCTCCACAAGCTATGATAAAATCTAAAAGGACGATGAACACAAGTTAAATGGCAGTAAAAATCAAGCTTAACTCAACAGAAGGGATATGCACTGTTACCTAACAGTTGAGTTCTGATGCATTGGTAACATGGCTAATGTTATGCAGATAGTTGAGAATGAGAGAGCCCAGCAGCAAATGAACATGCTACCTGCAACAACGACTGGGTACGAGGGCATGCCTCAATTCGATTCCCAAAACTTCCTCCAAGTGAACTTGCTGGAACCCAATCACCACTACTCTCATCAGCAACAGACAGCCCTCCAACTAGGGTATGCGTATACACCACTCTTGCGGCCCGATATGTAGTCAGTTGATCAATTAAAATCATCTTATATGCATTGTACATACATTTCATCACATTTAATGCACTGTAAATTGGTGGCAGATGAGGTGATGAGATGGAGAGGGATTTGAGGTTGCTGATTTGCTTCACAAGCCTGGGCATGTAGAGTTTTAGTACATGGCGACGGCAGCTTCTTCTATATATAAATGCTGCTGGCCTTCTTTCTCTATTTTGCATTCTGAGAAACTGTTTGTTATAAAACTTGTTACTTATGACTGCAATGGCGTATGCTATGACTGCATGACTTGCTACTCTGTGTTAATTGGTGTACTATTTATATTCGTGTGGCATGCTTGTGTCCTGCTTTTCATTTTCTGAGCATGCATGCTGTCTGCCCCATTAGGCATCTGCATGCAAGTTTTGATAGAAAGTCTGCAGAAAAAGCGAACATTTTTCTTCTTTTTTTTTTGCCTTTCAGTTGTATTCAATAAGATTAGAAGTGCCGTTTAGGTAATTAAAAGTTATTAATCCTCTTCTTTTTTTTTTTTTTGTCAATTGAAATATATAGGTTTTTCCTAATTTCTAGCTAATTCTTCTCTGATTCCTTCTTCTTTAAGCGGAAATGAAGTTGCAGAATCGAATTTTGTAGCGCGCTCTATTTTTTTTATTTAAATTGCTGCAAAACCACCAATGGAGAAAAACACTACTGAGAAAAACTTTCTACTAAACAAAGATGCAAAAAATTATTATTTGGCCACCTTATACAATTTTGTAAAGTTCTTCAAAGCTTTTTGACCGCTAAAGCTATTTTATCACCAGTTTTTTCACATTGTAGAAATTATTATAACTGACAGTTTAAGTATTCCTAGATTGAGAGGGTAAATTTAAACAGATATTTCTTGTATACTTTATAGTTAAATATATTGAGTCTGATTTTGGGGGGCTTGCCTTGTTATGACCAAAAGATTAGAACAAAAATAAAAAGTTTAATTATCAAATTGTAGGGCATTATCCTGGGTTAAAGGAGCCCTTCTAGAAATCCTCAACGGCTCAGGGGCCGGCACAGATATTGGCACACAACTAATTGATCAACACACACACACACACTAAAATTTGAAAATATTTTGTAGATCATTATAATTCTTTATATAAAGACAAATAACTTTTTAGTTACCTTAAATTACAGATTTTATCTTTCATGTTGATCAATGCACACACTTAATCATTAATACACCCACCCAATTATTTAATATTATCATTGATAGTACACACACTCTTTCTTTTCTTCAACACAAAAATCTCTTTCATTATTTATCTTCAGAAAAATCTTAAAAATTTACAGACCATCCAAACCCTGAAGAATTCAATTCATGGATAAATAATTAACCACTTGGGAGTGTTACAACAATGAAGAGGTAATTTTTAATTGTTTTAAATATATATTTTTTAGTTTTTACAATTCTAAGTTCATTTTTTTTATTTTTTCGTCGTCTGGTCGTGAATTGTTACCGAACACTAATTTTTTCTCTTTTGCTCAGTCAATGTCGACCGAACAAAATAACATGTTTGGCCAAACTTCACCAAACAAAAATAATATGTACGACAAAATTTTACCGAACATAATTACCCTGATCGGTTCAATTTAGCTGGATTGCAAAAATTTGTTCAGCCAAACTTGACCGAACAACGAACATATGTTCGGTGACATATGGACAAACAATTTTTTTTAAAAAATTCTACTTAGTTTCATTTTTTTTTTTTATAACCGAACAAAATATTGTGTATATTGATTTGTTTTTGCATTATCTGTCGGTATATGAATATCACTTAGCCATTATGTTATGGATATAAAGTGAACATGTTGTAACTAAAATGATTTATGGAGTCTATGCAAATGCTTAATAGTCTGACATCAGTTACAGGGAGAGAGGTTGAGATGATTTGGACATAAATAGTTAGCTAGAAAGGACATGAATAATCAATTTGCAACTCAAGTAGCTATCAAGAGAATAAACACGCAACAGAAAGTAAACAAAGGATACTCCAGGGTTTTTCGAACCATAATATTCAAGGACTCAGCAAATCAGATTCAACCATGGAGACTTGAAATTTTAAAAAAATACTCACTTTCATTTTTCAAGCCATCATATTCAAGAACTCAGAAAATATTCCATTAAAAAAATTCTCACATCCCTAAAAAATAGTCTAGAAGCTAATATTCCATTAAAAACATTTGACTCACAATCTATTTTACATAAACTTGTTCAATTTTAAAAAAAAAAAAAAATAGTCATGTCTAGTTTTAGTTCTACGTTCTCGCCTTTAAAAAATCCTCATAGCCCACTCATTCTGTGCAGATGTTTTGGACGGGCCAGTCTTAACGCCATCAAGTGCATCAACGCTTATCCATAATGACCGAAAAAGGGTCGACACAGAGTGTGTTCCATCTGGCCCCATTTAGTGCGGGCTCGCAAATCACTCTAGCGCGAGCTATTCTCTGCATTGAAAATATAATCTTATTAATACACTAATAATGTACAGCGTTAAGACAAAAATAATTATATTTTACCTGTGGAAGTATAATGGCATCGACGCCCTCACCACTTGCATGCCCAGGGGCCAAAGACCTACTCCTCATTATGACGCCCCGGTCCCGCGGGTATGGAAACGTCACTGCGACGTATATACACAGGTCGAAAATACCCTTACGTATATACGCTAAGCATCAATACAATCAAGAATCAAAGTACGGATGCACAGTGGTAATATACATTCCAACAGAAAAGTACAAATACATGATTATCACGAAGAGTGATACAATATTATAGGAATATTACATCATCAGAAAATACAAAAATACATCATATGAAGATATATACAAGCTGAGAGGTGCTCACGAGCAGCAAGAGAGGGTCTCGAGAACCAAATAGGAGAGGAACTGGGAGAAAGAGCTGCGGTAATGATCCAAGTTTCTGCTGCACTCCGATCGTCACAGAAGGATCTGCTGCGCAATCTGATCAGCTACAGTAAGGCGACCAAGGTCCGATCTCTAGGATCTAGACATGAGAATCCAGGGTTGTCAGACGCAACCCTGAGAGTACATATAATAAAGCCGAATGGCGTGCATAACAGGCACACGTGTACATGATCAAGTGATGTGGTCCGGACATGCAGGTACAAGTAATAACAACATAAGGAAAATTTAAAGGAACGACAGTAAATCATGTATATCAATAAGTCTGAATCGGAAAGCATACGTAAAAAATAGTATGGAGAGCATAGATAGACATAAACATGCAATAAATACATTAAACATGTGATAAATATATTTATGGACAAAACTAGTTGTACAAGCTCAGATTATGGGTTCACGGGACAGATACGTTAATGGGATAATCGAAATAAGGAAACCCTCATCTATATACCACATATCTCATGTCGCCATCGTCTGAGCTTATACAACTTGAGTTGTTCTAAGAGTAACAGAACCATAGTGTGTCTGGAGTAATCATCATATGTCAAGAAAGGTGTCAACTCAGAGCATAACACTATAACTAGAATATAAAGGTGTTACATTTTAAGTTATTCAATAATAATAATCAGTATCGTTTGATATTTCAATCACCTCCCTACCAGCGCCTCATATCACCGATAGTCTATACTAGAGTTCGCACTTTGTAGAACTTACCCGGGTCTGATATGTGAGTATCAAGACCCGAACAAAGGAGAGACCAAATATCACACGTTCCTAATATTATTACTGTTTAGTTGTTTTATGTTATTCATCTGATCCATATGCTTAGGTATGTGCTACCAGTACATATACATCCACTTATGAATAAGACGAGTTATTATTTAGAAACTGATAAATCTGATAGTTCATATTTATAGTGGGTCCCGTCTCTGCCCGGGACTAGCTTAGGAGTACAGGCTACTGCTTCCGGGGACTAATCATTACGCGCCCACACGACACTTTAGAAATATCACCATTATAAATATGACATCACATCAGTTTCCATTAGTTTACCCCACCCCAGTGTAAGTTGAGTACTTTATTATATATGTTGCCCGAAGCTAATGTCCATAAGATGTATACAGTAATCCAATAACCATAATTATCCAATTACGAGGATTAACAGGAGTATAATATCAGAGTTTCCCTGTTATAAGGGTTCAGGAATACAGGAGTTCAGGAGTACAGGAGTTTAGGAGTACCAGAAGTCTGGTACAGTATAATAATCATGCCAAGTCTCCGTAAAAGTGATAGTCATGAATATGCAATATAATACGGTATCAGGTATGACAGTAACCAGTCAGGTGTCACAATATCAGGTCAAGTGTACTAGTACTAGGTGATAGCATGTCAAGTGTGTGATAGCATGTCAAGTGTGTAATAGCATGTCAAGTACCGGTTTCGGATATCAAGGGTCAAGTATAACATGATAAGTAACAGTGTCAGATATCAAGTGTCAAGTATAGTATGACAAGTACCGGTATCAGATATCAAGTGTTAAATATAGTATGGCAAGTATCAGGTGTGTATATGTCAGGATTAGGTAACTAATATGTCGGTGAGAGTCACAACATCAAATATCAGGTATCAACCGGTCACGTAACATGGTATAGGAGAACGGTATAAACATTTCAAACTCTTCACAACCATATTTATAATAATAAATTTATCTTTTAATTAGTTATGTGAAGCCAAGTAAAGCAGGAGCAGATCTAGGCATGGTCAGTATAATACCGGTTCGACAAAGTATAATCACGGCCTGCAGCTATTTATAAAACATGATAATTTTAGAAATCGCTTATATAACATATACCAACTTGCATAAAGAGATGTCATATATTAAAAGCAAGATAATAATTATTAGACATGAAATGATAGTAATAAAGGAAGAAACGTCAAAATAAATGTACTCGCCTAATACCGAAATGAAATATCGGATTAAAATCTGAGAAGTCCGCAAATACGAGTGAGCAAGCCACTAGCCCATACTATATATTAAAATATATACATATATATTATAAATAGTATAAATATATTAGAGAAGAAACGAGAGAGGAGAGAGAGGAGAGAGGAGAGAGAGAGAGAGAGAGAGTATAGGGTATTTTTAGAAGAGGAAATAAGAATTAAAAGGGAAGGGGTATGATTGAAATTATGGGGAAGTACTTTGGGGGTGAAGGGGAGGTTATTTAGGGAATGTAGAAAAGTGGGTATATTTTAGGAAAAGAAAGAAAGAAGAAAGAAAAGAAAGAAAGAAGAAAGAAAGAGAGAAATGGAGGGGGGTTCGGTGGCCGGCGGCCTTGGGGCGGCGCCGCCGCCGCCGGAGGTGGGGCGGCGCGGCTGCCCTGGGAAGGGGAGGAGGGGTTTGGTTGTTTGTTTGGTTGTTGTTGTTTGGTGGAGGAGTTGTTGGTGGTGGTGTGATTGGTGCTGGTGGTTGTGGTGGTTGTTGGAGGTGGTGGAGAGTTGGAGGAGGAGGAGGAGGTTATGATAGGGTGTGGGAGTGGTGAAATTTGTGGAGATGAGGGTGAATTTTGGAGAAGGAGAAGAAGTGAAGGATATGGGTTTGTTTGAAATTGGTGGTGATAGGTTGTTGGTTGAAGATGAAGGAGGTGGAGGAGAGGAGAGGGGGTGTAGGGAAGGTGGTGGCCGGCGGCTAGGGGGTAGCGGCGGTGGCGGTGCTGGTGGAGGCCGCGGTGGTGATGGTGGGAGTGGTTTGATTTTGGTTAAATGAAATAGAGTTGAAATGAAAATGGAAAGGAAGGAGAAAAAAGGGGGTTTACTGAAGAGGAGGAGGAGGAGGTGATGATGAAATGGAATGGGGGAGATAGACTGTAGTAGCAGCCCATCATGCTCTGGTTGGGGCTGCTGCTGGCTACTGCAGGTGGCTACAGGGGATGGGGAGTTGCAGGGCATGGGGAGAAGAGAAGAAAAGAAGAAAAAGAAAGGAAAAGGAAAAATTAAAGAAAAAGAAAAGAAATAGAAAAATAATAAACATATTTTATTAGATAATTAAATTAATAAAATATTTTGAGACTACAAAGTAGAGCATTGAGAAGGAAAAAGTAAGAAAAGAAAAGGACCGTAAATAATATTATTATTTTAATAGGGCAAAAATTTGACTTTTCAGAAACGTTCCAAAAATTCTAAAAAATAGTAAATATTATTTTAAGATATCTTATGAAATCAGATTTGAGAAATTCAATCTACTTTATAAATTAAAAATCTTGAAATCTTCCTGCGATACTAGTCGACACCAAAACCGGTGAAATTTTGATAAATTTAGAAAAATCTCAAAAAATATAATTAGATAGAAAATAAAATTTTAAGAAGTAACGTGAAATCCGTTTCTAAAAATTCAATCTCATTTGAAAATTAAAAAAAATCTGAGGATCAGTCAGCGATGCCGACCGACACCGGTTTTGGAGATTTTGCAAAATAATTCTGAAAAATTACAGAAAATCATAAAAAATTTAAAATATTAGAAATAGTGTTTGAAACTAAAATTGATCAAATCGAACTATCAGAAAGGTCAAATCGGGTGGTATGCCGGTATCGGGTTCCCGGTCCGGGTCAGGGCTGACTCTAGGTCTGATAATTCAAATCCGATACCAAATAACATAGGATAACACAACTTAAATACAAAATTGAAACAAAATGGTCAAAGAATTTGGGACACGCATCCGGGTACGTTTCCCGTAACGAGGTGCTACACTCATCTTCTTCGTCCTCATCTACTTGGGGATCATCATCTGCCTCAGGAATGGTTGAAGAGGACTCACCAGTCTACAACGTGTTTTCGAAGCCGTCGGACGGACTCTAGAAGGGCCTGCAGTATCCATACATGTATAGAGAAAAAATAAACTTGTTATATATATTAAGAACTGGCTAGATTTAAAAATATCTTTGTTCAGCTGACTCTAGCCGAGCAAAGATGCTTCGTTTAGCCAGAGTCGCTTGTACAAGAAGATTTTGTTCGGCTAACTCGGCCGAACAACAAACTGTTCATTTGATTGAATTCAACTGAACGTAATATAAGTTGTTCGGCGCGCTGCAACCATACTGATGAAGAAACTCAACAGCCTCCGATCAACATTTTTCAATTTTTATAGTACAATCAATAATTTTCTTTGTGTTCCATTGAAGTTTAACAACAGTTAAAACACAAATTAACACTAGAGACTAACAAGACCCATAAACTTGAAGAAATCAGACAAAATTCATCAAATTTTACAAAATCAATAAAAATCTAAAATTACCTAGGTCATCGGCATGCGTTGTCGGCATGGATCGTCGGCGTTGGTCGTCTGCGTGGGTTGTGAGTGAGAGAGGAAGGAGTTAGTAAAATTATTGTTCGGCTATGATCGTAAGAGAGGGCAGGGAAACAGTGTAAGAAAGTGAGAGTTGTGTGTGTGCGCGCGCGCGCATGAGAGAGAGAGAGAGAGAGAGAGAGAGAGAGAGAGAGGAAAGGGTTGAAATGTAATTTGGAAATTATGTAAAAAATATTTAGAAATTAGATAAAAAGGTTGTTGGCCCAAGGATACAATCACCCGTGTTTAGTGTGTTTTGATGATTACAAAACATATTAGTTATTGTACTAATAATGTTTGTTGTTTAAGTGTGTTTCAGGGTTCTAACTCAACTAGAAGGGTTCTTCCCTAAAGGAGAGTATTTTGGACTCAAGTCAACTCAAATTGGGCTCAAGAATCAAGTTTTGAAGATCATATGGTGAAAAGCCCTCTTGAAGCACTTGTAGTACTTAGAACCAATGTAAGAAATAGATTGTTAAAGTTTGAGTTTTGGAAATTGGCTCTAGGATACACACACACGTTTTTGTATTCAAGTTTTCATGGTCAAAACTTTAGTTTCATGCCTTAATATATATATACATGACCCTAAGTTTTACAAATATAAATATCATGTTTAGATCATGTATGTATACTCTTTCCAGCATATTACTTAGCTTTCTTTACTTCAAAACATTTTACAAAATTTCCCAAGTTCAAAAATCCTGCTGTTTTTCTGTTTCAGGCTTGACCGGCCGACCGGCACGGTCGACCGGCGCCCGTGTCAGGATGTGCACGTTTGTGCACGTCTGTCGGCTGACCGCTCGGGTCGACCGACTGAAAGCAGTTGCTCTCGGGTTTTCTGGGTCGACCGCCCCAGTCGACCGCCCGAAGAAAACTGTGTTTTCTCTTAGAGGACGGTCGACCCGACCGGTCGACCCGAGCCTAACGGCTCTTTGCCAGCAGAGCTGGCGGCCGACCGGCCCGGTCGACCGCCAAGCCTGCAAAAGCCCAACGGCTCTTTCCTCTTTTGTGCAATTCTGAAATCTGTCTTTTTAATCTGTTTTGGCAGACTTTTTCTGAGGTTTTGGAGATCTTTTTCAGAGCAAATAAGCTTAAAATAAATTGTTTTTAACCTATTTCTCTCCCTATAAATAGAGGAGGAGAGTCTCTTGCAAAATACTAAGAAATATACCTAAGTTTTAAAAGAGAAGAAAAGTTTTTAAGCTCTCTATTTTCCATTCTTTCTTGAGCTTATTTTCAGTTGTGTTCCCTAGCAAAAATCATCTCTACAACTGAGTTTTCTCACTACACTTCTTAGAGCCAAAAATTTCCTACTCAATCTATAAGGAAGTTGTAAAAGAGTGAGAGTTTGTAAGAAGTTTAGTGATCTTGTTTTGATCACTTTGGCTACTTGTGTTCATCTTGTTCTTGTGGAGATACCTCTTCGGTAGAGGTTCTTGTAAGTGGTGGAGCTCGGTGCTCGGGTCTTCGGTAGACCGTTGTAATCGTCCTCGGTGGATAGTGGAAACCCTTCACGGAGGTGAAGGCGGGGAGTAGAGCGGTGGCTCGAACCTTGAAAAAAATATCTTGTATTTGCGATTGCCTTGTGTCCATTTTGTTTTAAATTTCTCTTGCTCTCTATTGCTTTCAATTACTTGCTTGAGATCTAGTTTTTCTTTCCTTGTGTTATTGCCTCTAGTTTGTGATACTTGTGATATATCTTGTGTGCATTTCATCATTGCATATTATTCATTCTTTGTTCGATCAATTCTCATACAACAAGGTTGCATTGCGCACCTCTAACCCATTCAAGGGAATTGGGAGGAAGGAGTTCAGAACCTCTCACGGGGTATTCGGCTCTTAGTTTTGTTTTGAGAGATCGTTGCATCATTCATCCATCTTAGTTTTAAAAAGATTGTTAGATTAGCAATTACACCTATTCACCCCCCCTCTAGGTGTTTTTCAATTGGTATCAGAGCTTGAACTCTAGGCTTTTGGCTTAACAACCTTAGAGAGATCCTAATATTGCTAATCATTTCATTCATTCTCACTTAGTAAAAATGGCCGATGGAATTAAAACCCCTCCTAAGTTTGATGGACTTAACTTTCCCATATGGAAGGTTAAGATGACCGTTTTCTTGCAATCTCTAGGTAGTCGAGTTGCAAAGGCCGTGACCAAACCCTTTAGTGCACCCCCCGGTGATGAATCTACTTGGTCCGAAATTGAGACTAAGGAGTTTGATGCCAATGCTAGGGCTCACTATGCACTACTTCAAGCCCTCAATGATGATGACATAGGTAGAGTTATTCATTGCAAGTCCGCATATGAAATTTGGACACATTTGCTAGTTACTCATAAAGGGACCTCACAAGTGAAGAGGGCTAAGATTGACCTTCTTCGGTCCCAATATGAAAACTTTTGCATGCAAGAAAATGAAACCATAAATGATATAGTTACAAAATTTACTAAGATTACTAATGGACTTTCTTCTCTAGGTGATGCTATCGACAACGATCAAAGAGTTAGAAAGATCATCCGGGCTCTTCCTCCTTCATGGGAAGTGAAAGCTACCACCTTGAAGGAACTCAATGACAAGGAGGAGATGGAGCTAATTGGTCTCATTGGGAACCTCAAAACCTATGAGATGGAGAGAAAAGTTAGGGAGGACATGGCTCCTTCTAAGAAGAAAACAATAGCCTTCAAAAGTCAATCATCACACTCCGACGAAGATGATGAAGAAGAAGATGACGAAGAGCTCTCACTTCTTGTCAAGAATGTTCGGAGGATGTATAACAAGGCCAAGTTCCAAGGTAGAAAGAGATGGCAAGGAGGTAAAGAAGAAAGGAAGATTATTTGCTTCAATTGTCAAAGGCCGGGACACATAGTGGCGGAGTGCCCGGATAAAGTAAAGCCTTCCACCTCCAAGAAGCCCTACAAGAAGAAGGCAATGAAAGCTACATGGGATTCCGAGAGCGAATCCGAGGAAGAAATCGACACCGCCAACATGTGCTTCATGGCCAATGAAAGCACAAGCAAGGTAACCCCTTCCACTTCTCTTAATGATGAACTTTCCATGGATGAATTAGGAGAAGCTTTTGTAGAATTATCACATAATTATGATTTCCTAAAGAAAAAGTATTTAAAAATGAAAAAGGAAAATGAATCTCTTAATCATCAAGTTTTTACTCTTTCTAAAGAAAAAGATGAATTACTTTCCACTCTTGTTTCCACCCAAAAAGATTTTGACAAATATAAGATTTCTTGTAAAGGCAAGTCCCCACTAATTGATTCTAATGAGATTACCATGCTTAAAGAAAGAATAGACTCATTAGTAATTGTTTTAAAAAATTGTGAGTTTGATAAGAAGAAGCTAGAGGCAATGTTTCCTAAGAAACAAGTCCCTAAGAAAAATGTTTACCATGCTCATGCTCATGTTCATACCACACAACCTTTACATCGTGGCAAACCCCCAAAACATGCTCACACTTCACACACACATCATGCATTCATGTATGGAAGAGTGTTCTCATGTTCACATTGTGGGCGGAAAGGGCACTTAGCTAATTTTTGCTATGATAGACTAAGTGCATCTTGTCATAATGTTTGGGTTCGAAGCACTAACTTTCAAGGACCCAAGAAAATTTGGGTACCAAAGTCAACAATTTTGTTAAATGATGTAGGTACCTTCCAAGGCCCAACGACGTAGAGGATTGTGGTATCTTGATAGTGGTTGCTCAAGGCACATGACTTGGGACATCAACAACTTTGCAACCCTATCAAGATACCATGAAGGTGGCACCGTCACCTTCGGAGATGATGCCAAGAGTAAAATCATCGGTATTGGTAATGTAAAAATCGGCACATCCCCTTTAATTGAGAATGTAGTTTTAGTTGACGGCCTCAAGCATAACCTCTTGAGTGTTAGTCAACTTTGTGATAAAAGTTTTGATGTTGTTTTTGATAATGTAGTTTGTAAAGTAATTGATAGAATATCTAATACTTGTGTTTTTTCCGGTTTTCGTGAAAGTAATGTTTATATGATAGATATGTCTAATATGTCTTGTAATATTACTTGTTTAAAAGCCCTCGATGACGACTCTTGGTTGTGGCATAGAAGATTAGGCCACATTTCTTTTGACCATATATCTAGGTTAAACACAAAGGAAATGGTGAAAGGTATTCCTTGCTTGAATTTTGAAAAGGACCGGGTTTGTGACGCATGTCAATTTGGGAAACAAACCAAGTCTTCTTTCAAATCAATTAAGGATATCATGACATCACGTCCTTTGGAGTTGATCCATATGGATTTATTTGGTCCTACTCAAACCAAAAGTCTAAGTGAGAATAGATTTGCATTTGTTTTGGTTGAGGACTTTTCACGATTTACTTGGGTTTTCTTTCTTGAACACAAAAATCAAGCCTTTTCACATTTTCAAGCCTTTAAGAAAAGAGTTGAAAAGGAAAAAGAGTCTTCAATTTTAAGAACAAGAAGTGATAGAGGAGGTGAGTTCATTAACCTACCCTTTACCATTTTTTGTGAAGAACATGGAATTAAGCATGAACTTTCTTGTCCTAGAACTCCACAACAAAATGGAGTAGTTGAACGGAAAAATTGAACCTTACAAGAGATGGCTAGGACAATGCTAAGTGAATATGGTCTACCACATTATTTGTGGGCCGAGGCCGTAAATACATCATGATATATATCAAATCGTGTTTTCTTGTGTAAAAATACTTCAAAGACTTCTTTTGAAATGTACTTTTCTAGAAAACCAAATGTTTCATATTTCAAGGTTTTTGGATGCAAATGTTTTGTTTTAAATACAAAAGATAATTTAGGAAAATTTGATGCTAAAGCTTATGAGGCAATTTTTGTGGGTTATTCTAATACTAGTAAAGCTTATAGAATCTTCAATAGATCATCTTTGACTATTGAGGAATCTATACATGTTAAGTTTGAAGAATCTAACTTGTTTGTTAAGAATGTTGTAGAAATAGATGCTTTGGATGAAGGCTTGGAGAAAGTGACCTTGGAGGATACACCTACTATGGGAGACAAGCCAAAGGATGATGAAGGAAGTGAAGCTAAAGTAGAAGAGGCTTAAGGAAATGAACATCAATCAAATGAAGTGGAGCCTACTCATCAACTTCCAAAGGATTGGAGATACAATCCTCATCATCCCAAGGACCTCGTCATAGGTGAAGTATCAAAAGGGGTAACCACTCACTCTAAACTTCATGACTTTTGTGGACATTATGCATTTATTTCTCATGTTGAACCCAAGAACGTCCTCGAAGCCGAGGCCGATTCATATTGGTTGCTAGCTATGCAAGAGGAACTCAATCAATTTGAGCGCAACCAAGTTTGGCACCTTGTTCCTAGGCCCCACGATAGACCAACAATTGGTACTAAGTGGATCTTTAAGAACAAGTTAGATGAATCGGGAAACGTTGTTAGGAATAAAGCTAGGTTAGTTGCCCAAGGTTACACTCAAATCGAAAGAATCGATTTTGAAGAAACCTTTGTACCCGTAGCACGGCTTGAAGCCATACGGATGACACTAGCATTTGCCTTATATAAAGATTTTAAGTTATTTCAAATGGATGTTAAGAGTGCTTTTCTAAATGGTTTTATTGAAGAGGAGGTGTATGTTGAACAACCCCCCGGGTTTGTTGATCCTACACATCCGGATTTTGTGTTTAAATTAGATAAAGCTCTTTATGGTTTAAAACAAGCCCCTAGGGCTTGGTATGAAAGACTTTCCTCATTCTTAATTTCAAATGGTTTTAAGAAAGGTAAAATTGACACAACCTTATTTACAAAACATGTAGAAAATGATATTCTCATTGTGCAAATTTATGTAGATGATATTATTTTTGGTTCTACTAATGAATCTCTTTGCCAAGCTTTTGAATCATGCATGAAGGAAGAATTTGAAATGTCTATGATGGGGAACTCAACTATTTCCTTGGACTCCAAATCAAGCAAAGGAAGGATGGGATCTTCATCAATCAAGCCAAGTACACTAAGGAACTAATCAAAAGGTTCGGGCTTGAAGGATCTAAAGTGAGCAAAACTCCCATGGCAACAGCTACCAAGCTTGACAAGGATGAACAAGGTAAAAGTGTAGACATTAAGCTTTATCGTAGCATGATTGGTAGTTTATTGTATTTGACGGCTAGTAGGCCGGATATTATGTTTTCCTTTTGTCTTTGTGCACGTTTTCAATCTTGTCCTAAAGAGTCTCATATTATTGCGGTTAAACGCATAATTAGATACCTTAAGGGCACTATTGAAATGGGTTTGTGGTATCCGAAAACCGGCCAATTTTCAATGACGAGTTTTTCGGATGCCGACTATGCGGGTTGTAGGGTAGATAGGAAGAGCACAAGTGGAACATGTCAATTCTTTGGTAATTGTCTTGTATCTTGGTCTTCCAAAAACCAAAATTCAGTAGCCCTTTCAACCGCTGAGGCAGAGTATGTTGCAGCCGGAGCTTGTTGTGCACAAGTTCTTTGGATGAAACATACTCTCCTCGACTATGATTTACACTTTGATCATGTTAAAATATTTTGTGATAATACTAGTACAATTCACATGACAAAGAATGCAAATTAACATAGTAAAACCAAACACATTGACATTAGGTATCACTTTCTTAGAGATCATTATGAGAAAGGTGATATTGAGATTGATTATGTTTCTACCGATTTTCAACTTGCCGATATTTTTACTAAACCATTGGATTATGCTAGATTTTCCTTTATTTGTGGTGAGTTGAATGTTTGCATTATGGATTCTTAAAGATAAATTTTTAATGTCTTTGTTTGCTTTGTTTAACCCTTTTTGATGTAAGATAAAAAGGGGGAGAAAAAGTATAAGTTTGTTTGTTGTTTTGTTTGTTTATTGTTTATTTAAGTTTTTGATAAAACTATTGTGTTTTCAATGCTTTATGTATCTTACTCATTGTCATTCTTTATACATAGTATTATTTGAGGGGGAGCTTTCCAAGCTCTTCTTCCATTTTTGTTTAAATAACTTATATGTTTTGTCATCATCAAAAAGGGAGATTGTTGGCCCAAGGATACAATCACCCGTGTTTAGTGTGTTTTGATGATTACAAAATATATTAGTTATTTGTACTAATAATGTTTGTTGTTTAAGTGTGTTTCAGGGTTCTAACTCAACTAGAAGGGTTCTTCCCTAAAGGAGAGTATTTTGGACTCAAGTCAACTCAAATTGGGCTTAAGAATCAAGTTTTGAAGATCATATGGTGAAAAGCCCTCTTGAAGCACTTGTAGTACTTAGAACCAATGTAAGAAATAGATTGTTAAAGTTTGAGTTTTGGAAATTGGCTCTAGGATACACACACACGTTTTTGTATTCAAGTTTTCATGGTCAAAACTTTAGTTTCATGCCTTAATATATATATACATGACCCTAAGTTTTATAAATATAAATATCATGTTTAGATCATGTATGTATACTCTTTCCAGCATATTACTTAGCTTTCTTTACTTCAAAACATTTTTACAAAATTTTCCAAGTTCAAAAATCCTGCTGTTTTTCTGTTTCAGGCTTGACCGGCCGACTGGCACGGTCGACCGGCGCCCATGTCAGGATGTGCATGTTTGTGCACGTCTGTCGGCCGACCGCTCGGGTCGGCCGACTGAAAGCAGTTGCTCTCGGGTTTTCTGGGTCGACCGCCCGAAGAAAACTGTGTTTTCTCTTAGAGGACGGTCGACCCGACCGGTCGACCCGAGCCCAACGGCTCTTTGCCAGCAGAGCTGGCGGCCGACCGGCCCGGTCGACCGCCAAGCCTGCAAAAGCCCAACGACTCTTTCCTCTTTTGTGCAATTCTGAAATCTGTCTTTTTAATCTGTTTTGGCAGACTTTTTCTGAGGTTTTGGAGATCTTTTTCAGAGCAAATAAGCTTAAAATAAATTGTTTTTAACCTATTTCTCTCCCTATAAATAGAGGAGGAGAGTCTCTTGCAAAATACTAAGAAATATACCTAAGTTTTAAAAGAGAAGAAAAGTTTTTAAGCTCTCTATTTTCCATTCTTTCTTGAGCTTGTTTACAGTTGTGTTCCCTAGCAAAATCATCTCTACAACTGAGTTTTCTCACTACACTTCTTAGAGCCAAAAATTCCCTACTCAATCTATAAGGAAGTTGTAAAAGAGTGAGAGTTTGTAAGAAGTTTAGTGATCTTATTGTGATCACTTTGGCTACTTGTGTTCATCTTGTTCTTGTGGAGACACCTCTTCGGTAGAGGTTCTTGTAAGTGGTGGAGCTCGGTGCTCGGGTCTTCGGTAGACCGTTGTAATCGTCCTCGGTGGATAGTGGAAACCCTTCACGGAGGTGAAGGCGGGGAGTAGAGCGGTGGCTCGAACCTCGAAACAAATATCTTATGTTTGCGATTGCCTTGTGTCCATTTTGTTTTAAATTTCTCTTGCTCTCTATTGCTTTCAATTACTTGCTTGAGATCTAGTTTTTCTTTCCTTGTGTTATTGCCTCTAGTTTGTGATACTTGTGATGTAACACTTGTCTTAATTAAGCAACTTTTTCTTAAATATTCATACCCTAAAGAGTAATGGGAAATGGTATGCATGCTAGATACCCTATTTAATTCATGCTTATTAAGTGTGTATGTATATAAAATAAATACATAGGTATGTATTCACCCATGTATGTAGATATATAAAAATACTCCACATGTGTTTGACTTACCACCATATCTCTCACCATACATGTACCTCATGGAGAGGGGGGAGGCATGGAGCTTGTCATAGGGCATGGTGTAGGGTAGAGTGATGGGTTGTATAGGGGACACTTGGCACATTCTTGTGGAAGTTAGAGACTATAAATAGGGGAGGGGTGAAGAGACTTACCTCATTTGATCAAACTCCCTCTCTCTCTTCACAAACTCTCTCCCTCTCTTCCCTTTTCTGCAGCAGCAGCAGCAGCAAAAGGCAGCAGCAGCAGCAGCAAAAAGCAGCAGCAGCAGCAAAAGGCAGCAGTAAAAGCAGCAACCAAACATCCTTATTTCTTCCATTTCCCTTTCTTAAAATACTCCTTTACCACCTCAATTCCCCACTTGATTTCTTCAGTCCACATACAAGAAAAGTTCTGTATTCCTCCAAGGAACCGTTAGAACGAGTCAAGGGGAGTGTCATTAGTCGAACGGTAAGAAAACACTCCTAGGACTATACCTCTTGTATCATTTTCATTAATTACGAACTAATATTGACGTTATGACTTGTAGACTCCGTTGTAGCGGGATATCAACTTGAGGAAGAGCATACCACTTCAAAGGGGTGAGTAGAACATGTGAATCCTAATGACGTGATAAGTAGAATAAAGTAGGAAATGAAATAAAACATAAGAGATAAACAGGGTACTTGACACTATGTATATTTTTGGGGTCATGCATATTTTGTGATATCAAGAAAGGTTAGCTACCTCATAAAGACTCATGTATGTACAATTCCACAAGTAGTTACTCATTCTTGTTAATGAATCCATGATATTGTTATATGTTAAATAAAGACTATAAAGCTCGCATGTTGTTGCCACCTTATATGTCTTTGCATATTGATATTATATGATGATATGATTGTTGTACTCGGGAGGAAGGGACCGGGTTGAACCGGAGGTGTAGAAGGGGAAATAATACGATAGTGTATTGAAGGAAGGGACCGGGTTGAACCGGAGGTGGTTGAAGGGGGAAATTATTGTGTGAAATGATTATGGGAGGAAGGGACCGGGTTGAACCGGAGGAGGCCGAAGGGGGAGCCCAGTGTGTGTTTAATAAGTATATGGATGTGTGCTAAGATAAAAATCCTATGATATACTCACACATAAAATCCTAAATATTTAATCTGGAACAATTCCTTATACAGGCAAAATTAGGTATAATCAGTCGACTAAGTCCCTGGTATAAGTCGACTATAGGTATGATTTTTGGGCAGACAAACTGCTGGAAAAGAGAGTTAGTCGACTACAGACAGACTGTAGTCGACTAACCCCTGATACAGAGAGCAAACAGAGAGTTAACAACCTGTTTTGGACACAACTAGTCGACTACAGTCGACTTACAAGTCGACTAATAAATTGTGTAGTCGACTACACCAGGAAGGGTAGTCGACTATAGGTGACATACAGAGAGTAACACAACTTTTGACCCACAACTAGTCGACTACAGGGGACCTTCAAGTCGACTAGTACTTGAGTAGTCGACTATACCAGGAAGGGTAGTCGACTACATAAGTCCCTGGCAGCCAACAGAGAAGCAGATACGTGTGGGGTGAAATCAGTCGACTATAGCTTTAGAATTAGTCGACTTATAGGTATAATTAGTCGACTATAGGGTGGCCTAGTCGACTAGGAAAGCCTTGCTAATTTGTTCTGATTGGGTTCTTGGCTAATAACAAAATTTTATAAAAATAGTATAATGACATACTTGTCAACCGGATAATTCAGCCATGTAGACCTACTTGATAGGCATGCTTAAATATTGTTTTACTCACTGAGCTGTCAAGCTCACTCTATTCTAATTCCACCTTCAGGTTTGGACAAGGGCAAAGGATCCGTTTAAGGGCAAATGTGCGGGACAAGCGCCACCGGAGCCATTGCATTAAAAGTTACCTTTAATATGTATATGATTTTGTATAAACATGCACACTTTTAGTTGGATGTTGTCTTTGACTTGTAAATCTTAAAGGACCTGGTGTTAGACTCTAACATTGTAATATATATATACTTTGATATGGTAATTCTAGACTGCGTATTCGTAACGGGTTATCGAACCATATGTGTTGGCATGGTAAGTCATGATTAGATCATACATGTTATCTTAGTGAACTTTTTGATGTATAGTGTAGAGTTTTCTGATGTTAGAAATGGAAGTATTATATCGCGTTGGGTCCCACGCTTGGATTATTAAGATAATTGTGGTTGAAATGGAAATTTTAACTGGGACCGTTACAGTTGGTATCAGAGCAAAAGTTTATAAGTGATGAAGTTGTTAGATTTATACGTGCAGACGTGTGATCATAGTTAGGTAGTTAGTCTTATGTGACAAGGAAATGCATTAAATTATCTATTGAATCTAAATTATTCTAAAGACATGAGACTTATGAGTAGACTAAGGATGAGTATAATTACAAGTGTGTCTATATATGCTGCTTCTTGATGATAGCCGTATGTTGAGACTATTTCATGGGCTTGAGATTGATACGACCTTTTTTTTTACATGTAGATGGGGGACTCCGACGTATATTGGCCAGTCTCTAACTCCGATAGCTCGAGTGAGAGCTGGGTGGCGGATTCCATGGATTGGGGGTACGAGTCAGACGAAACTGATCCAGCGAAAATGATTGTACCCCTAAACCGCGTAGATTATGAAGAGGTTGAGTCTCAGGCATCTAATGAGCCTGAACCAACCAATGTTGACACAGAGAGCTTTCTAGGAGATTCACTTGAGATAGCAGTGACGGAGCACTCTAGCACAATAAAAGAAGAAACCCGAAGAGGATTTACATATGGAGGCGTCTTTTGAGACGAAACGTGGGAAGATGATATGGACCTTTATGATGATCTAGATGACTGGTGCTGCGCCGGGGACTTAACGCCCCGATCCCGCGGGTACGGGGACGTCACTGCGACGTATATACACAGGTCAGAAATACCCTCTCGCATATACGCTAAGCATCAGTACAGGCAAGAATCAGAGTATGGAAGCATGTGGTGCATAATACATTCCAACATGTGAGTACAATTACAAAGTTATCACCAGAGGTGACAAATATTTCAAGAATATTACATCACTGATTGGCGCAAATGCGAGAATACAAAGTATGTACATGCATGAACAATACGAAAGGGCGCTCACGAGAAAGCTGGAGAAGCCGCGAGCCAACTAGGGGGAGAAAAGATGGGACTGGAGCCACAACTGATCTGACCGTTCCACAGAAGTAAGCTTGGTCCTCATCAAGAAAAATCCCCTTCAGTCTAAGCTTCGAGACCTGGACATGAGGATCCAGAGGAGTCAGAACTCTCCAGGCGAGTGGTGATGCAAAAGCCAAATGGCGAGCATGGGTAAGCACAAGTGTATCAATAAAATCAAATCATAATCATGCATTGGAAACCGTGTTGTGATCATAAGCATGCAGGAACAAGTAGATATATAACAAGTGATATCAAGCAGGAAGTACTCATGGTATGATAAGATAAGAACAGGAGACTGGTGAAATAGAATATAAGTGGAAAGGCAAGACATGAACGGGTATAATATAATAATCATAAAACCGGAAATCCGAAGTAAAACCTGGCGAATGCAATTATGACGAAACAAGTGGTATAACCAAGTTGTGGAACGACATGACAAGTTATTATCTTGGCGTTTTATTATTATTACTCGTCCGACCCATATATCTAGGTATGTGTCCCGGTGTACATCTCAACACACATACATCCATATATAAGTAAGTCGAGGTTGGTTATTGGAAGCTGATGAAGAACTGATAGCTTATACTTATAGTAGTTCCCGTCCGCCCGGGACACAGCCATTGGGGCCTTAAATCCCCCTAACACGCATCTTCTGGGGGCCTGAAATCCCCCTAACACGAATCGTCAGTTTTGTATTCCATTACTATAAGCAAGGCATCATACCGGCATCCATCACTTCCTCCCATTCCCCGTGCAAGTTATCCTTTTTATAGCTTATTAACAATATTATCAGATTACGGGAATGAGTAGGATCATAACTGGTCATAACAGGAGTACATAACAAGCATAACTGGAATTCATAACAAGTGATCAAGTTCTACATTCCCGTAATGTGATAATCATGGGTAGAGAGTTAATCATAACAGGTATCAGGTGTCAGGTGTTATATGCCTTGGAGGTGATATCAGACAGGTGACAAGTCATGTCATAACAAGGGGCCTTGCCAAGTAGTATCATGTCTGGTGTCAGGTGATAATACAAACAGGTGTTAAATAGTAACATGTAAATGACAGGTATGAAGTAATGGCATGACAAGTGTTAACATATCAGGTAAATGCATGGCATGTGGTAAAGTAGTAGCTGAGCACAACCAAGCGGAGCTGAGCAAGCTGGAAGTACAGACAGCAAACAGTATTTAACACTGGAGCGTCTGGCAAGGTTACCGGGACAACTCGGCTTAAAGTGCGAGTAGGAAATCCGGCAGCATCTCGCCTAGACGAATCTAGTGGTAAAGCGTTGAGCGCTGATCATGATAGCCAGGCGGAGCTGAAGAACCTGACGGTCTCAACTCACTTCCCTTTCGAGATAGTGAGAGACCGGAGGCTGAAGGACGGAGAGACCTGTCGGTCCCAATCACTTCCCTTTCGAGATAGTGAGAGACCGGAGGCTAAAGGACGGAGAGACCTGTCGGTCCCAATCACTTCCCTTTCGAGATAGTGAGAGACCGGAGGCTGAAGGACGGAGAGACCTGTCGGTCCCAATCACTTCCCTTTCGAGATAGTGAGAGACTGGAGGCTGAAGGCTGAGGGACCAAGAACGCTCGGGGTTTAAGCGCACTCTCGGTGGCTACCAGCCATCCCAGGAGTGGGCAGAAACCCAGAGTTCAACGACCACGAAGGGTCGGCCACGCATAGTATAAAGCAGTAAAATACATCACAGGCATGGTATATGTACAAGAATTAAACTACCCTAATACAAGCATTCGTCACAGAGCAATTCATGTCCAGTCATTGGCACTCGGCCATACACAAATACAGGGACTCAGCCCAATACAAAATACATATAAACATGGAATAAAATACATGTCGACCCGACGAAGCGGGGAAACCCAAATGGAGGCGAGGACACTCGCCTAAATCACCGGAATGCCGAAAAGTCCGAAATCCATGGAACTCGCGTACGCGCTATAAAATATAATAATATATAAATATTTATATAAATATTAGAGAGGGAATGAGAGAGGAGAGAGAAAGTTGTAGGAAAAAGAGAGGGAAAATGAGGTGTATTTTGAAATAAAATTGGGATTTAAAGAAGTGGGGTATTGATGTAAATAGAGGGAAGTAGTTTTTGGAATGAAGTGGGGGTATTTTAGGAAAGAGAGAAAGTTAGTTTATTTTAGGGATTTGAAATGGAATGAAATGAAAGAAAGAAAGAAAGAAAAGAAGAAGAAAGAAAGAAAGAAAGAAAGAAAGGAAAAGAAAAAGGAAGGGGCCGGCCGCCGGCGGTGGCCGGCCGGCCTGGCGGCGGCGGCGCCGGGGAGGCCGCGCGCACGCCCGGGGTGGAGGAGAAGGAGGTGGGTTGGAGTTGCTTTGTTGTTGTTGTTGTTTTGATGGTGGAAGTGGGTGGTGGTGGTGGTGGTTGTGATAGTGGTGGTGATGTTTGGTGGTGGTGGGGAGTTGGAGAAGGAGGAGGTGGTGGTGTTGGGTTGGTTGGAGTGGAGGAATTTGTGGAGGAGGTGGGAATTTTGGAGAAGATGGAGGTGGATGGTGATGGGTTTTGGGTTGAATTGAAGAGGAGGAGGAGGAATTTGGGGTTGATGAAAGTGGAGGAGGGTTGTGGGGTGATGGGGGGTGCGGCGGCGGCGGCTTGGGCGGCGCCGGAGGTGGTGGTGGTGATGGTGGAGGCGGCGTGCGTGAGTGGGTTGGGAGGTTGAAGTGTTGGAGATGAAGGGAGGTATATTTGGAATGAAAAGAAAAGGAAGGAAGTGAAGAAGGGATTTAAGGGAGAAGAAAATGGAAGAAAAATGATGAATGGGGGGGTTGTTCACCTGCTCCCTCTGCTGCCGCTGTTGCCGCTGCTGCGCTGAGAGATGGCAGGGTATGGGAGTTGGAGTGAAGGGGAAGAAAAGAAAAGAAGAAAATGAAAGAAAATGAAAAGAAATTAGGAAAATTAAAAGAAATAGAAAGAATTAGTTAAAAATTTATAAATAAATATTTATTAAATAATAAAATTAATATAATATTCTGGGAGTAAAAGTAGAGGAGTTGAGAAGGAATAGCAAGAAAAGAAAGAACGTCAAATTATATTATTATTTTAATAAGGCGAAAATTCGACTGTTTCAAAATCCTTCCGAAAAATTCTCAAAAATAGCAAATATTATTCTAAGTTGTTTGGTGAAATCGGATTCAAAAAATATAGTATAGTTTTCAAAATAAAAATCTTAGAATTTTCCGGCGATACCGGCCGATACCAATTCCGGTGAAATTTTGATAAATTCATAAAATCCTCAGAAAAAGTATTTAGGTAGAAAATGTGGTTTTAAGAAATAATGTAAAAAGACACTTCTAGTAATTCCAATCATTTTGTAAATTAAAAATCTGGGAATCGGTCAGCGGCACTGGTCGACACCGGTTTTGAAGATTTTCAATTTAATTCAGGAAAATTCCAGAAAATCATAGAAAATATAAAATATTAGAAAACAATGTTTGAAATTGAAATCGGTCAAATCTGAATACCAGAATTCCAATCGAGCAACACTCTAGGATCGGGCTCCCGGTTCAGACTAGGGCTGACTCCGAGTTCACGAATCCAGATCCAAGGCAAAACGATCATATAAATAACTCATAATACAAAATAAATACAGGAAGTAAATCAAAAAAATACGATCGAGAAATCTGAATACGCAACTAAGTACGTATTCCGGGAGCGGGGTGTTACATTCCACCCACCTTACAAAAATTGCGTCCTCGCAATTTCGATAAGGGGAAGATGAACACAGGAGAGACTAGGATTGACAATGAGAGAATGATAAGGGGAATATTTACGAAAGATTACCAACTCAAAATACAAAAGACAAGGGTAGCGGTTACAATGACATCCTCAAGGTTCCTATTCTGGATGCTGGGTTTCATATTCTGCTGCTGCTTCGCCTGATGCCTCTGCCGTCATATGGTAGACTTGACCTCTACCATGATCTTCTCTAGTTCTTACTCCTCTCTGTGGCTAATCATACTGCTGGGGCGGAAATGGAGCTCTTCGGTCAACGGGTTTTGGGTTCCCTCTTAGTGGCGGGGCTGGAAGTACTGGTCGGAATGGTGCTGTATTTCCTACCCTTCTGAACGGGCAATCTCTTATAGCATGACTCCTGGTCCCACATGCTAAGCATAATCCATTGGCCATTCGACAATCTTTCCTATAATGTCCAGGCTTGTGGCAGAAATTGCATATGATCTGAGGAAGAGGAGGTTGGAATGGTCGCTTGACTATCGGACCATTGATTGTCCTGGCTGCATCTTCTTCATTCATCAACTGAAAGGGCCTCTTTACTGACTTGTTCTATACCTGATTCTCACTCTTCTTCTCTAGTCCTCGTTCTACTTCACGGGCAATGGAGAGAACCTGGGAATACGTCTTCAACTGTTGAGGAATAAGATACATCTGGACATCCATCTTCAGCCCTTGCTGAAATCTGCTTGCCCTTTTTTCTTCGTCTGCCACCATGTAGGGAGCAAATCTGCTGAGCCTCAAGAATTCAGCAGCATATTCATCCACTGACCGGTTGCGCTGCTGCAGGCGGATAAATTGTTCTTCCATGTCCTTTTGAGCTGTTGCAGGGAAGAATCTCTCGTAGAAACCCTTTGAGAACTGGTCCCATGTGATGGGTTTCTCCAGTGTCGCTTCTTTCGCCAACCACCAGGTTCGGGCGACATCCCTCAATTGTATCTTGGCCACTTCCACTTGGTTCTCATCAGGGACTCGGGCCGCCTTCAAAAGATCTGTTGTGTCTACCAGCCACTGTTCTGCATCCAGAGGCTTCTCTGTTCCTGAAAAGATCGCCGGCTGTAATCTCCTGAAATCCGACACGTTGCCTGGCCTCTGTTCTCGAGGTGCAACCAACAGTCCTTAACGTAGAAGCTCTGTCTGCTGTTGTTGACTCTGCATCATCCCTTGAAGTATCCTCATCATACCATCATTGTCTCTGTTGGATCTATCTTGAGAAGTACCAGCACCATTACGTGTTCCCCGTCTTTCCATATTTGAGTTGGTTGAAGTAGGTAACAAGAAGAAACTGGAAGGTAAAAGATTGAAGGTCTTAGGATTCAAGAAATGGATCAGAAGGAAGAGATAGATAACCCTGCACTTGTAGTTGGACTGTATAACCAGGACTCAAGCATTCTAGTTGCAAATTTCTTTACCATTAATTTGTCGTCTGGACGTACTGAGGATGTGAGAGCCTAGGCTCTGATACCACCCTGTAACGCCCCGATCCCGCGGGTATGGGGACGTCACTGCGACGTATATACGCAGGTCAGAAATACCCTCTCGTATATACGCTAAGCATCAGTACAGGCAAGAATCAGAGTACGGAAGCATGTGGTGCATTATACATTCCAACATGTGAGTACAATTACAAAGTTATCACCAGAGGTGACAAATATTTCAAGAATATTACATCACTGATTGGCAAATGCGAGAATACAAAGTACGTACATGCATGAACAATACGAAAGGGCGCTCACGAGAAAGTTGGAGAAGCTGCGAGCCAACTAGGGGGAGAAAAGATGGGACTGAAGCCACAACTGATCTGACCGTTCCGCAGAAGTAAGCTTGGTCCTCAGCAAGAAAAATCCCCTTCAGTCTAAGCTTCGAGACCTGGACATGAGGATCCAGAGGAGTCAGAACTCCCCAGGCGAGTGGTGATGCAAAAGCCAAATAGCGAGCATGGGTAAGCACAAGTGTATCAATAAAACCAAATCATAATCATGCATTGGAAACCGTGTTGTGATCATAAGCATGCAGGAACAAGTAGATATATAACAAGTGATATCAAGCAGGAAGTACTCATGGTATGATAAGATAAGAACAGGAGACTGGTGGAATAGAATATAAGTGGAAAGGCAAGACATGAACGGGTATAATATAATAATCATAAAACCGGAAATCCGAAGTAAAACCTGGCGAATGCAATTATGACGAAACAAGTGGTATAACCAAGTTGTGGAACGACATGACAAGTTATTATCTTGGCGTTTTATTATTATTACTCGTCCGACCCATATATCTAGGTATGTGTCCCGGTGTACATCTCAACACACATACATCCATATATAAGTAAGTCGAGGTTGGTTATTGGAAGCTGATGAAGAACTGATAGCTTATACTTATAGTAGTTCCCGTCCGCCCGGGACACAGCCATTGGGGCCTTAATCCCCCTAACACGCATCTTCTGGGGGCTGAAATCCCCCTAACACGAATCGTCAGTTTTGTATTCCATTACTATAAGCAAGGCATCATACCGGCATCCATCACTTCCTCCCATTCCCCGTGCAAGTTATCCTTTTTATAGCTTATTAACAATATTATCAGATTACGGGAATGAGTAGGATCATAACTGGTCATAACAGGAGTACATAACAAGCATAACTGGAATTCATAACAAGTGATCAAGTTCTACATTCCCGTAATGTGATAATCATGGGTAGAGAGTTAATCATAACAGGTATCAGGTGTCAGGTGTTATATGCCTTGGAGGTGATATCAGACAGGTGACAAGTCATGTCATAACAAGGGCCTTGCCAAGTAGTATCATGTCTGGTGTCAGGTGATAATACAAACAGGTGTTAAATAGTAACATGTAAATGACAGGTATGAAGTAATGGCATGACAAGTGTTAACATATCAGGTAAATGCATGGCATGTGGTAAAGTAGTAGCTGAGCACAACCAAGCGGAGCTGAGCAAGCTGGAAGTACAGATAGCAAACAGTATTTAACACTGGAGCGTCTGGCAAGGTTACCGGGACAACTCAGCTTAAAGTGCGAGTAGGAAATCCGGCCGCATCTCGCCTAGACGAATCTAGTGGTAAAGCGTTGAGCGCTGATCATGATAGCCAGGTGGAGCTGAAGAACCTGACGGTCTCAACTCACTTCCCTTTCGAGATAGTGAGAGACTGGAGGCTGAAGGACGGAGAGACCTGTCGGTCCCAATCACTTCCCTTTCGAGATAGTGAGAGACCGGAGGCTGAAGGACGGAGAGACCTGTCGGTCCCAATCACTTCCCTTTCGAGATAGTGAGAGATCGGAGGCTGAAGGACGGAGAGACCTGTCGGTCCCAATCACTTCCCTTTCGAGATAGTGAGAGACTGGAGGCTGAAGGCTGAGGGACCAAGAACGCTCGGGGTTTAAGCGCACTCTCGGTGGCTACCAGCCATCCCAGGAGTGGGCAGAAACCCAGAGTTCAACGACCACGAAGGGTCGGCCACGCATAGTATAAAGCAGTAAAATACATCACAGGCATGGTATATGTACAAGAATTAAACTACCCTAATACAAGCATTCGTCACAGAGCAATACATGTCCAGTCATTGGCACTCGGCCATACACAAATACAGGGACTCAGCCCAATACAAAATACATATAAACATGGAATAAAATACATGTCGACCCGACGAAGTGGGGAAACCCAAATGGAGGCGAGGACACTCGCCTAAATCACCGGAATGCCGAAAAGTCCGAAATCCATGGAACTCGCGTACGCGCTATAAAATATAATAATATATAAATATTTATATAATATTAGAGAGGGAATGAGAGAGGAGAGAGGAGGAGAGAGAGAAAGTTGTAGGAAAAAGAGAGGGAAAATGAGGTGTATTTTGAAATAAAATTGGGATTTAAAGGAGTGGGGTATTGATGTAAATAGAGGGAAGTGGTTTTTGGAATGAAGTGGGGTATTTTAGGAAAGAGAGAAAGTTAGTTTATTTTAGGGATTTGAAATGGAATGAAATGAAAGAAAGAAAGAAAAGAAAAGAAGAAAGAAAGAAAGAAAGAAAGGAAAAGAAAAAGGAAGGAGGTGGGAGTGGGGGTGGCCGGCCGCCGGCGGTGGCCGGCCGGCCTGGCGGCGGCGGCGCCGGGGAGGCCGCGCGCGCGCCCGGGGTGGAGGAGAAGGAGGTGGGTTGGAGTTGCTTTGTTGTTGTTGTTGTTTTGATGGTGGAAGTGGGTGGTGGTGGTGGTGGTTGTGATGGTGGTGGTGATGTTTGGTGATGGTGGGGAGTTGGAGAAGGAGGAGGAGGTGGTGTTGGGTTGGTTGGAGTGGAGGAATTTGTGGAGGAGGTGGGGAATTTTGGAGAAGATGGAGGTGGATGGTGATGGGTTTTGGGTTGAATTGAAGAGGAGGAGGAGGAATTTGGGTTGATGAAAGTGGAGGAGGGTTGTGGGGTGATGGGGGGTGCGGCGGTGGCGGCTTGGGCGGCGTCGGAGGTGGTGGTGGTGATGGTGGAGGCGGCGTGCGTGAGTGGGTTGGGAGGTTGAAGTGTTGGAGATGAAGGGAGGTATATTTGGAATGAAAAGAAAAAGGAAGTGAAGAAGGGATTTAAGGGAGAAGAAAATGGAAGAAAAATGATGAATGGGGGGGTTGTTCACCTGCTCCCTCTGCTGCCGCTGTTGCCGCTGCTGCGCTGGGAGATGGCAGGGTATGGGAGTCTGAGTGAAGGGGAAGAAAAGAAAAGAAGAAAATGAAAGAAAATGAAAAGAAATTAGGAAAATTAAAAAGAAATAGAAAGAATTAGTTAAAAATTTATAAATAAATATTTTATTAAATAATAAAATTAATATAATATTTTGGGAGTAAAAGTAGAGGAGTTGAGAAGGAATAGCAAGAAAAGAAAGAACGTCATATTATATTATTATTTTAATAAGGCGAAAATTTGACTGTTTCAAAATCCTTCCGAAAATTCTCAAAAATAGCAAATATTATTCTAAGATGTTTGGTGAAATTGGATTCGAAAAATATAGTATAGTTTTCGAAATAAAAATCTTGGAATTTTCCGGCGATACCGGCCGATACCAATTCCGGTGAAATTTTGATAAATTCATAAAATCCTCAGAAAAAGTATTTAGATAAAAATGTGATTTTAAAAAATAATATAAAAGACACTTCTATTAATTCCAATCATTTTGTAAATTAAAAATCCGGGAATCGGTCAGCGGCACTGGTCGGCACCGGTTTTGAAGATTTTCAATTTAATTCAGAAAAATTCCAGAAAATCATAGAAAATCTAAAATATTAGAAAACAATGTTTGAAACTGAAATTGGTCAAATCTGAATACCAGAATTCCAAATCGAGCAACACTCTAGATCGGGCTCCCGGTTCAGACTAGGGCTGACTCCGAGTTCACGAATCCAGATCCAAGGCAAAACGATCATATAAATAACTCATAATACAAAATAAATACAGGAAGTAAATCAAAAAAATACAATCGAGAAATCTGAATACGCAACTAAGTACGTATTCCGGGAGCGGGGTGTTACAGGGTCGAATCACCGGGAGAAGACCCCGAGGAAGATATGGATGATAGCGATGATAACAGCAGCACTAGCGGAGATTCTAGTGGGGATACTCTACCCTATGAAGGGTGAACATTTGAGCCGACACTTTTTGATGTATATATATGTATAGGCCTAGTATGTTAGATGATGGATATCCTTAGGGTTGTTGTATGTACCCTGGCATATATCAAATGAATGCACATGGGTTAGTCCGGATATCCAAGAAGGTAGGCATGTCAGTATAACACCTTTTGTATCCATAATGAATGTACCTATATATATATATATATATATATATATATATATATATATATATATATATATATACAAGTTGATTGTTTGCAAAAGTGATGTTATTAACATGATTGCATGAGACTAAAGTTTTATCCCAATTCATTTCTAATTATGTAGTATGTTGATTAGACGCCCTTATTTTTATAGGAAGAACGCATGGATCTGAACCAACTACCACCTGATGAGTCCCTGTCGCTCGATACGTCACACTACAGTGTGATGGGGAGCGCACACCCCGTGAATAATGATGGAGACTCTGAAGTTCAAATAAGAGGGAATGAGGTAACTCCAGGGGTGATGCCGGAGTGGCTCGCACAATTAATGACTGGACGAGTAATAACAATTCCCATCGAGCACTGGAGCAGTTTCAGAAGATGAAACCGCCCGTATTTGAAGGGGAGGCGGACCCCTTGCAAGCCGAAGCATGGCTTCTCCAAATAGAGAAGATCCTAGACGTTATGAACTGCACTGATGAACAAAGGGTATCCTTCTCTTCTTTTATGTTCCAAAAGGAAGCGGAACATTGGTGGAGGACAGTGAAGCATAGTATGAAGAATGCAAGGGAATCAATCACTTGGGAATTCTTGGTGAACAAATTCACTGAGAAATACATCCCGGAGACGGCCAGAGATAAGATGGCGACAGAATTCTTGGAACTACGTCAAGGTTCTATGAATGTGTCCCAGTATGATCAGAAATTTACTCAGCTATCCAGGTATGCTAATGCCTTGGTAAGGAGTGAAGCAGAAAGGACGAAGAGGTTCGTAAAGGGCCTAAGATCAGAGATTCGTGGCCGACTGATTCTGTTACAATTGAGGAATTATCTCCAGGCAGTAGAAAGAGCCTTGGAGGTAGAAATGGACATGCAAGAAGGTCGGGAAGACTGGGTGGAAGAAATTTCCAACTCTAAGCACCCCCGATATCAAGGACCCCCACTGATAATGGCATCAGGATCCACCAGTGGCAAGGGGTCTGGGTTTAATACCACTTTTCATAGAGGAGGAGGGGCCAGAGGCGGGAGAACATGGCTGAGAAACAGAGACGCTCCCTCGAAGATACAAGCTACCTCTGCATCCCATCCCAGAATCTCGGAGGCTCCCTGGTGTCAGAGGTGCAGAGTAAACCATTTTGGAAACTGCCTCCTAGATAGATCTTGTTTTAATTGTGGAGGGGTGGGACATCTAAGGAAAAAATGTCCGACAAGGCACGGAAGCCAAGGGCAGAGTAGAGGAAGTGGGAGGCCAACCATGAGGACGAATCCTCGCAGAGGACAAGCTAGTAACTTCATGCAGCCCAGTAATGCCCCACGTCCTGCTGCAACTCAGTCATCGGTTCAGCAACCACGGGTGCAAGGAAGAACTTTCGCATTGACCCACCGGAAGCAATGGCCTCAAATGCAGTGGTGGAAGGTATGATCTCCATATTAGGACATATTGCCCATGCATTGTTTGACCCTGGAGCTACTCATTCATTCGTATCTAGTGTTTTTGCTTATAAGCTAAATCAAATATCAAAACCCCTAGGATTTCAGTTGGTTGTGTCCACACCCATAGGGAAAATTTTGATAGCTAGCACTAGATATGTGAATTGTGAAGTGATAATTGGAGAAATGAAAACATCTATTGATTTGATTAAGCTAGGCGAAATGGAGTTCGATGCCATACTAGGAATGGACTGGTTGTCTGCCTGTAGTGCCCATGTGGATTGTAATAAGAAGAGGATTATCTTTAAAATAGAAGGGACTCCGGAGTTTATTTTTGAAGGAGAAAAAGTTAGTTATGCTATACCTCACATATCAGCCATCAAAGCCACCAAGTTAATGAAGTAAGGGTGCCAAGGAATTCTGGCTTTAGTGTTGGATACCACCAGGACTGATATAAAAATTGAGACTATCCCAGTTGTGAATGAGTTCCTTGATGTGTTCCCGGAAGACTTACCAGGCCTGCCCCAGATCGAGAAGTAGAATTTACAATAGATGTAATACCCGGTACCGCCCCAATTTCTAAGGCACCATATCGTATGGCCCCTGCAGAAATGAAAGAACTTAAAACTCAATTGCAGGACTTATTAGACAAAGGTTTTATTCGGCCAAGTGTATCTCCCTGGGGAGCACCAGTACTATTTGTAAAAAAGAAGGATGGGAGTATGAGACTATGTGTTGACTACCGGGAATTGAATAAGGCAACTATCAAGAATAGGTACCCTCTTCCTCGAATTGATGACTTATTTGATCAATTACAAGGGTCTTGTGTGTTTTCTAAGATAGACCTTAGATCGGGGTATCATCAGTTGAAGGTCAAACCTGAAGATATATCCAAATCGGCTTTCCGACAAGATATGGACACTTTGAATTTCTAGTCATGCCTTTTGGACTCACTAATGCCCCGCAGCATTTATGGACTTAATGAATCGGATGTTTCAACCATATCTAGACCAGTTTGTAGTGGTATTCATTGATGATATTCTGGTCTATTCAAAGAATACAGAAGATCACGAGAAACATCTTAAAATTGTCCTTCAAATCTTGAGAGAGAAGCAACTCTATGCAAAATTGAAGAAATGTGAATTTGGCTAGAGCAAGTAGGGTTTCTTGGCCATATTATATCTAAGGAAGGAATATCAGTAGACCCGGTAAAAATCGAGGCAATCCGAGACTGGCCTAGACCCACTAATGTTACTAAAGTTCGAAGTTTCTTGGGATTAGCTGGGTACTACAGAAGATTTGTAGAAGGATTTTCTCTAATTGTGGCACCAATGACCCAATTAACTAGAAAGAATAAGAAGTTTGCATAGGGAGAAGAACAAGATAGGAGCTTCCTGGAGGTTAAAACTAAGCTGACATCTGCTCCTGTCTTAATTGTACCTTCGGGGACTGAAGGATTTGCCATTTTTAGTGATGCATCAAAACTGGGATTGGGATGTGTGTTAATGCAACATGGAAAAGTTATTGCCTATGCATCCCGACAATTGAAGATCCATGAAAGAAATTACCCACTCATGACTTGGAATTAGCCGCTGTGATTTTTGCTTTAAAGATCTGGCGATATTACTTGTATGGAGTGTCTTGTGAAGTTTTTACTGATCATAAGAGTTTAAAATATATCTTCACACAAAAAGAACTGAACATGAGACAGAGGAGGTGGTTAGAACTAATGAAGGACTATGATATTACTATCCAATACCACCCTGGGAAAGCCAATGTGGTGGCTGATGCTTTGAGCCGGAAATCAGGAGGGACCCTAGCCGCTTTAATGACTCGTCAAGCAAGAATATTAAGGGATCCAGAGGAAATGCAAATAGAAGTGCGAGTCATTGGCCCTTCTAATTCTAAGCACCAACTGAATCAAGTAAGTATTCAATTTAATCTATACGACAAAATCAAAGAGGCCCAACAAGGAGATACTCAAATAAGGAAAATTATGAAGAAAGTGCAAGAAGGAGAACTCAAGGAGTTTCAAATAGAAGAAGATGTACTGCGATTCAGACGCAGATTATGTGTGCCAGATGTGACAGAGATCAAAGAAGAAATAATAAAAGAGGCTCATAGTACACCATATACCGCTCATCCAGGGAGCACAAAAATGTATCAAGATCTGCGTCATAACTTCTGGTGGGATGGAATGAAAGTAGACATTTCTAATTTTGTCCACAAGTGTTTAGTCTGTCAACAGGTAAAGGCGGAACATAAGAAGCCCCCAGGTTTGTTGGTGCCTTTATCTATTCCTGAATGGAAGTGGAGTCAAATTGCTATGGATTTCGTCACTGGACTTCCTCGGACGTCCCAAGGACTGGATACAGTCTGGGTAGTGGTAGACAGACTCACTAAATCTGCCCACTTTCTGCCTATCCGGATCAATTATTCAATGGAAAGATTGGCTCATGTATATGTCTGAGAGATAATTAAATTACATGGAGTACCTGAATCCATTGTATCAGATCGGGACCCTAGATTTCAATCCAGATTTTGGAAGAGCTTGTCCAAAGCTATGGGCACTAAATTGCAACTCAGTACAGCAGCCCACCCCCAAACGGATGGACAGTCAGAAAGGACCATTCAAATATTGGAAGATATGTTGAGAACTTGTGTAGTAGATTTTAGGAAAAGTTGGGACAACTATTTACCCTTAGTGGAGTTTGCTTATAATAATAGTTATCAGTCCACTATTGGTATGCCTCCATTTGAAGCATTGTATGGGAGAAGGTGTAGATCACCAATCTGTTGGAAGGAAGTTGGGGATAGAAGACTGTTCGGCCCTGATGTAATTCAAGAGGCTACTGAGAAGATCAAGCTAATCAAGGAAAGGATGAAAGCAGCCCAGAGCAGAAAGAAAGCTTATGCAGACAATCGTCGCAGACCACTGGAGTTTGAGGTAGGGGATAGTGTTTTTCTGAAGGTATCCCCAATGAAGGGAGTGAGACGCACCGACGGTAAGAACAAATTAGCCCCTAGATATGTGGGTCCGTTTGAAATACTGGATAAAATTAGACCGGTTGCTTATCGTTTGGCCCTACCTCCCGCCTTGGAAAGGATGCACAATGTATTTCATGTCTCTCAGCTGAGGAAGTATGTGCCCGATCCTGATCACGTAATTTCCTATGAACCCCTGCAAATACTAGAAGACATGTCTTACGCGGAAGAACCAGTACAAATTCTTGATCGCAAGGAGAAACAATTGAGAAGCAAAAATATTTCCTTAGTCAAGATCTTATGGAGAAATCAAAACATAGAAGAAGCCACTTGGGAACTGGAAGAGGAGATAAGAAAGGCCTATCCACATTTGTTCCAAGGTACGTTAAGTTTCGAGGACGAAACTTCCATAAGGAGGGTAGAATGTAACACTTGCCTTAATTAAGCATCCTTTTTCTTAAATATTCATACCCTAAAGAGTAATGAGAAATGGTATGCATGCTAGATACCCTATTTAATTCATGCTTATTAAGTGTGTATGTATATAAAATAAATACATAGGTATGTATTCACCCATGTATGTAGATATATAAAATACCCCACATGTGTTTGACTTACCACCATATCTCTCACCATACATGTACCTCATGGAGAGGGGGGAGGCATGGAGCTTGTCATAGGGCATGGTGTAGGGTAGAGTGATGGGTTGTATAGGGGACACTTGGCACATTCTGGTGGGAAGTTAGAGGCTATAAATAGGGGAGGGGTGAAGAGACTTACCTCATTTGATCAAACTCTCTCTCTCTCTCTTCACAAACTCTCTCCCTCTCTTCCCTTTTCTGCAGCAGCAGCAAAAGGCAGCAGCAGCAGCAGCAAAAAGGCAGCAGCAGCAGCAACCAAACAACCTTATTTCTTCCATTTCTCTTTCTTAAAAATACTCCTTTACCACCTCAATTCCCCACTTGATTTCTTCAGTCTACATACAAGAAAGTTCCGTATTCCTCCAAGGAACCGTTAGAACGAGTCAAGGGGAGTGTCATTAGTCGAACGGTAAGAAAACACTCCTAGGACTATACCTCTTGTATCATTTTCATTAATTACGAACTAATATTGGCGTTATGACTTGTAGACTCCGTTGTAGCGGGATATCAACTTGAGGAAGAGCATACCACTTCAAAGGGGTGAGTAGAACATGTGAATCCTAATGACATGATAAGTAGAATAAAGTAGGAAATGAAATAAAACATAAGAGATAAACAGGGTACTTGACACTATGTATATTTTTGGGGTCATGCATATTTTATGATATCAAGAAAGGTTAGCTACCTCATAAAGACTCATGTATGTACAATTCCACAAGTAGTTACTCATTCTTGTTAATGAATCCATGATATTGCTATATGTTAAATAAAGACTATAAAGCTCGCATGTTGTTGCCACCTTATATGTCTTTGCATATTGATATTATATGATGATATGATTGTTGTACTCGGGAGGAAGGGACCGGGTTGAACCGGAGGTGTAGAAGGGGAAATAATACGATAGTGTATTGAAGGAAGGGACCGGGTTGAACCGGAGGTGGTTGAAGGGGGAAATTATTGTGTGAAATGATTATGGGAGGAAGGGACCGGGTTGAACCGGAGGAGGCCGAAGGGGGAGCCCAGTGTGTGTTTAATAAGTATATGGATGTGTGCTAAGATAGAAATCCTATGATATACTCACACATAAAATCCTAAATATTTAATCTGGAACAATTCCTTATACAGGCAAAATTAGGTATAATCAGTCGATTAAGTCCCTGGTATAAGTCGACTATAGGTATGATTTTTGGGCAGACAAACTGCTGGAAAAGAGAGTTAGTCGACTACAGACAGACTGTAGTCGACTAACCCCTGATACAGAGAGCAAACAGAGAGTTAACAACCTGTTTTGGACACAACTAGTCGACTACAGTCGACTTACAAGTCGACTAATAAATTGTGTAGTCGACTACACCAGGAAGGGTAGTCGACTATAGGTGACATACAGAGAGTAACACAACTTTTGACCTACAACTAGTCGACTACAGGGGACCTTCAAGTCGACTAGTACTTGAGTAGTCGACTATACCAGGAAGGGTAGTCGACTACATAAGTCCCTGGCAGCCAACAGAGAAGCAGATACGTGTGGGGTGAAATCAGTCGACTATAGCTTTAGAATTAGTCGACTTATAGGTATAATTAGTCGACTATAGGGTGGCCTAGTCGACTAGGAAAGCCTTGCTAATGTGTTCTGATTGGGTTCTTGGCTAATAACAAAATTTTATAAAAATAGTATAATGACATACTTGTCAACCGGATAATTCAGCCATGTAGACCTACTTGATAGGCATGCTTAAATATTGTTTTACTCACTGAGCTGTCAAGCTCACTCTATTCTAATTCCACCTTCAGGTTTGGATAAGGGCAAAGGACCCGTTTAAGGGCAAATGTGCGGGACAAGCGCCACCGGAGCCATTGCATTAAAAGTTACCTTTAATATGTATATGATTTTGTATAAACATGCGCACTTTTAGTTGGATGTTGTCTTTGACTTGTAAATCTTAAAGGACCTGGTGTTAGACTTTAACATTGTAATATATATATATACTTTGATATGGTAATTCTAGACTGCGTATTCGTAACGGGTTATCGAACCATATGTGTTGGCATGGTAAGTCATGATTAGATCATACATGTTATCTTAGTGAACTTTTTGATGTATAGTGTAGAGTTTTCTGATATTAGAAATGGAAGTATTATATCGCGTTGGGTCCCACGCTTGGATTATTAAGATAATTGTGGTTGAAATGGAAAATTTTAACTGGGACCGTTACATGTGATATATCTTGTGTGCATTTCATCATTGCATATTATTCATTCTTTGTTCGATCAATTCTCATACAACAAGGTTGCATTGCGCACCTCTAACTCATTCAAGGGGAATTGGGAGGAAGGAGTTCAGAACCTCTCACGGGGTATTCGGCTCTTAGTCTTGTTTTGAGAGATCGTTGCATCATTCATCCATCTTAGTTTTAAAAAGATTGTTAGATTAGCAATTACACCTATTCTCACCCCCCTTTTAGGTGTTTTTCAAAGGTATTCCAAGGAATATTGGTGTGTTTCTTAATCAATTTTTAAGATGCACTAATCATGTGTGTGTTAATCAATTTGTTGTGTGCGAATCTTTGTGCCTCACAGGGGTAAGCCCCAATGCCAAAGAGGGGGTATGGAAATAGTTTTCAACCAGCAAGTAACGTGCCTCGGTTATAACCACATTGGCTGGGTCATTGCCCCAAGCGCAAAGATACTTTCAACTATCCCATCACCTCATTTATTTTGCAGTCCTCTTGCCTCAGACACTCCTCTCTCCCAACCAATGTGGGATTCAAGCAAGCAAGCAACTGATCTTTTTTTTTTTCATAATCAATGTGTCTCCTTTGGGCGTTCGAACCGATGGCTTCTGGAGAGAAAACTCAAAGTCTAACTGGCGAGCCACTGTTTAGGAACAACCAACTTTTTAGTAAGCAAGCGGAAACCAAAGAGGCTAGCAAAAAATGGCCCCGAGACCTAGACCCATTCCCTCTCCCTCGCAAGCTAAGGCTTCGCCTCCTCAGCCACCACCAAAGCCTCCTCCGAGGGTATCTATTCTGATCCCCCCAAATCACAACCCTCCTAAATCTTATCTCTCTGTCCTCACGAACAATCAAGCCTATTCATCATCCCCAATAACCACTGATGTTATGATCTCCTTGTCTGCCCCCTGTTCAAAAAAATTGCACCCTCCATGCTCCATTTCTCCGATCTCCAGCGAAATCATACCATTGACACGCCTCCCTCCCTCACTGATGAGGCAATTTCCAGATTGAGGCATCTTTACCCAATCCCGTCCGTGTCCCTCAGACACTAGTTGACGAAGGATGTCGACCATGGCAGTTATCCCTGGTTGGAAAATTCCTTTGAAGACTTTTATCGGTTGACAAGGTTCACAATGGCATGTCGGTGCTATGAAATCTGCATGGTGAATGGGAAATCTTCCCTATGTCCCATGGCTACCTCATTTTTCTTTTTACAACTGCTGAGGATCTTGAATGAGTCCTCCTTGACTGCCCATGGTCGCTTGATGACACGATGCTTGCCTTGGGTGTATGGACTCTAAACCTGCTACCCCGTGCTACTGTGTGGTTGAGATTACCCAACCACCCTCTAGCTTTCTGGACTCGAGCTGCTTTGGATCTGATTGTTGCGCCTGCTAGTCAGTTGGTTAAGTTGGATCAGGCCACTAAGATGCTCCCTAAGGGTCGGTACACTTGTGTAGCTGTTGAGATCGACCTTGCTACACCTCTGGTGCCGGGTTCCGACATGTTGTGTGAGAACTCGGCCGCTCCTTTCTGGCAGAGCTTCGAGTACGAACACATCCATTTGTTTTGTCGACAGTGTGGCCGTGTTGGTCATCGACCCATCAATTGTCCATCCCCCAAACTTCGTCCCTCCCCTCTGATGACTGCTTCGCCCTCATCTGAAGCAACTCCATCAAAGAATGTGGATGTCGAGATGGCTTCAGCGACTGAGGAGACGACCACACTCGGCGCCGATGATGACAAACCCCCTGGTATCGTGGATCCATGTTTGTCGACATTGGTGACCTTCTAAGGTTTCCTATCGACCGCCGCCCAGACGATGCTCCAGGGTATCTGGGCAATGATGTTTCCTCTTTGACTATTAAAAAGGATACTAGGCTGTCTGGCCCAACTTCTCAACCTGTTCTACCTAGTGGTCCACTTAAAAATCCCAAAAAAAAAAAAATTGGGATTTTTCGGCAGGCCGACGAGGCTGGGCCATTGAGCCCGAGAGATTAACCACAGAATTTTGGGGTTACTTTGGGAGGAAGTAGGCCGAAATGCTCTTCTGCTTCCACCCAGGCCCAAGGCTATAAAGTGTAGGTTCTTCCTCCTTCATTCACATGTTGGGGCCACAGAGTTTTGACAAGTCTAAGCGATGGACACCGGATACAACTTTGAAGGAAGCAGTGGCCTGTGTTCCGGTGGCACCTACTCCATCGGCTCTGAATCCTCCAACGAAAACCACCAAGATAAGCATCTGTACACTCAGACCAGGACTTACACAAAGAAGAAGGGAAAGGCTATATTGCTAAAATGGCTTCCAATGCACCGAAAATTGATAAGCAACTTAAGGTTAAGTGATCAACTAAAGATGAGCGTCTTTACTCATTCCCTCTCCTTGCCACTTTATATGAATACGAAGATTTGAACGACGTGATTAATCTGAACGAAACAGTTCTCGATTATGATGATGTCCAACTCCCTCAAAGAGTAACTTGAACTCTTGATGTTTTGCCTTTTTTGTATTTTCTTTTGTTTTGTTTCTCTGAATATCCCCCCCAAACAAAAAAAAAAAACCAAAGAGGCTGGCCCATGAGTCTTTCTGCCAAGGCCCATGATCTCACTAGCAGTTTGTACAGTATGACAACAGGACAAGTTTTTGCAACATCCATAAATTTAAAGCCCCGTCCCGTTTATTTTCTCTGGGAGAAAGGATCATCATCATCAGAGAAAACTATTTATAAATTTAAAACAGCCGCTTACAGCATTGACATCTGCTAATGGAAACAACATGGATCAACTCTAGCAGAGAAAGAAGAACACCAGCCAACTCCTCTCTCTCTCTCTACCTCTACAAGCGATAACAAACAGCCAACTGCACAAGTTAATTACTTCAACCCTATTCAACAACCACCACCACCACCACCACCACCAAAAGAAATCAGAGACGAAAGATCAAAATCCATCGCCAACATACATTCCCAGCCCCCCCAGTTCATCATCATCATCTCCGCCGCACAAATCCAACAGGTCGATGGTCGGAACAAACAGATCGGCGCCGCCCAAATCCTCGTCGGCCCCGCCGAGAAACGCCCCCTCCTCCTCTCCCCCCACCACCAAGTCGTCACAGTCCAACGACAGCATATCAATCCCCTCATCAGCCTCCACCTTGGGCTCCTCCACCCTCAGCCTCGCCCTCTTCCCTCCCCTCTTCTCCCTTCGTCGCCACTGCCGCTCCTCGCCATCAGCCTCCGCAGCAGCTGAGGGTCCCCAGCCACTTTCACCAAGAATGCCAGCATCTGCTTCGGCCTCTTCTCGGTCTCCTGCAGCCTCCTCCACATTCTCTCCACTTTCTCATCTATCGACCTCTGCTCCTGTTTCAGATTCAGCACCTCAAAAACTACACTATCGTCAACTTCATAGTCTTCTTTTTTCTTCGCGGTGGAGGCTCTATTGTTGTTGTCGTTGCCCTTGCCGGAGGAGTTGCCACTGTTTCGCCGGACGATTTGGCGGAGGAGGTGGGTCTGTCCTTCGAGGAAGGATGCGTGGGCGAACTCCCATCGATCTGGTTCCACCTTGCGGAATCCCTACAAAATGATTCTCATGTTAAAAATTGATGAGAATGAATGCGTACATATCGAATCCGAGAAGACACAATCAAGCTACCAGAACTTCACCATTATTAATCATTCAACATTAGGTAAAATGTAACATAGAAATCTGAAATCAAGATCATTACTGATGATCTCAGTGAATAAGAAAGAACGTTTATTATTGCAAATCAGTCCCCTGTTCCCAAAAAAAAAAAAATCGTCAAACCACTCAAATATAAAATATTAAGAGCAGAGGGCTTTAGATATCTTAGAGAATATCTCATCACCTTTATTTTTCCTTTGAATTACTTAATTCACAGGTTGTTCACCAATGACAAAGCAAAAGAAATTAAATAAAAACTTCCTATTGACTCATTGTAAAATACTCACTGTCTAAGTGATAACACTCTGTATTCTTCCTAAACTAAAATATTTATTCAGAAAAAAAAAAAGAACTAATAATAATAAGACTAGAAAAGCTTAGCCAAATAAGTCAAAATCAAATAATATGGCACCTTACAATATTTATTCAATTAGAATAATAGCAAACAAACAGTGATCTGTGGTTTAATTAACAAGGTACCAAACCACCAATTTCTTCTTCATCTACAAGAACATCCAATTAATACAATTTCAGATATTTTCATGAACAAACAACAACTAATTGAAAAGAAAATTAGAAAAAAGAAAAAAAATCATTAAAAGTCTAAATCTATTGGCAATTTCTTTTGTTCCTATTTCCCAGTAATTTACCACTCACCCGAAACTCCCAACTCCCCGAACGAGACACCAACAAAGGAAACAGACAGAGAGATCCGAGGGCGATAAATCTTAACAACAGCAATAAAATTTTACTGACATAAGTGTTGAGCTGACGAACGAAGCTAGAGAAATTGTTGTGCTTGAAGTGAGCAGGCAACAGAGTCTGCGAGAACGCGAAGGGATCGGTCACAACAAAACTATTGCTCCCCTTCCCCCAACAAATCACAGAATCAGTGGCCGGATCGGTCACCAACCTGTAAGTCTTGAGCACAAACGGAGCAGCCACCACCTGGCCGTTGCTGCTGTTGCTGCCGGCCTCTACTTCCATCGAGATCTCTGCTTGCCAAAGATGGCAAAAAGTTTGGCAAGGGATTTGTTTTTTGGTGGAGAATAAAGAGAGCAGTGGTTGCTAAATGGGGGAAAAGAGATGGTCGACAGCTGAGATGGGGACAGGGTGGGTGGGCGAGGGAGGTGAGGACGCGTGTCCTTGTTCAAGAGAGTTCCGAGGATTAGAAGCCACTAATTTGTTTAGTATTTTCTTGGGTGCTCTTTTCCGTTTTTCTTCACCTTCCGGTTGTGGGACCGTTTGGTACTCGTCGTGGGGGTGATTTTGTGGACAATTTTTGGCGCACTGTGTAGGGATTGACCAAAATGTGACCGCGTGAGTGTAAATGTTAAAGCAGTTTAAAAGTTAATAACCAATTAAATGCAAAGATCTATATTCAGAATAGATAGAAAAGATGGCCAACATGTACTCTCTCAAATAAATAGTTTTGCATTTAAAGCTTTTAGAATCTACATTAAAAAAGGCATTGCTCCTGTAAAGAGATAATTAATCTGTCTAAATACTTTTAGGGAAAAGATGCACTTATTTTTGAAACATTTTTATACAAAAAGATGCTCAGTGTCTTAAAAAGTAGCCAACATGTGGAGCAATATTTATCAATTCATTAAGAATAATCTTTATAGAAAATAAGTTAAAAAATGATTATCTAGTGAAGAGCAGAAGTTCATATGATGGTCAGATGATCTCTTCTAACTACAAAAATTTATGCCATCCGCTCTTAAATGGATAAAGTGTAGAAAATAAAGTATAAAAAATAAAATAGTATGTCAGAGTTTTCTAAATCAAAAAAGAAAATGAAAATATTGCGACGAGGGATCTACACGAATTTCGGCTCACAAAAGAGAGCACTCAACCTTGGGTTTGTTTGTTTTGTTTGTTTGTTTGATAAAAATGTCTACAAAGTGAATTGTTTTTTTTAGAAATCTGGGGACTTTACATGCTTTTCTTTTTCATTAAAACCCGTTTATTTTGTTGCGAAAAATCTAAAACGACTTTGTCAGTGTTTCTTTCTGTTTTCCTCTTAAATGCACAGGAAATAGTTGAAAATGCCTGCTGTTTCACTCAAATTTTTCCCAAAAGGACCCGATAACACTCAGTTTTTTCTGAGCTAATTTTCGAGCCAAACAAGCCCCTCAGCACAAAGTACAAATAGCAGGTGTCATCAGAAAATGTTTAAAACTTGAACTCCGACATCAAGCTTCCATCGTCAATGTTTATCTAGTGGTCACATAGTGGTCAGATCGATCACGATTCGGGTATCATTTATCTGCCTCTCTAAACCCTCCACCCGGCGGGCGAGCAACATAAACACCAATGATTTTTTGCTCATCGTGTTTTTGCTCACCGTCCCCCACCATTAGCCGTCCATCTGCCCTGGACCCTGGGTCCCACCCATGAGGCCACCTGAGACGGTGAGCAGAAAAAACGGTGAGCAAAAAAATTTTCCATAAACACAAGCAGTAGACAGGAGAGAGAAGGGAAATGTCCAACGAGACTAAAATAGGAGGTGGACACTATTAGCCCCCGTATTACAACAAATCTCGGTCCCTCTCTCTCTCTCTCGCATATGTCTTGTCTGAGATCTTCTCGCCATGACTGTTTGATCTCATAATGGTCCCCAGTGAGATGCGCTGTCTGTCCACCAACTACACAAACGGGTTCGGGTCGGGCCCTCACACTCACCCCCCACTCTCTCAGAACTGTTGAAGTCATTCTTATCAATCTCATTGAGTCTTGGGCCGTTAAATCCATAACTTGTGGTCAGGAATGACAAATGAGTTGGAGCCGCCCAAAAGGCCCTCAACCCGGCCCACGAAAGAGAGTGACCCAAAAAGGGGAGAAACAAAAGCCATTTGGTTCCCGCGAAAATTAAAGTAGTTTTTAAGCTTGTTTTATTCTTGAGATCGGGGTTGAGTCTAACGCTCATGTGAGGACAGGCTCCAAACCTGATTCTCGACTGTAATACTATCTTTTAAGAGAAAGACTAACTACAATCCTTACTTGTAGCCCAACAAATTTCTAATACCAGGCACGCGCTATATGCACGTTAAAAAGATTAAGGGCAATTTTTTTTTGAAATCTTTTTTGGATTTTAATTCGAAAAATAGACATCTCTCTAAAATAATTCCAAAAGCCGACTTTTTTTTAGCCATATAGACAGTGTATTTTACGCAGATAAGGCGAACAATACCGGTTAGAACTTGCTCTAACGCCAATAAACCCTGAAAGATAATTTCAGCTAAGAATAGCACCTGAATTCACGAGTAAAAGATAAACAACTCGAATCCAAGAACAATTGAAAAAGAAAAGACTCATTTTAATTGATAATCAAAAGTTGAATTCTAAAAGTAAAGACACAATGATCTTATATAGGCAAATAAAAAAGAACACTGCTCTAACTAGGAAAACTAATTATATGGAAAAAAAATAAAACCAATCTGAATTCAATTCATGTTAAAAAACCAAATACTGCTCAGAGTCGGATATCTGGATATGTAGCAGAATTGGCAACAAGGGCAAGATTGTTGTCGACAACCACGAGCCTGTCGACAGGTGAGAGGCCTTGTTGACAGACTATATGATCCTGACTCTTGGGAAATCCCTATCGACAGTTGTATTTCACTTGTCGACCGCAGCCTGTTGACAGGCGTATGTCGGCAATCGACAACTTGTTGATTTTGGCTCTATTTTGGCTTGTTCTAGTCATAATCTCATACATTAGTCCCTCCCTCTTCAAAAAAACTCGTCCTCAAGTTCCAATCAGGATATGGCTGCTTGGTTAGGTGATAGTCATAAAGGTCCTCCACATTAAATTTCTTAGACATCACCATATCACTTGGAAGATTCACAACGAAAGCATTATCACTGATTTTCTTTACAATCTTGAACGGTTAATACTTTTTTTTTGCTTCAACTTGCTGTATGTTCTAGTTGGAATTCTTTCTCTCCTCAAGTACATCATCACCATATTTTTTTCCCTCAAAGAGTTTCTTCTTGTCGGCTGCTGCTTTATATCTTGCATTAGATTTTTTCAACTTCAATCGAACTTGTTCTTGTACATCGAGTTGTTCGACCATGGTGCTAGCGGCGTTACTAAACTTCTCCCTAATTTGTAGTTTAGTTAAATCAAAAAGATGATGAGGTGCCCTTTTGTAGACAATTACAAAAGGTGGTATACCCATTGAACTATGAACTGTTCTATTATATGCAAATTCTGCTTGGGACAAATCTTGATCTCATGCTCTTGGTTTGTCTTTACAGATGCTTCGCAACAAATTGTCTAAAGTGCGGTTGACAATTTATTTTTGTCCATCATTTTGAGAATGTGTCGTGCTGCTATACTTCAATGATGTATTAAATCTTCGCCACAAGATAGTCCAAAAATAGCCAAGAACTTGCTATCTTGATTTGAAATTATGAAATTTGGCACACCATACAGTCTCACAATTTTTGAAAGAACAATTTTGGTCACATGTGGTGCGTCGAAAGTCTTGTGGTAAGGAATAAAGTGGGCCATCTTGGAGAATCGATCTATCACAATGAAGATTGAATCCACTCTCTTTTGTGTGCGAGAAAGTCTCAACACGAAATTCATACTCAAATCTTCCCAAATATCTTTAGGAACAGGCAAAGGTGTATGCAAACATGTCATTTGTGCCTGTCCTTTGTAAACTTGGCAAATTGGGCAAATCTTCGTAATGGTAGCCATGTCCTTTCCAAATTGTAGCTAGTAATATTTTTTTCAATACTAGCCAATGTCTTATCTCTTCCGAAATGCCCTTCAAGCCTGCCTCTATGTAATTCTCTAATGACCTTCTCCTACAAGGAAATCCTTGGAACATATAGCTGATTTTTTTTGAAAAGAAAGTAGTCCATAATATGGTAGTCTTTCGCGGGTTGTCCTGTAGATCATTTTTTTCAAATTTCTTCAGAGTCTTCATCTTTCTCATATAACTCCTTCAAGAAGTCAAACCCAATCATCTCACTTTACAAAGTGATCAATAATTGTACCCTTCTACTCAATGTGTCAGGAACATTATTGTCGACCCCGGACTTATGTTGTAGCAAAAAGTTGAATCGCTCAAAATAAGACGCCCATTGTGCATGCGTTTTGTTAATGTGCTTCAGATTTTTAAAGTGTTGGAGTGATTAATGATCTGCATATAACACAAAGTCATTTTCTATAAGGTAGCTCTCTCACGTCATCAAAGAACGATAGACTGCATATAACTAATGTTCATAAGTAGACCATTTCTGTCATAAGTAGACCATTTTTGTCTTGCCTAGTTCAATTTTTCACTTAAGAAAAAGGTCTCTTTTCTTGTGAAAGAACTACCCCAATACAGCCTCCACAAGCATTACATTCTAACTCGAATACCTTCTCGAGATCTGAAAAAATTAGTATGAGTGCATTAGTGAGCTTATCCTTGATTAGTATGAATGCGTCATATGCTAATGTAGTTCAAAGAAAAGAACTCTTCTTCTTGAAGCAATCGGTAATAGGTGCTACCAAGCTACTAAAATTTCAGATGAAACGCCGGTGGAAAGTAACTAAATCATGAAAACTCTCACCTATGTGACACTTTTGGGTATGAGCCAATCCCGTATTGCTCTTATTTTCTTTTTGTCTACATGTATCCCTTAAAAACTAACTACGAAACTTAAGAATATCAAATTCGTAGTCATAAAGTTGTACTTCTTTAAATGATGTATAACTCATTGGCTTGTAGAATCGTCATCACTTCCCTAGATGTTTTATATGCTCAGTCTCACTCGAACTGTAGATAAGGATGTCAACAAAATAAACAACCGCGAACTTTTCTAGGAATGATTTCAGTGCCTGATTCATCAATCTCATAAAAGTACTAGGTACAATGGATTGTCCTAAAAGCATGACCATCCACTCGAACAATCCCTCTGGAGTCTTGAAAGTTGTTTTTCATTCATCTCCCAGCCTAATGCGAATTTGATGGTAACTACTCCTAAGTCAATCTTCGAAAACATGCACAAACCTCCCAATCTATCTAACATATCATCAAGTCGAGATATGAAAAATCTTTAGTGAATGGTGATTTTATTGATTACTCAGTTATCTACACAATATGTTAGCTTCCATTCTTCTTTGGTGTTAAAAGAGTCAATACCGCACATGAACTCATACTCTCCCTAATATGTCCCCTGTGTATCAACTCTTCAACCTTCTCCTTGAGAACATCACACTCCTTAGGATTCATAACCAAGCCGAGTGAAATCATGAATTCAAAGGAATTTCCAAACGAGTTGTCAACATGGGTCTGGGCAGCAAAGTGCATGATCGTATCAAATGACTCGGCAGCAAGGAGGTAATTAACAAGGTCAGCACTTGCAATATCACCCTCAACGAACTTGAAGTTGGGGGAGGGTTGTGATGGCAGGAAGTTCTTCAAGTTGGTATCAGAAATGTAAAATAAATAGAAATCTGGGTTACATTTAAAATAATCTTTAGCAGACGCAAAAACAATTCGAAGGCAGATAAGTAGAAATCAGGGTCACATTTCATGCAAGTAAAATAAATAGGTATCAGAAATGTGTTATATTTGCTTCTTTGGTTTAATGTTGTGCATCATAAAATATGTGGTTCCTGATAGCAAGTTCATAAACTTTTCCCTGCTTGCATACGGTACATTTTCATAACAAGATGCATGATATCTAGCAGACACTAAAGAATCAAAGGAGAGATCAACTCAAGCATTAGATTTGTGGAGAGAGAGAGAGAGAGAAAAAATTGGGATTTTGTTGGGTGCCTGCAATTTAGGGATTTTCCAGTTTAAGATTATTTCACAGGGAAAAAAGAAAGAAAGAATCTCTCTCTCACACACACACAGTGTCACTGGTGCCTTTTGCTACTATTGGGTACCGTGATTACGTTTCGTATCAGGATTCTAGAAGGAAAGGAAGGCCATCGCACCTACCTCTGTACATGCACGTGTTTCTATACACTATACATACAGTAGTACTGATACATAAAGCATTGGTTGTAATTTGTAAAAGAGTAATTGACGATAATTTTTTTCTCTTTTCTTGTTCTTTTTGCATTTTAATAATTTATGGAATATTAATCTAACTATGATTTACTTATGAATTAGGCTTTACTAGAAGCTCGTACAGTTTCTCAAAGTTACTCTTTTATACTGCACAGAGTAAGTTTTATCTCTATAATTTTTCTTTTCATGTATGTAATATTTTTTGTATTGAACACGCCATGTTTGAATATTTTTTACTTATTTGACAAGTTATGAATGACGACAACATCGTACTATTGCTTTATTTTTAATTTGCAGGAAATTGCAAATTAGTTATCATGAAGGGCAGAAGAAAAAAAAAATATTAATAGTATTCAAGTTATCAAATATTTAGGTATAATTACAACAAATTCAAAATAGAAAACACAAATCAAATAATTAATTAAACAACAAGATAAAATCATAACCAAACCGAGTGAAACCATGAAGTTTTTCTTTTCTTTTCTTCTTTTTTTTTTTTAGAAGGATTATATAATATGTGATAATATGTGTGTTTCATACATGTTTGTCAACCTTCTGCACATGTTTTATTCATATTTGTACCATTTTGTCTTGCAAATATTTGGTTAAGTTTTTATTAATGAAACGTCGGGAGATTTTTTTTATCTCTCGGTTATATCTCAAAGATGTTACTTTTTGATTGGAAAGGTACGAGGAGAAATTTTGTTAACAGAGAAAATAAAAAACTAAACTCACCTTGATTAATTTCTTCTGCTCTTTGTTATGAGACGGACCGCTGCTTTAATCTTTCTCTTGTCTCTCTTCTATGCGCTTTGGTTCAATAGAAAATTGCATCATCAACCTTTCGTTTTTAAATAACCTAGCTAGCATTAACCAAATTAGAGTCAAACTAGGTTACAGAAAAAGTTTTAAGAAAGAAAATAAAAAAAAAAAAAGAAAAGAAACAGAGGTTAATTCTTTTCCGTAAATAAATTTTATCCAAAATATATCCTACTCAGTAACTAAGACCCACTCGTATTAGGACTCTTACAATAATTTTTCATTATACTTTGACTGCAGGAATTTGTTAATATTTTGGACTATGTGAGTTAGGACTTGGAATGCAATTTGAGATGAGATGCGATATTTGCTTTGGAACCATCCCCGACCTCCTCTAACCTTTGGTTGTCTTTGTTTTTCAGGCTACACCTCGGCCTTGAGTGATAGAGCCCAAGCCAACCCCTTAAAGGGCATTGTGACAGTCAACTTCATATCCACATCCATAATTTACTTAAATATTAGCGTCATCTGTGGGAGTCATAGTAAACCTGCATGCCAGCTATAATTAAGAGTTAAAGATAGTGTATGCAGTCTGCCGGTTCACAACCATCCTAGACCAGTGAGGTTCCTGCAACTCAACAAATTCCCCCTCTTCCTTCGATCGTCCCCCTAATCCTCGAGGCAGGACCAACCTCATCACCTACCCCCCAACTTTATCACCAAAGAGCAGTTCAATATGATTGCAGTGCAACTCAAAGTCGCTGTTGAGACGCTCGCAACACGGAAAGGCGTAGGGAGTCCACCGGAGGAGACCCCCACCTCATAGGATAGGTCCCACATGTCAACGAGGTCCCAACGGGAGTAACCACTACCATGGCAACCGGGTTGAAGATGGGGGCGGGGAACCTGGTGGAGGGCACCATTCTCAGGCACAGCCCTCGATGAGATGCTCTCGATCCCCTGAGCATGGTCATGTAGAAGGGATGAAGAGCAAGGGGAGAAGACTAGGAAGGAGGATGGGAAGGACTTCGAAATGATCGCGAGAGGAATGCCACTCTCGCGATCGCCGTACTAAGGTATTCTGAAGCTCTTACCAAGATGTGACTATCCACAACCGGTATCATGAGGAGGACGAGGAGGATGATCAGCTTGAACTATTAGCTTGTTACCTCAATGAGAGACAAAAGAAAAAGTTCAAAACACCCCAGGCCTTGAAACTTATAACAAATCAGGATATTCCATAGATCATGCTAGCGATATAAATCCATGATGGAGTTGATGGGGGCAGACTAGAAAATCTTGTGCCGTGCCTTTTCCACAACTGTAAGGAAAACAATTTGGGACTGGAACAATAATCTACCCCCGCTCTATTAATTCCTTCAAATAGCTCTCGAAGGATTTCATTCAGCAGTTCATTAGGGGCAGGAGAAGGAAGAAGAACCCTTCGGCCTTATCTTCAAAGGTTTAACAGAGAGTGTTTCGAGGTGGAGAACAACAATCCAAATATCTTGAGGCAACACTTACTAATAGTGTTCGCCGTCCTGAGTTGGCCAGCACTGTCTTCACCAAACCCTATTTACTTGGATACTTTGATTACAAAGGGAGAATGATACATGAATGCTGAATAGGCCCAAAACTCGAAGAGAGAATGGGAAGCTAAGCTCCATTATGAACAACAATAGCAAAATAAGAAAGAGCTCGGGCCCACACCTCAAGAAGGGAAGAAAAGGGGAAGAGTACTCTGCCCCATAATCCTCCTCAGACGGGTAGGCCCACACCGTTCTTCTATTTGAACACCCCTAAATGCACATCAGCCACACATTCCGATGCAAATCAAAGGAACCCTGTTGAAGGATCCTCGACCCACTGTGAGGTCCCACCTGAGAGACACTTCAGAAGCAAGTTCTACAATTATCACCATGACCATAAGCATATGATGAACAATTAAAAGCAACTCCGGTCGGATGTCGAAGAGCTAATCTAGAGTAAGGGAGCACCCACCAGTGAAACCCGAGCACACCCGATGCAACACCCCGTCCATGCTACAACCAATGCCCCGGTGGTACATGTCATCTTGGGAGGCCCAACGACGAGGGTCATCTCTAATGCTCAAATAGAGAAGTATGCTCGTAATATGCATATGGCCGACCTTCCGAGCAAACTAAGACCACCGAGGCGGTCTCTTTATCGAATGCCGACCTGGAAGGAGTCCAGGCACTCCCTGATGATGTTGTGGTGATTACGATCAAGGTTGGGGATTCATAGTCCAGAAGACGTTGGTTGACATTGTGAGCCAATAATCAAGGCACGATCCAGCTACGCTTAGTTAAGTTTGTTGAGGTTGTGATTTGATGATATCATTTTAGTTAAGTTTGTTGAGGTTGTGATTTGATGGCATCATCTTAGTTAAGTTTGTTGAGGTTGTGATTTGATGACATCATTTTACCTAAGTTTGTTGAGGTTGTGAAGGCTATTTAAAGGTCAAGTAGCTGTATTTGTTTCACAGTGAATTGGAAAATAAAAAAAGTTTCTTCTCCCCTCAAAAATTAGTTTACCTCTCGTTCCCAGTTTGTTGCTACCGATCCTTTGCAGGTCTCGGAGCTGCTCGAAACCAACATCTGGTATCAGAGCTGCCGGTTAATGCCCAAGTACCTTCGTCTCAACACCATAGCGATGGTTTCAGGGTCCTCATCTTCGACAGCATCAGCAACAAAGGAGGGCGGAATCACTCTTCATTACCCAATGCTAACCCCGACAAACTACTCCACCTGGGCCATTAAAATGGAAGTTTTCATGGAGGCTCAGGGAGTTTGGGAGGCAGTCGAACCTGCGGCAGGCGTGGCCGTGGACAAGAAGAAGGATAAACTAGCATTGGCATGCATCTTTCAAGCAGTTCCAGAGGAGATCTTGTTACAGTTGGCGAAGTACAAGACATCCAAAGAGGCGTGGGAAAGCTTGAAGACGATGTACCAATGGGTTGATCGCGTTAAGAAGGCGCGAATTCAGACCCTGAAGAGCGAGTTCGAGACCCTATGAATGAGGGATTCTGAGTCCGTCGATGAGTTTACAGGGAAACTCACAACCCTGGCAAGCAAGATTCGAGGGCTTGGAGAGAAGATGGACGACGACGTGATCGTCAAGAAGGTACTTGTATCTATGCCTAACAAATTTTTGCAGGTAGTAGCCGCGATTGAACAATTCGCGGATGTTGAAAAAATGCCAGTGGAGGAGATCATTGGCCGCCTCAAAGCTTACGAGGAGCGCATACGTGGGAGAGATGAAAGCAGCGGAAGCCAACTTCTCCTGACTCACGCTGAGTGGCAAGCAAAGAAGAAGAAGAATAGACAGCCTGAACCTTCATCGAACACCAAGCAAAACAACTCGACCAATCGAGGGCGTGGCAACCCTCTCGGTCGAGGTCGTGGGCGCGGAAGAGGAGGTCGAGATGGCCAGAGCGCAGCCCCTCAAGAAGGTGATGGAGGTCGTGATTCAACCAACCATAACAAGTCAAAGTTCAGATGTCATTACTGCAACAAAGTTGGGCACTTCGCGTCGGAGTGTTACAGCCGACGCAGAGACGAGGAAGCCAACTTGGCTCGAGCACAAGATGAAGAGGCCGCGTTGCTTCTGGGTGAGACTCAGGAGGAGTCTCCAGGGGTGATCATGCTTAACGAAGAAAAGATCGTACCCAATCTACGTGCTGCAGATGAAGCACAAGTCGACTCAGACATGTGGTATCGCGACAATGGCGCGAGTAATCACATGACGGGCCATCAAAACAAATTCAAGGAACTTGATCGGAGCGTCACAGGGCGTGTCAAGTTTGGTGACGGCTCGACAGTACAGATCGAGGGGAAAGGCTCGATCCTATTCCAATGCAAGAATGGGGAGCAACGACTACTTTCCGAGGTATACTTCATCCCTAAACTAAAAAGTAACATTCTAAGCCTTGGCCAATTGACAGAGGATGGGAGCAAGGTGGAGCTGTTCGACGACCATTTGAAGGTGTTCGACAAAAGGGGTGTGTTGCTGATGAAGATCAGGAGATCTGCAAACCGCCTATACAAGATAGTGCTTCAATCTTGCAAGCCTATTTGCCTGTTGTCCAAGCTTGAAGATCCAGCCTGGCTGTGGCATGCAAGGCTGGGACACATCAACTTCTTTGCGCTTAAACTGATGGCAGATAAGAAGATGGCCATTGGACTTCCTAAAATCGAACACCCAAACCAATTGTGTGAAGGCTGCCTCGTCGCCAAGCAAGCCCGACTCCCTTTCCCTCAGCAGACGAACTATAGGGCTGAGAGACGTCTGCAACTCATCCATGCTGACTTGTGTGGGCCTATTACGCCCGCAACTGCAGCAGGTAACAGATACTTTCTCCTACTCGTGGATGATTTCAGTAGGATGATGTGGGTGTTCATGTTAAAAGATAAGAGTGAAGCTTTCAATTCTTTTAAGAAGTTCAAATCACTTGTGGAGAATGAGTGTGATAGCAAGGTGAAGACACTTAGAACTGATCGCGGAGGAGAGTTCTTGTCCAGAGACTTCACTAATTATTGTGAAGCTGAAGGAATTCAACGACACTTTACTGTCCCGTACACGCCACAACAGAATGGGGTGGTAGAGCGTCGGAACAGGACCGTGATGGACACGACGAGAAGCTTGATGAAGAGCAAGCAGGTGCCTGCAATATTATGGGGTGAAGCAGTCAGACATGCTGTTTATTTGCTCAATAGATTGCCCACAAAGTCTCTCCACGAGATGACACCCTTTGAAGCTTGGCACGGTAAGAAACCAAACGTTAATCACTTGAAGTTGTTTGGTTGTATTGCACACATGAAAGCTGCAGGTCCCTATTGTTTGACGCGGAAAAGGGGGGGCTGGAGTAACTTTTCCTTAAATCAGATGAAAAATTACAACAGGCTAATCTTCCGGTTACAAGGGAGGGAGAATATTGAATCTTGAATTCCCCCTTTATTTAGTGCTGGGTTCTTCGTGTGGCGGTGGAGAGTGAATCTTGTTCTCCGTTGACCAGATGACCGTTCTGGACCGTCGAGGGATCTTCTCCTTGGCAGGTAGAGGGAGTAACTCAGCTCCGTCTACCAAAACTCTAGAAGAGGAGGTAGGCGAAGAGCAGCTAGTACTCAGTAAGCTCGCTGAAGAGTCTTTTCTCTCTCTCTGTTGATGATCTCCTTTTTTCCTTCTCCAAATCCTCCCTTGCCCGATAATTGTCGTCCTCGTCTTCAATAGTGACGGGACTATTTATATGGTTTTTAGGGGGTGATCGTGCCCCCTGAAAATGCTCCACAATGAGGGGCCACTACCCGCTACATGCGCGGTGATTGGCCCCGCAATCCGGGTAGTTGCAACCGAGACGCGGGTGTCGAGCCGACGCGCCTTGATGCTGAGACGCGGGCTTCGGGCCGACGCGCCTTGATGCTGAGACGCGGGCGTTGAGCCAACGCGCCTTGATGCGGAGACGCGGGCTTCGAGCCAACGCGCCTTGATCTTGAATCTCTGCGTTTTGGTGGCTTGTCTTTGTGATTTTTAGACAGCCTACAGAACCCCCTCCAAAGTTTTCGACATTCCGCAGTTAACTGGGACGGATTTCGAAATACTTTGGACTCTAGCTGAGTTTGCCTTCATGACTAGACTGTTGATGCTCTGGGTTTAATCTTATCTGGAGTTGGTCTTCGTGAGTGTACTGTTGAACTCTTTGAAGCCCCCAGAGTTGATCATGTTGAGTGTCTAGATGCACAGTCTAACCCTCCCCGATTGCTTTTAGTCTGTCACTGGCGTGTTTTAAGCCAGGAGTGGTTGGTCGTCTGCGTGCGTCAGTGTACTGTTGAACTGATTTTGCAGAGGCAGGAGGCCAAACGCAGGTTCTTTTTCAGAAAGCAGAGATGGTACTGCTGTAAAGGGGGCGATTTCTGTAACGTGCGTCCTTTGGCAATGGAGACGCGACTGATCTTCATAAGGCAGACGCGATGTTCAGCTGAAGACGCGAACTCCGGAGAGACGCATCTTTTGAATATAGATGCGATTGTCTGGGCGCATTTATGGCGATGCTGACGGGGCATAACCAGCGAAGAGACATGGCCGTCGGGTGCGTGCCACGTCATGATTGCTCTGCCAGTTGGCCTTGGGAACCGAAGGGATTTCGCCTTTTGGCGCGCGGATTTCCTGGCGCATTAAATGATCCGTGCCACGTGTCGAGCGACGGTTCGCGTAGAGTTGTGGCGCATGATCTTCTCTGTGCGTTAAAGTGATTTTGTTTCACGAGTCGAACAGAGATTCGCCGCGGAATTCATCGAGCCATACGCCGCGTATCTTTGCGAATCCTTGTGCCTATAAAAGGCCGCAGTTGGGAGGATTCCTCTTCTTCTCCGAACGCACTCGTTGATAAGATTAAGAAAGAGAACTTCCTCTTCAGTTCATCTTCTTGAACCTTGGATCGAATTAGCCATGGCTCCCAAGACCAAGCCGATTGCTTCTTCTTCAAAGGCGACCGTCGCCGATGCCCGGAGGGGCAGCTCCTCCTCTGCGCAGGATGTTGTTCTCCCAGGTCTCCAAGGTAAATGCCTTTTAGGCCGCCATTAAAGGAAGTTCCAAGAACCTTTAAGAATCCTTAACACACGAATTTAGATCGTGTTTGATTCCCAGACGCAGTCTTTGGGTTGATAACCATGACGCGGGTTTGGACCCTCGCGCCATTGGGTCCTGCGCTTCAGATTCTTCACTTAGAATATTTTCTAATTGTAAAGGGTTCAGACGCGGACTTAGTTTACAGAACGCGGATTTGATCCTTGCGTTCTGTTTCATCTGGCACCCGAGTCTAAGCACTTTGACATCTGGGGATGTGAAAGGAAGGGAGTTACCCTCCTTAACTTCTGGCTATCATGGTGGTGGAAGGGTTAAGGTGGATAACTCTCTTCTTTTCGCACCTCAGAAGTGACATCAAGGAGAATGTTGTGGAGACGCCGATCCCGTAGGTCTGGACGCGGATTTGATAATTCCTGCGTCCAGTGCCTCTTCTGCGTGGATGCGCAGGTCTGGACGCGGATTTGAAAATTCCTGCGTCCAGTGTCTCTTCTGCGTGGATGCGCAGGTCTGGACGCGGATTTGATAATTCCTGCGTCCAGTGTCTCTTCTGCGTGGATGCGCAGGTCTGGACGCGGATTTGATAATTCCTGCGTCCAGTGTCTCTTCTGCGTTCGGATTATGAACACTTAGCATTTTTTCCTTGCTTTTGATAGAGTATCTAACTAAGTGTCCTTTTCTTTTTGCAGCGCCACGCCCTGCTACTTCACTCGCCAAGAAGCGCCACTTTGGACATGTAGGGGTGCTGACCGGGACTTGACCTTTGTGTTACAAAGGACTGTTCCTGTGACAGCTGACAAGTCGCAGGCTCGTGGGGAGAGGCTCTCAAATGTTGACATGAGGACTCTTCGGGTGCTCATGACTGATGCAGCATTTGCAACGGATGCTGGCATCAAACTGGAGAAGCCTGCCTTCTTCTTCGGAGATCGTATCCACGATGGCGGCTATCGCGTATATGACGGGACTTACAAATGGCTCCGTCAAATAAGGGGTGAAAGATTCTTTCTTCCGAACATGGAGAGGATGTTCCCGCTGTCCTACTTCCAGCACATGTCCGTCCCTCGGAAGATGGAATGGGACCTCTCTCGATATGTCCCTGAGATTACTCTCGGTGATTTGGGCTCCCACAAAGTGTACCGTCATGACAGCCATGACAGGTCGGTTATCGGCCTTTTCCCTGGGTCGCGCAAGTCTGATGTTCCGGCTGGGGAGATACCACAACTTGGTACTACCTTCCTCAACGCATTCATGGAAGCGGAGGGTGATTATCCCGTTGGGTTCCGTGCACCGGGGTGGGTCCGTTCCACGGAGAACTATTGGTGGGGCAGGATGGTCGGCTTTGTCCTCACCGAGCTCGGGGATCTGCTAAAGCGTGTGGGATTGTACCCAGCGGTCAGAGCCGTGCAGTGGGGGATCCCTCAAAGCTCTCAGAACTTCTTCGGGATTCTAGAGCGTTATAATTCTTTGACGGGAACGTTCTTCACTCCGGTCGGGGAGATGGGCCTTGCTCTGCACGAGCTGCATGAGGTCTCGGGGCTGTCGACAGGGGACATTCCCTATGAGGAATATGTCCCGACCACGGTGGAGCTTCACCATTTGAAGGAGGAGTTTCCCCTCATATATGAGACCTACTGGGAAGTGCTATGTCACTTCCACATTTGCGGCCAGATAACCAAATGGCGGTCGCAGGGAGTCAAGCAACTGTCTTGGGCCAGTTACTTGTTCAACAACGTCAACACCAAAGACCATCTGATAACCCGATTGGCTCCCAGCTCCGACAGGGAGATTGAAGACAGGATCGACCAGGCTCCTGACAGTTTCTACACCACGGAGTCGAATGAGGATGGTTTCGACCCTGACTTGGTTTTGAGAGCTTTCACCATCAAGCCCGGATCCCTATCTCCGATCGGGCGTTGTTGGCGGGCTTTCTGATGCTGTGGCTGAAGCGCTGTGTGGTGCCCACGCTGCCGCATGAAGTCATTGTTGCTGACGTGGTGTACCCGGCGGTGCTCCTGGCTCATGGCAACCCCATAGCCCTTCTCCCGGCCGTGGCGGCTGGTATTCAGAGCGGGCTGCGGGCGCTCACTAAGAGTTTCTGCGAGCCACCGAAAACTGCAGACTCCGAGGAAAGCCGTATGTTGACTCAGAGGGGAGTCCGATGGTGAAGCGTCTCAACCCTCGTGTCGAGCTGCCTTACACGTACCTCATGGCTTGGTACGTGATGCATTGCCCTTCCTTGATGACGGCGGTGCGTTGGAGGGAGAGTTCTGTCCCTTTTGTACAGCGATTGGAGGGTTCGAAATGGCGTGAACCTTATATATATTACGTCCGGAAGTGCCTTTCCGACCCTGCGAACTATCAGCTCAATTGCTGCCTCCCCCAGATCCCTGGTGCATCTCCCGGGGATCTACTTGTTGATTCTGTTGGCCCAGATGACTTCACGAGGTTATCCGCAGGAGCCTTCTGGTGGTTGCTCAACATCCGGCCCGGATATGTGCTTTTCCGACAAGGGACGTCATGTACCATTAAGCCGTACATGTCGAATCGCTTCGCTCGACAGTTCGGCTATGATCAGCTCTATGTCGGGAACCCCAATGCTCGACTCGCCTTCGAAGGGAACCTGTTCGAGGGTGCTCGGGCCTGGTACTATAGTGTGGCTGGAGGGACGGGAGTAACTTTTCGTCTACCTCTCGAAGGGCCCAAGTGCCGTACGAGCTTCAGCTTCTGCACTTGGTACTCTCAGGCCATCCAAACACCAGACTATTTTCCGGCGTCTTCATGCATCGAGAGCATCAATGCAAGTCTCGAGGCAAGGACGGATTCTAGTAAGCCGACGAAACTCGTAGAACAGTACCTGAAGGCTCAAAAGGAGGTCGGGCGAAGAATGAGAAGGGAGCCACGAGCCATGGAGCCGCGACCACCAAGGGCGGAGCCACAAGCGTCTAGGGCAGAGTCGCAAGCAACTAAGTCTCGACAGGCGGTGAGCAAGCGTCGTCAAGGCTCTACTCCCACTGCTGAACCCACTCCGAAGAAGGTTCGAAGAGACTTGGCAACCGAAGTCTCTCGATCTGAAGAGCTCCCTGCTGTCGTTGAGGCACTGAGGGAGGAAGACATAGCTGAAGAGGACATTCCTTTAGTCCGTCCCCCTAGGTCGCTTAGCAGAAGCCACGGGTCTGCGGAGGAAGGGGAGCTCGTTGATCGATCCGCCGCCACTGACGAGGATGAGCAGCTAGAGGTTGATATAATGAGCGGAGGAGATGTCAATATTCCGGGGGTGTCGGCTCAGCCCGAGTCTTCCTCAGCTCAACAGCCCGGGTCTCCGTCTGTCTTCGTTTCCAGTCCTCGGATGGCTGACCCCAGCCCTACCACAGGGGTAGTTGGTGGCAAGGCTCCGGCTGCAGGAGTCTCGCGTGAGGCGCTATCGTCTTCCTCACTCTCAGGGGAAAGCGAGTTTGAAGACGATGTTGATTATGGTGATGAACCCACTTTTCCTGATCCGGAAAAGTTCTCCCATATCTCGGAGGAAGAAATATACGGGGGTGAGCCATCGACTGTATCACCGCTAGCGATTATCCCTGCTGAAGGTACTCTTTCCATCTTCTGTCCTAATTTCTCTTTACATATTCGAAGATGATGTTCTAACATTCTTCTCTTATGTTGCAGGGTCGGCCGAAGATGCTGAGGCTACAACCTCCTCGCATATTGAGGAGATGGTGATAGAGTTGACCCGGCCCAAGGGGATTGAGGTCTCGGCTGCTGAGATACCCTCAAAGGGGGCAGCTGTTGAAACTGGGGAGCCTTCCACTCTGCCAGAAGAGGAAGCAACCACTGAGGCTGAAGAGGCTCTCACTCTGCCGGGCGAGGAGGTTACTGCTGAAGCCGGGGAGAATTCTACCCCGCAGGGTTCGACACCTCTGGACCTCCAACTTGGTAAGGCAGCTCTGACGTTTTAAATGTTTCGCTTTTCCATCATTGTGGCTGACGCTGCGATAACTTGCAGAGAGGACTGAGGGGGCTCAGGTGGAGAGTCCGATGGTTGGTACCCTTCCAGAAGGCCATACAGCTCAAGTCTTGGTGGAGGTTTCTGAGGAGGTTGTGCTTACTACTCCCTCATTGGTCGTGGAGGCTCCTGCAGAGGTAGTACCTGAAGCGTCAGCGGCCAGTCTAGCTCTTGCCGTATCGACAGCCAGCACGGCTCTGGTGCGAGAGGATCCGCCCTATATCCCTTATCCCGTGACAGAAAAGGGGTCGGGAAGCTTCCTAGGTGGTGAAGACATGGGGGAACTGGCACGTCAGATGGTACAACAATTCTTCGCTTCGATGGGATCATTTATTGATCTCATCTTACGTGGAAACAGCACCTTTCAGTTTGCCCAGACGCTTCTTAAAAATCTGGCTGTGAATGTCGAATTAACCGGAGGCCCCTCACTTGCCAAGGCGTGTCTGCGGGTGGTGGAGCAACTGGGAGACGGCCTGCAGGAGCTGGAGTCTTTGGAAGATGCTGGCTCTTTTGGTGAGGCCCAGGTCACCTTGACCAGGCTCCTAGCTGCTCAAGAGCGAGAGCGACAGGAGGCGGAGGCACAAATCGCTGCAGAGATTCGCAGCCTCGAATATTCCCAGGCTGAATGTCAGAAACTAGCTGACGATTCAAGGGAATCCGAGCTTACCGTGCAGAGCACAGAGCAAGTCATCATCAGGGCTCGGGACACCATTGCCAGGGCAGAAGCTGTGCTTGCGCTCAATGAGGAGAAGCTTGTTACCCTCAAGAAGGAGCTAGAGGAGCAACGGGCTGCTAAGGCGCGAGCTGAAGAGAGTCTGTCTCTACATTCTTTCAGGGTGGAGTCTCTGCGAACGCAGCTGGCCGCAAGAAATTTCTTATCCGAAGCGGAGCTGCGGAACCAGGCCATTATGGAAGCTGAAAGGGCACGCCAACACGAGATTCACCGTCTTAGGGAACAAATCCGTTCCTTGGCGAACCAGGACATTTAGCCTTCTTTTCTTTTTCTTTTTGTAAAGAAAAGGACACTCAATTTATCAAGAGTGTTTTGTATCCACTTTTATCATTCTTTTGATATAAAAGTTTCGAAGTTTTTGGCTCCACCTTCTTTGCTTAGCTGCGGATGAACCCAACTTCTTGATCACTGACTGCGAATACTAAACTTAGATAGGACTAAGTTCTTTTAATGAGACGCGGCGTCAGTCCACCTGAACTTAGATTTCACTAAGTCCTTTTGATGAGACGCAGCGTCAATCACAGAGTGAGACGCGGTCATCATTCACTAGGAACTTAGATTTCACTAAGTCCTTTTGATGAGACGCGGCGTCAATCACAGATTGATACGCGGTCCTCTTGATGAGACGCAGCGTCAATCAAAAGATGAGACGCAGTATTGATCCATAAAGTGAGACGCGGCCGTCAGTCCATGGAGTGAGACGCAGCGTCAATCTCAAGGTGAGACGCGGCTCTGAATAACGCAAATATGTTTTGCGCAGATCGGGCAGGCGCAAGAGACGCAGCCTTGTCTGCTGAAGGGACGCGGCTTTCCCATCTGCGTTTAATGCAACCTGACTTAAAAGATTTTAGGAGATCTTTGAACGTCAAGTCTTCGCTGTCGATTGGGATTCTGGGTCGTTCGTTGCTTCCCAAGGCAGTTATCCACGCGTCGGCCTCTCAATGGATTTAGGCGTTAATGCTCTTGCATGCAGAACCGACGCTGGCGGTTGAAAAACCGGCTCACTTCGACGGTTTCCAAAGCAGCGTTCCACGCGTCCGTTTTGATTGGGCTTTGACAGCCGTGCGCGACGGTTCCGATTGACGCACCATTAATGGCAGTTGTTGAGAATTGCCTATAAATAGGGTGTGCCCCCTTTTCAATAATCCAAACTTGGATTGTTTTCTTTTGTTTGCTCTGAGAGACCACGCCTTGAGTTATCTTTCAGAGAACCGTCTTCATGGGTGAAGGTGACCCCGTGGATGAAGATGACCCAGAGCTCTCATGCTTCTGTTTGGTCTCTTCAGAAGGAATCCTCTCTCGGATCATCTTGCGCGCCCGCGTTTGGATGCAGAGTGGCCAACTCTGGACAGGGGCCTCTGCTGGTATGTCACCCCGATGATGTCCATAGCCTGTACTTTGGCATAGCCATCTGAATGAAATCCTGGTGCATTCCTATTCTGGAATTTGTGCCGGTGACTTGAACTTCTCTGAACGCGGGCTCTTGACGCTGGCTTTGCTCATGGCCATTGCCTTGGCGCGTTTCAGACCTGAATCTTGCAATTCCTGTTCACCCAACAGAGAGATGGCAATTTTCGGCGTTCTGAAGTTTTTCGCGTCTTGTGCATTAAGCGCGGGTGCAAACTGAGGCCGCGTTTGAATCCTGTGCGTGGCACAGTTTTGACTCGTGTCTGTTTCTGCCGACGCGGTGGTTTGACCGTGCGGGTTGTCCCCGCGTCTGAAGTCTTCAATGACTGCCGCGTCTGTCACTTAGTTTTCTTTGTCGAAGTGTACTAAGTTCCAGATTTTCTAACTCTCTTATTTATTCTTTGCAGGTAGGCTCGCTCGTCCTTTTTCAGGTTTGCTGGGCCCCGAAAGAATATATCGGCGGGCGAACTTGCTCAATGTTCGTTTGTAAGAGAGTAAATTATGGTCCTCGTCGTTTGTAAGAGAGTAAATTATATCTCCGACGAGGACCCAAATCTCGCCAAGGTCTCTTCAGATCTTCTGCACCAACCATGTCTGATGGCAAGAGATGGTCAGGTCAGGTATGACGGCGAGGAGGTTCCGGCAAGGAATAAGACTTTGTTTCAGAACTAGTACGAGATCCTTCCATCAAGGAATAAGTTAAAAAGTTTTTCATGAAAGATCAATGAAACACAAGGAACAAAAAAACACTCTAATCCATAAAGTCCATATTTTCAAAAATGAGTGTACTAATGTTATGTGAAACATGGCATCATGAAATTGCAATAAAGTTCAATATTCCTTAAAAATAACATAAATTTTGAAAATACGAAAATCATCACAAATTTTAATATATGAAAATCATCAAAATTATATTTCATAGCATATGTATGTTTTGATAAGACATTAAGTATACATACATATCCCCAAAATACAATTGAGTCCTTATAAATAGATTTGCATGAAAAGCAAATGACTCAAGAGGTATCCATGTATATCTTAATGTTTTGGCAAGACAAGCATATACATGAAATGAAAGGCACATGGTCAAATCACAAGTCCAAAATAGGAATACAAGTTTGAAGATGTAATTATCATCAAAACTAAGCAATACAAGCACATCTAATGGGTTCAAATAGGCATTCAAGCACAAATATAAATAGATTTATTTGTAGCCCATAATATGTACAAGTATAAATCCTAGTGTTGATAAAGGTTAACATTCAAACTAATATTCAAATCATGAAGCATCAAATAAATTTTGAGAATATAAAAGAATTTATCCATAAAATCAAAAATAGGATCATGTGCAAATCTTGAAGAATAGATAACTAGTTTAAATGGATTTTGACAAACTAGTTAAAGATCCTTAAAAAAAATAAGATCATATGTATTTCATGAATACTACTAAATACATAAAAGTTCAAGCACTCATATTCCATAAAGCTCCAAATTATATATTTTCTTAAAGATAGAGTGTTCAAAGGTTATGTAAATAGTGTCTACATGAAAATAGTCATTGAAGCCCAAATCAAATATGACTAATCAAAATTTTTATCAACCAACACATAAAAATCATTTTTATCAAAACAAATCATCTTAAAAATAATCTACATGGTATATGTATGAATTATACAAATCTAGCAATATGCATACATATCCCAAATATTAAAAGAGTCTATTAAATGTTTGCATGAAGGCAAGAGACTCACGGGTATACATGTATATTTATTAGATTTGAATTAAACATGCATATACATGAAGTAAATCACAAAAATTGGCAAAACATGTATATATGAGAATTATCAAAACTAGATTATACATATGCATAAAGTGGATACAAGTGAGCATGAAGTTCAATTATTTAAGAGTCATTGTAATTCACTATTTGTATATGTATACATACAAGTTTGATATATTCTACATCTAAGCATGTAAATACCACATGAAGCACAAATCAAGCAAAATCATGAACATGCTATGAATGTATGAAATAAGTAAAAGCATGTATATAAAAATAGGAGTTTAGAAGTTGTTACCAACTACAAAGCTCCAAGTATGGTGGTCTTTTCCACCAAAATTTCCTTGATAGCAATGCATCTATAAGAGTGTCCATCATATCCATTGCATTCGCTACCAAGGCACCAATCCTCTCACGTCTTGTGAGAGCCCTCACCTACATCACAATCAAAAGGTGGGGGTTTTGGTACCCATGTTTTCTTGGGTCCTTTGGGGTTAGCATTGTTATAAGGAACCCAAAATCTATTATATTTAGCAAAATATAAATATGGTTTCTTATCAAAACAATATCTTGCTAGATGGCCTTTGCGGCCACAATGTGTACAAATGTACACCTTAGCATGATGCTTATGAGTGTGATTGTGATCGTGATGTGCACCATAAGCATGAGCATGATGAGTATGTGCATGAGCATGGGGAACTTGTTTCTTTTGAAACAAGGATTCCAACTTAGAATGATTAAATGCACACGAGTTCAAAGTTGAACTCAAATTATTCATCTTATTTTTCATATTCTTAATCTCATTAGATGTGGCATGAAAAGCATGATGAGATGAAGAATCATTTTTCTTTTTCTTTTTAGAAACAAAGTCTTTTTCCTTTTCAACAAATTTTCTTTTCAAAGTGATATTTTCTTGAAAAATATTTTCTTTTTGTTTTTCTACCATAGCTATCTTATCCTTCAAAATAGTGTTCCCTTTACACAAATCATTTAATTTAGACATAAGGGAAACATTTTCATTTTTCAAATCCTCTTTTTCTTTTTCTAAACATGCAAGTTTATTTCTAAAAGAATCATTTTCTACATGCATGCAATCAAATTTCTTTTTCAAAATATTGTTATCTTTTTCTAAGCATGCAATGTTATCTCTAAAAGAGTCATGTTCTACATGCATGCAAGCAATTTCCTTTTTCAAATTTTTATTATTCCTTTTAAGCATGTCATATTTTTCAAGTATAAGATGACAAAAGGTAGTGAGCTCATCATATGACATGTTCTCATCATCGGATTCGGAATTTACCTCAAGGGGGTTATCCCTTGGACCATAAAGCATGTGTTGGAGGTGTTGCTTCCAACGTCTGAATCGCTCCCCGCATAATATTGTTCATTTTCGCCAAGGGAGGTGATGATGTTCCAAGCTACAAAAGCCGAATCAATGTTAGCAACCCTAAATAAGTAATCATCATTTAGGGTACTCTTCAAAGCATTAAGGCTTTTGCATTAGCCTCAAGATTCTTACCATTTAAGCAATAATCATTATTAGTGATGGCAAGATATACACTAAGGCCAAGTCCTTTGAGGAACAAAGACATCTTAACCTTCCAAATTTGGATGTTATGAGTGTCAAAGGTGGGTGGTGACATGAAGTCCATGGTGTGTGTACAAAATATTGTGATTAGCCTAAAGGAGGATCTTTAACTCTAGGTTGTTAGACCCAATATCAAGAGCACTTGGCTCTGATACCAATTGTAAGTTCACCTAGAGGGGGGGTGAATAGGTGATGGCTAATCTAATGGTCACTTGTGAACAAATAATGCGGAATTAAACTAAGTTGACCAAATTAAAATTTCTTTTAATTAAACACTTATGTATAACTCAAGAGTGTTGCCGAATTCCCCTTGCGAGGCTCTGGACAAGCTCCTCTAGATTCCCCTTGAATGGTTGAGGTGCCGCGTTGGCTCTCTTGGTTGAATACTAGTGTTAACAACAATCCCACGCAATTATATATCAATTAAGCACAAGGGTATATATCATGCATATATAAGATGAACACAATGAAAGTAAATGCAAGATATAAAAGAGACAAAGAGAGTGAGAGGGAAGAGTAAGCAATCGCAAACACAAAAGGGTTTGTTTCGAGGTTCGAGCACACTTGCTCTACATCCCCGCCTTCGACACACGAAGGATTTCCACTATGCAAGATCCCACCGGATCTCTCCTCGGTGCCGTACACCTACAAACCCTCGGACTCCCAAGTCCCGTACACACGCAAGTCCACCGACTCGCCGAGGCCGTACCTCTACCACCAAGAGTTCACAACCGAACTCCAACCACAACGAGCACACTTGCCCGCTTCCTCAAAGTAACAAGAAAAATCTCTTTGATGATCACAACACTTGATCACCTAAAGAGCACTCTCACTACAACACACCTATAGGAATATCTAGCAATGGAAAGCTCAAGTGTGGTGTGAGAAATCAAGGAAGGAAAGCTATGGAGGAAAACTCAAGAATCACTTTAACACTCTCTTGATAAAAACTCCCTTTAAGATGGGAAATATTTGCACTCAAATATGTGGAGAGAACTTCTGAAATCAGTTGGAAAAACTAGCTCAAAGGTCTCCAAAATCTTAACCTCAAAACAGATGACAAGATCCCAATTTATAGGCTGCAGAAAATAGAGCCGTTGGGAATCTGTCAGTGCTGTCGGTCGACCGCCGGTCGACCGGCCAACGGTCATTTTTCTGACCGTTGCAGCCACCGGTCGACCGGCTCGGTCGACCGATAACCTGGAATGAACTGTCGGTCGACCGGCCCGGTCGACTGATATTTCCAGAGAGCAAAGCTCTCTTGGTCGGTCGACCGACCCGGTCGACCGGCCACTGTGCTGACAACGTGCACAGGGCTGTGCACATCGGTCGACCGGACCGGTCGACCGGTTTGGCCTGTCAGCCAGTCTCCAGGTCTGAAAATAGGATTTAAAAAATCTTTTATAAAATCCTAAAAATACATAGAAATTCTACAAAAATAGTTTTACCAATATACTTGAAAGAACAAACATGCTTGCACAAAATCAAGACATGTTATAGATGTTTTGGTCTATTTTGTAACTTGGAAATATTAGCTCAATAACCAAAAGGTATTTTTCCAAAACATGTTTTTCCAAACTTGTTTTTCTAAATCTTCATCAAATACAAAAACAAGATATTTGAGTTCATTTTAAAGCATAGTGTGTATGGATATGATCCACTACACAATCAATAAGAAATATCTATGTTTTTGATATAAAGCTCTAATCAAGATTTTGGTTTAAAGATATGAACTATGAAATACCAAAATCCAAAATAGTATTTTGTCTCAAAGAAAAATCTTTCTTTTATGAAATCAATTAAATCAAGAGTTCTAATCAAGAGTGTGTGTGTGTGATATAACTTGAGCAATCCACCAACTATCTATCCTTTACATTTTTACTAAAACAAAAATACAAATTCTATACCTAGACCCAAGTCTTCAACTTTTTGAAGTCTTCCCTTGAAGGCTTCTCATCTTCTTGACTTGGTCCAAGCTTGATCCAAAAACTCCTTGGATCACCACATGCAAGCTCCAAATCTTGTACTTTTATCCTTTGTTGAGCTATGCACCTACTAAGATCTTGATCATGAATCTGTCACTAATTAAACACAAGATCATTAGTAACTATAACTACATGAGTTGATCATCATCAAAACTAGGGTGAAGGGCCTTTGGGCCAACATGTTGAACTTAGCGATGACTCGGATGCTAGAAGTGTAGTGTTAACTTGGCATCGTCCATTTCAGCTTCGATACGGAAGTCTGAAGAAAGGTGACTATCAGAGGTGTGATATTAACTTGACAGGCACTCGATGTACTGCTTAGAAGTGTAATGTTAACTTAAACAGTAGTTTGTCAGAGGTGTAATGTTAACTTGACAAGAATTGGCTCGTGATAAGAGCAATTTGAGGACCTGTCATTCTATTGATGAGAATTGACAAGTGGAATTTGAAATGCCAGAGGTATAGTGTTAACTTGACAAATTTGAGAGTTTGTTACTCTATGCAGAGTTAACAAGCAAAGTTTATACTCGACAAAGAGTATTCATTACCAGAGGTATAGTGTTAACGTAGTAATGATTGCATTTTGTGGTCCTACCATTCTATGGATGAGAATTGGTAAGGGATTTTGGAGGAAAGAGTGGACTCAAGTCCACTTAGGATTTTTAGCAAACCCTCAGCTATCAACGGATTTGAGATGCCTTTACCAACTACCATTTGAGTTGGGCTAGCCATGCTATTCCCCTCAGCATGATGAGTTGTCGAAGACTTATGTTGGGCTTAGAAGCCAACATTTTCCTCTATCCTTAGCCGTCGGAGGCGTCGGATGTTTCTGATCAGAGGTGTATTTTAACTTGATCAGCGAAAGAATACTGTCTAGGGATAGTATTTCTTCAGGAACCTGCCGTTAATAGGTATCATGAGTGTATCGCCATTCGAGGTTATGAGGCGATATGATCCATTTGAGTAGACTGACTCTACTACAAATGGTCCTTCCCATTTGGGTTGGAGTTTTCCTTTTGTCTTGTGCGTCATTACCATGGGTCTTCTGACGGCTAAGACTAGGTCGCCTTTCTTGAAAGTTCGCACTTTAACTTTCTTGTTGAAGGCTCTGGTGATTCGAGCCTGCTAGAGCTCGATTTGCTGTTGGGCTTGCAGACGCTTGTCGTCTAAGGCCTCCAGTTCCTGGAGTCGTTGTCGATGCTTCTCCTCTGCCGTCATCTCTGCTGTCAAGGTGACGCGTAGAGATGGAATTTGGATCTCCAGGGGAAGCACGGCTTCACATCCGTATACCAAGGAAAACGGCGTGGCCTTAGTCGGGGTTCGCACAGTTGTGCGGTAAGCCCATAAGCATTCACCCAACTTGTCGTCCCAGTCTCGTTGACTTTTCGAGACGAACTTTTTGAGAAGCTTGCCAATAGTCTTGTTGAAAGCTTCTGCGAGGCCATTGGCGGCAGGGTAGTATGCCGTTGAAGACACACTCTGGATTCTGAACTTAGCGCGAATCTCTGGAAAGCCTGGCTGATGAACTGGGGTCCATTGTCATGGACAATTCGCCGAGGTACGCCGAAACGGTAAATAACGTGATGTTTCACGAACTTGATCACGTTCGACGACTTGACCTCCTTCAAAGGGATGGCTTCAGCCCATTTGGAGAAGTAATCGGTTATCGCCAGAATGAACCGATGTCCTTTTGATGATGGCGGACTGATAGGACCAACCACGTCCATGCCCCACATTTCGAATGGCCATGTAGAGGTCGTAGAGTGGAGGTACCCTGGTGCTTGATGGATAAAATCTCCATGTATTTGGCAAGCATGACATCTTTTGGCATAGGCGACGGCGTCGGCAACCATCTTGGGCCAATAGTAACCCAACCTTTGGAGTCGATATGCCAGTTTTGGGCCAGGTTGATGGGCTCCGCACGTACCGTCGTGAGCCTCTTTCAATACCTCCTGGGCCTCTTTTGGTGAGAGACACCGAAGTAAGATTCCGTCATACGATCGACGATACAATGTTCGCGTGGTCGCATTATAGTAGAATTTAGGGGCTTTCCTTCGAATGGCAGCCGCTTCCTTGGTGTCCTCAGGCAGGATGCCGTACAAGACATAGTCGATGTAGGGGAATCGCCAGTCTTTAAGCTCTGGACCGGCCGATAATTCCAGCACTTCTTTGCCTCAACAATCTCCCTTTGACTCATGATAGTCCTTGAGAGTATTTTTCGGGCAATACAGGTCGTGGCTGTAGACGAATATCTTCTCCATTGCTCCAGTTGGAAGAGCTAAGGAGGCTGCCAGGGATGCGAGTGCATCGGCGTGCGCATTTTGCCTGCGCGGTATATGGTCGATGTAGAAGTTAGCAAACCCCTCGGCCATGCGGATAGTTGCGTTGTAATAGGGTACTAAGTCCTCATGTCTGACTTCGTACTCCCCGCGAATTTGACTGACGATGAGTTTAGAGTCACCGTATGCTTCGAGATTTTTAACGCCAATCTCATCGGCGAGCTGCATCCCAATCAATAGAGCATTGTATTCCGCCACATTGTTGGAACAAGGCTCCGTTAGTGAGACAGCTCGGGGTATCACGTAATTTTGTGGGGAGACAAGTACTACTCCTACCCCCGCCACTACATGTCCCTTGGGGCTTGTCCTTGATGCACCGTCGAAGAAAAGTTGCCACACTTGACTTTCGAACGATGTCTGAGTCAGGTGGGCTTCGGTAACTTCATCTGGGAGATCCTCGTAGAGTTTGACTGCCCTCGGATCTGGGTGTTCAGCTAGGAAGTCTGCCACCGCTTGTCCCTTAATAGCTTTTTGCGGCAGAAAGTGCATATCATACTGGGATAGCAACATGGCCCATTTTGCCAGCCGGCCATTTAGCGATGAAGGTTTAGTCATAAGTAACCTCAGAGGGTTGACTTTTGATATGACGTTTATAGTTTGGCCTACCAGATAGTGTCGCATTTTCTGGATAGCGAACACCAGTGCCAAACATTCCTTCTCGATCGGGTTATACCGATGTTCGGCTCCGATCATTGTTCTACTTAGATAGTAGATTGCTTGCTCACGTCCCTGATCGTCATTCTGAGCTAGTAGAGCTCCCAAAGAATGATCCATCGCTCGGACGTACACCAGAAACGGCTTTCCGGATACTGGAGCTGCAAGGACTGGTGGTTGGGTGAGGTATTGCTTGATTTCCTCGAACGCTCGTTGGCAAGCGTCATCCCAAATGAATGAGACACCCTTCTTCATCAGCTTAGTGAAGGGTTGGCATCTTCCGGAAAGGTTTGAGATGAACCTGCGGATATACGCCAATCGTCCTTGTAATCCCCTGAGCTCCTTGAGGCTTTTCGGGGGTTGCATCTCCTGGATAGCGCGGATCTTTTTCGGGTCCAAATGGATTCCTGTGGAAGTCACAACAAATCCTAGGAATTTGCCACTGGCTACCCCCAGGAAGGACTTGGTGGGATTCATCTTCAATTGATGAGCCCGCATGATGTCGAAGACCACCTTCAGGTCTGCTACGTGATCGCCTTTAGCGCGGCTTTTTACCGCGATGTCATCAACATAACATTCCACCGTTTTGCGTATTTGCTGATGGAAAATGGCATTCATGGCCCTTTGATATGTTGCCCCTGCATTCTTCAGTCCGAAGGGCATGACGGTGTAGCAATACACTCCTAGGGGTGTCCTGAAGGAGGTGTGCTTTTCATCATCAGGATACATTTTGATTTGGTTGTATCCTGAGAATCCGTCCATGAAGGACATTCGTTCGAATCCACAAGTATTGTCAATCATGACATCTGTGATTGGCAATGGGAATTCGTCCTTGGGGCAGGCCTCGTTTAGATCACGGAAGTCGATGCAGATCCTGATCTTCCCGTTCTTCTTGGAAACGGGGACGATGTTGGCTACCCAGTCGGGATGTTGTTCTTCCCGGATGAAGCCAGAATCGATGAGCTTTCTAACTTCTGATTGAATTGCTTCCATTATTTCGGGACGGAACTGTCGCTGCTGTTGTTTGACAGGTTTTACGTCCGAATTAATGTTGAGGCGGTGCATGGCCACTTGAGGATCGAGTCCTGGCATGTCCTCATAATTCCAGGCGAAGACGTCTATATACTCTTGTACAAGAGATATTAGATCCTTCTTCTCTGAAGGTGACAGGCCGTCACTTATGAAGATGGCTTAGGGTTAGCCTCATCTCCTAGGTTGATCTGAACAACCTTGTCTTCTGTGGGTGGCTCACGCTGTTCAAAGCGGGTATCCCAAAGAGCATTTAAATGTTTGATCCAAGGATCTGTATCAGATTGGATCATTTCTTCATTTCCATCTTCCAGGTGGCTTGTCGAAACCATGTTCACTGAAAGTTCCTTGAAGATGTTGCCGACACTGACATCTGACTCCCAAGATGATGTGTCTGAAGAGTAATCGTTGCTCGACGATTCTTGAGAATCGGAGGCTGACGGGACCGGAGTTGATACATAGCCCAACCCCCTGCGCGTCCGATGATAATAATCGGGGGCCTTCCCTTTCGGCACAAAGGAGTGAAGTAGCGTTCTTCTTCCTTTGCCAAAGTTCAACCCGGGTCTGTTGGTTAGGTCATACCCCATGCATTTCATCATTTTGAGCGTTTTTAGTTCATAATGACTGAGCTGAGGGGATTCCTCCTCGCTTTCTGATTCTTCGCGGGGAGTCGGTTCAGTCGTCATTCGCCCAAAAAGGATTGGTTTTTGGCCTTTTCGTCTTGTCGGAACCATGAATATAGATTCCTGCGCATCACCATTATCCTGGTATGTCCCGAAAGATGATTTTACTGGTACATGCAATGATGTCAAAGCATCCATTGCCGACCAGATGTCATCGTCTACGTCGGTACTAGTATCCGATGGTATTGAATCGGATGCACACGCAGAGAAGTACTCAAAGTCTAAATTCTCATTAATATACCAGCCGCCTGCATCGTCGGTGGCATTATCAACATCGAGCTTATTAGTGCTCTTTACAAGTGGTTCCAACTTCCACAAGCACTCTTCTTGCTCGGTTTCAGTGTCAGCCTCATTACCAGAGTCTGGCACCTCCAGTTGCGGGGTTTCATTCACCGGATCCTGATATAAGAGGGAATCCGTGAAATAATTCTCGACCCCCTTAAACGGATACCTTTCGGCAACCAACGTTTGCACCTTCCCACTCGCGTCAATGTATTTCATGACTTGGTGAAGAGTGGAAGGAACGATGGAGTTGCGGTGAATCCATGGTCGTCCCAGCAGCAGATTGTAGGAAGTGTCGGCATCGATGACGTAGCACGTCACCTCCGACTTGAGGTTCCCAATCTGGCACTTGAGCTTGATTTTCCCCATCGGACGGGTGCCATTGGCATTGAACCCGTAGATGGTCGTCTGTGTAGGGCTCAGACGGTGGGTAGGGATGCCGAGGTGTTGCATGACTCGGCGGGGCATAATGCTCAATGCGGACCCTGGATCTACCTGAATGCGGTTCACCTCAGATGATCCGATGTAACCTGTGAAGTACAGGGGTCGATCATGCTTCCCTTTCACCTGCATATCATCTGCCGTGAAGGTGATGCAGGGGGCATTCTGGGAAGTGTGGAGACAATCCTCTACATCTTCCTCCTTCGGCACCTGGGTCATGAAGACCTCAGCATTTGCCAGAGCTTCTTGCAGAGCTTCCCTGGTCGACTTTGATAGTCTAAGAAGTTCATACAAGGTAATGCATGCCGGAATGTTGGCCAGCTGAGCCAGGACATCAAAGCGGTAAGGTGCCGAAGACCCTTCCGCGATGCCTCTTTGAAGGGCTCGAGAGAATCGAGTCTCCTTCTGCTTCTCCACAGGTGGCTTCGTGGAGGGCCTAGTTGGCTCTGCAGCCGGTTGTGGAGGGTTTGCCGCCACTTCGCCGTATTGCTTCAAGTAGGGCTGTCCTGAACGAGTCCCCGTCATTGGTTGGTTGGGCTCTGCGGCCAAGACTATTGTTTCCTCTTCTGAATCAGTCAGTGAGGGAACATCATCTTCTGCTTCTCGGGAGGAGGCACATACCACATGGCAGGACGAAGCTTTTGCCTTGCCTTTGGACTTCCTGTTGGTTACAGTAGTCCACTGCTGGTTGTCCACTAGGTCGGGGTGGACCCACATAATTTCCCCTTGAGGCGTAGGGACGGGTACCAAGCCCTTCTCCTGCTGCTGGTGAGGGTCTGTGTTGACCACTCTTAATTCTCCCCTTGGAATAGGAGTTACCCCCGCAGGTGTTGGAGGTTGTCTCCCGAACTGGAGAACCGACGTCACATTAGCCGTGACCTTCTTCTGCTCTGGTCGGAGCTTTAGCACCTCCGCGTCAATCAAAGCCTGAAGGATGTCTTTGAAGACGTAGCAGCTTTTGGTAGGATGTCCCAACATCCTGTGGTACATGCAGTAGTTGGGATTGTCGGTCTTGCCGACTTCCTCTGGGCGTCTAACTTCAGGGAGTTTCAGCCGATTGCTCTTGTTGAGTAGCTTGAAGAGCGAATCGACATGTTCCTCCTTGAAGGAATACTGCTTGCTGGGGCGTGGCTGGCTTGAAGAGCCACTTGCCCTGCCTGTTTGAGGTTTGGCGGGGGATTTGGTCTCCGTCGCCAAGTTATCCTTCCGCTTTGTTTGGAGGGATGTGTCTGGTGCCGGTGCACGCCTTGTCGACCTTTCCGGCCGCGGCTTGCCTTCCTCCGCTCGGACGCGGGCAACAATCTCCTCAGCCTGTTCACCTTGTTGGACTAATTGTTTCTAGGTGCGGCTTTCAGCAACTCCTATTTGAGCAAGGAGTGAGGTTTGGAGATTGTGGCGGCATGTTTCCACCAGGGTGGCCTGGGTCATACCGCTTGGGCACCGGAGTGCCGTGTTCCGAAATCTTTCCACGAAAGATTTGACGGACTCCCCTCTCTGCTGTTTGGTAGCTAAAAGGGTGGGCATCGTGACTTCGGAGTCATCTTCGAAGAAACGTGTTAAGAACAGCTTCTCCAGATCGCCCCAGTTCTTGATAGAACCTTCCGGGAGTTTCATGAACCACTCAAAGGCCAACCCTTTCAGGGTGCCGATGAATAGTCGCGCCAGGATGGCGTCATTATCTACTACATTCCCGGTTTGGGATTTGAAGTAGTAAATGTGCTGATTAGGGGACCCCTTCCCATCGAAGGCTTGGAGGGTTGGAGCCTTGAACTTAGGAGGGTACGGGACTAGATCCCACTCAGCTGGATAGGGCCGGACCACTCCAACTTCTTGGAGGTCTTTGCGGCTGGCAAGGGCATTGAGGCGTTGCTCCAGTTGACTCATTCTTTTAGTATGAGCCTTTTCTGGGTCGTGCGACGAAGATTTGGACGAATTTGAAGTAGATCGTCGCGCCTCCTCAGAAGGTTCGGAAGATGAGCTTCCTCCCTTTCTCCCTTTGCCCTTTGACCTCCTAGGAGGAGATTTCCTCCTGTCTTCCAGCAGTTGTGCAATTGCCTGCTTGAGGGAGTCAATCGACGCCTGCTGGGAAATAATCATGTCCATTTGTGCTTTTTGGACCTGCTCTATACGTCTTGCCGTCTCCTCAGGAGTGCCTGTCATGTAGGCAGAGGTCTCCTTCTCGACGGAAGAGTTCGAAGCCCCTGATTCCACTACGGCGGAGTGGGAATCATTCGCTCTAATGCCGTGGGCTAAGGCATTATAGTCAATTGGGGGAATGGCCCCCGTCCGGGTGCGAGTGTGTCGATACACCCCTTCCGGTTCAGAGTCAGACTCGGACTCGTCTGAGCTGACTGCAAGTTGTTTCCCCTTGCTCCTGCTTGTCATGTTCGCAGTAAGCTCCGGGTATTCAATGTCAGAGAGGACTCTCCTTCTATGGGAGCGCCTTCTTTTGGCTGACGGGGGAATCGAGGTCAGTTGTCCAGCCAAGGACCGCTGGTGCACACTCGACCCGCAACGGCACTCCGCAAGCATGGAGATAAGCCGTTGGCAGCAGCAGGATGAAGTGACCTGGTGGGCACTTCTTTTCTTTGTCAGATAATCCCTCAAATCCATGGAAGAGGGATCAAAGAGACTAGCCTCACAACGTCGAAGACGGGAGGCATCCATGTGCTGTGCAGAATGGACGCAGACTTCAGGGACGCGGTTTCCGCGTCGTGACTGTGGAACGCGCGTCTGGCGTCTCTGTTGAGATGAGACGCGAGTATCGCGTTGCTGCCTGGTGCGTCCGGGCTGAGCCGCGTGAGAGAGAGTGGGCTGCAGGGTGCCTCGTCTCTGGGTGCGTGCTTCCTGCGTTTGACGAGACGCAGAAGCTTCATTCTGGCGTTTGGTAAGTTCGTCTTCAGAGGACTCAACTTGAGGAGTTGCGCGCTTGGGCCGCCAAACGCGGATTTCACGTACTGGACGTGACGCGGGCAAGGCGCGAGACTGTACGTTGCGTCCAGCTTCAGTTGGACAACCAACGGTTCCAACTTGCAGTTGACGCGCACGTCTCCTCTGTCGACGCTCAGCATTCCGGTTGCGTCGAGGAGGTGGAGAGAAACCAACAACATCCTGATGTTGAACATCAGGGAGTTTCACCACGCGGGTCTCCTGAGAGACGCTGACGCGGGTTTTCTGTGCGCCGGAGTTGGTCGCAACAGCAACTGTGCTTGGGATCGCGCGGGCCTTCTGAGAGGCGTTGACGCGTGAACTTTGCTGGGCACAGTGGGCAACAGCAGCGGCGCCCAAGAGAGCTTCAGGTCGGGCTTCGGGGCCATTCCCCGCCGAGACCCTGCGACAGACGCGGGTCTTTGGGCTCTTGGAGCCAGAAGAGAGAAACTCTTCATACTTCGCCTAGTCGAACTCCACAACAAGTGTCTCGACCATTTTCCCCCTACGGAGGAGATCATCCTGCGCCATGGCTTGTTCGTCAGTGACAAACGTATTCCCCAGCGGAGTCGCCATCTCTTGTTTGACGCGGAAAAGGGGGGGCTGGAGTAACTTTTTCTTGAATCAGATGAAAAATTACAACAGGCTAATCTTCCGGTTACAAGGGAGGGAGAATATTGAATCTTGAATTCCCCCTTTGTTTAGTGCTGGGTTCTTCGTGTGGCGGTGGAGAGTGAATCTTGTTCTCCGTTGACCAGATGACCGTTCTGGACCGTCGAGGGATCTTCTCCTTGGCAGGTAGAGGGAGTAACTCAGCTCTATCTACCAAAACTCTAGAAGAGGAGGTAGGCGAAGAGCGGCTAGTACTCAGTAAGCTCGCTGAAGAGTCTTTTCTCTCTCTCTGTTGATGATCTCCTTTTTTCCTTCTCCAAAATCCTCCCTTGCCCGATAATTGTCGTCCTCGTCTTCAATAGTGACGGGACTATTTATATGGTTTTTAGGGGTGATCGTGCCCCTGAAAATGCTCCACAATGAGGGGCCACTACCCGCTACATGCGCGGTGATTGGCCCCGCAATCCGGGTAGTTGCAACCGAGACGCGGGTGTCGAGCCAACGCGCCTTGTTGCTGAGACGCGGGCTTCGGGCCGACGCGCCTTGATGCTGAGACGCGGGCTTCGGGCCGACGCGCCTTGATGCTGAGACGCGGGCTTCGGGCCGACGCGCCTTGATGCTGAGACGCGGGCGTTGAGCCAACGCGCCTTGATGCGGAGACGCGGGCTTCGAGCCAACGCGCCTTGATCTTGAATCTCTGCGTTTTGGTGGCTTGTCTTTGTGATTTTTAGACAGCCTACACCTATCACAAGAAGTTAGACGATCGCAGCACCCCTCTAGTCTACCTTGGTGTGGAAGAAGGTAGCAAGGCTCATCGTCTCTTTGATCCTCAATGTGGCAAAGTCCATATCAGTCGGGACGTCGTATTCGACGAAGCAGGAAGTTGGGATTGGAGCACGCCCGACGGAGCTAATCCAATGAGCTGGGTTGAGTTCTCCATTCAAGTTCCAGTTGAGGAAAATGCAACCCAGCCACTACGAAGATCAGAGGAGCATCCAGCTGAGAGCGTAGGAGACGCGCTCTCACCATTGACGCACGGGACATCACCAACGTCAAGACAGCTTGCTACACCAGAAGTTGAAGGCTCAACTTCAAGCAAACACGCCCGCACCAACACCACAATCAAATCAGCCAAGAAGAACCAAATCTCTAACTGACATCTATGCAGAGACTACAGCAATGTCACATTACCCAGACATGTTGTACTTGTTGGCTGAAGAACCGGCAAGCTATCAAGACGCAGCTCTAGAACGGGAATGGCGTCAAGCAATGTAAGCTGAATTCGAAGCCATCGAGAAGAACCAACCTGGGAACTCACTGAGTTACCACCAGGTCACAAGCCTATCGGACTCAAGTGGGTTTACAAGGTGAAGAGAGACAACGAGGGGAAGATACTCAAGTACAAAGCAAGGCTTGTCGCGAAGGGCTATGTACAAAGACAAGGTGTCGACTTTGATGAGGTATTTGCCCCGGTCGCGAAACTTGATACTGTTCGATTAATTCTCGCCCTTGCAGCTCACCAAGGATGGCAAGTACACCACTTAGACGTGAAGTCGGCATTTCTTAATGGAGATCTCAAGGAGGAAGTGTATGTAGCTCAGCCCGAGGGATTCATCATCAAGAATCAAGAGGACAAGGTGTATCGCTTGTCCAAAGCTCTTTATGGCTTACGACAAGCACCAAGGGCTTGGAACCTGTGCCTTGATAACTGCTTGAAGAACCTTAGTTTCAGTAGGTGCACCCAAGAACAAGCAGTCTACACGAGAAGCAATGAAGATGGAGTGCTGATCGTAGGTGTATATGTCGACGACCTCATTGTCACAGGAACAAGTCCAGCTGCGGTGAGAAGTTACAAGCTACAGATGATGCAAGAATTCGACATGAGCGATCTTGGATTGCTCTCATATTACCTTGGGATCGAGGTAAATCAACAAGCTGATCACATTTATTTGAAGCAAACAGCCTATGTTAAGAGAGTATTGAAGCAATCCGGGATGGAGGATTGTAACGCAACGAAGTATCCTATGGAGGCTAAGTTGCAGCTCAACAAAGATGAAGGAGGGACACCCATTGATGCAACTCAATACAGGCGTGTCATCGGGTGTCTAAGGTATCTAACTCACACTCGCCCAGACTTGAGTTACTCCATTGGGATTGTGAGCAGGTATATGGAGAGGCCGACGACCCTCCACCATCAAGCCGTGAAGCAAATTCTCAGGTACTTGAAGGGGACACTTGAATATGGGCTCGAGTACAAGAGAGGCCAAGGAGATGCAGAGGTGATTGGCTTCTCCGATAGCAACTTGGCCGGAGATGCAGATGACAGGAAGAGCACCACTGGTATGGCTTTCTATCTGAATCAAAACCTAATCACTTGGGCTTCGCAGAAGCAAAAAACCGTGGCCCTTTCCTCTTGTGAAGCAGAGTTTATGGCGGCAACAGCCGCAGCTTGTCAAGCACTGTGGCTCAGGAGTTTGGTGAGCGAAGTGACTGGTCGTTCACCCGAGCCAGTCACATTGTTCGTCGACAACAAATCGGCGATTGCCCTGATGAAGAACGCTGTATTCCATGGTCGGAACAAGCACATAGATACCCGCTTCCATTTCATACGGGAGTGTGTTGAGCAAGGGCAGATCAAAGTCGAGTTTGTGCGGACTGAAGATCAGAGAGCAGACATTCTGACGAAGGCACTCGCAAAGCAAAAGTTCGCGGAGATGCAGCAGAAGCTCGGAGTTCTCAACCTCAATCGTGCCTAGATTAAGGGGGAGACTGTGAGCCAATAATCAAGGCACGATCCAGCTACGCTTAGTTAAGTTTTGTTGAGGTTGTGATTTGATGATATCATTTTAGTTAAGTTTGTTGAGGTTGTGATTTGATGGCATCATCTTAGTTAAGTTTGTTGAGGTTGTGATTTGATGACATCATTTTACCTAAGTTTGTTGAGGTTGTGAAGGCTATTTAAAGGCCAAGTAGCTGTATTTGTTTCACAGTGAATTGGAAAATAAAAAAAGTTTCTTCTCCCCTCAAAAATTAGTTTACCTCTCGTTCCCAGTTTGTTGCTACCGATCCTTTGCAGGTCTCGGAGCTGCTCGAAACCAACAGACATTGATAGTTCATGTGATGTCCTTTTCCTTTTCGTCTTTCCGCAGATGGACATGGATATGAAGAAGCTAGAAGCAAGCCCGGGATCGTTGATGGGGTTCACCGGTCATGAAGCTTAGATTTTGGATTCTATCAACCTACATATGGTGATCGGAGAGGAGCCCAAGGCGCTGATCATGATTGTGAAGTTCCTAGTGGTAGACTTGCCCTCCGCCTATAATGAGATTATAAAAACGATCGTCTTTGAACACTGCGGGAGCTGTCGTCTCAACTTTGCATCAAATAATAAATTTCCCGGCTTGGTAGTTTTGCCTCTTCTTCCACACGATGTGAGAGAAAAATAAAAGAAAGAAAGGGAAGAAAAAAAGAGAGAGAAGGAAAGCACGTGCATCGCATGTATCTGGATGGGATCTGCAGATTCAGCACTGTTACTGATCATGACAAATACCAGCTTAATTACTTATTATTTATCAAATTTATGTTCTCAATTTCAAGGTTAAATAATAACATAACTGGCAGCATCTAGATGCCAATGCCCTTTCTTCACATGCAAGAACCAGTGGCGCATGCAGGGGTCACATATCTTTCCTTTATACTTAATTACTTGTATATTATGTATGCATCCCATGTATCTTGTCCTTTGATTTTGACCCCAAAGCTAATCAATCTTATATATTATACAATGTGACTACAAGATTCACTCAAATAGAGTAAGACTGAGGATTACGGTATGCAGAACAAGGTCCACAGTACTCTCATGTATAGGCACAGGAATTTTATCTTTCTATTTTTTTTTTTTATTTTTATTTTTATTTTTGAAAAGAAAATTGATGAAAATACAAGATTTATTTTTATATATTAGGTTTGGGTTATTGGATGCTTGGAGTTGAGTGTGTGTGGTGGAGATTTCTTGTCACGGTTGATCGAACGGTCAATCTCGCACCATGAGAGTTGAGGGGAGCTAAATTATCGAACGCTAATTAAGATTTCAACACAGAAAGCGAGTAAAGACATGATATGCTTACGTGAAAACTCAAGTTGAGAAAAAACCACAGGGAGGAGAGAGAATTCACTATCATCAAGAAGTTACAGTGAATTTTACAGAGGTCTACTGTGGTTACAATCTCCTAGATCCCCTCCTCTTTCTCCTTCGAAGAGATGGTCTATTTGTACTGTATTTTTGGCTTGGAGGCGGATGAAACACTGGCGAGATTTGCATGTGCGGAGTTGTTGTAACGGTTATGATTGTGGGTGCTTGATTGTTGAGATCGCCTGCCAAAATCCTCCAAGTCTATAACCGCCTAGGACGTTTTGAACGTGGTGAAGTCGGACTGCGTAACCGAAGGCGAAAATTAAGAAAATCTGCTGTTGTATCTATTTGTCGGCGGAGATCAAGGATGACAGTCAGAGAGGAAGTTTCCGGAAAGGATCCACTCTAGGACGATCGGGAGTACGGGAGTTCTCGGGACGGAGGTGTTCTCAGAAGGATTAGGGTCTCGGGAACAGCTGAGTGTCGTCAGAGGGATGAGCGGTCTCGGGAACTACGGAGTGTCCTCGAAAAGAGGAGCGGTTTTGGAAACAACTGAGTGTCCTCGGAGGGAGAAGTAGCTTCGAAAAGGTGCTCAGCCTATCTTCTTTGGGCCCACAATGGGCGTACCGATACGTCAAGTTTGTTGCTTATTCGGATACTCCAGACGAGGTGGGATACATGTTACGATCCGAAGATAAAAATCTAATCACTACATATGGTACAGCCTATTACATGCAAGATAATATTTGTGAGTTCCTCCTTCACTTGTCACCACCATCTCTCGTTAATGATTTAATTTATATGGTATGTAGAGGGGATGGAGACTCATGGTTCTTTGATGCGGATTCGGGATCCGTCCACCCATGAATTTCAGTGGATAGATCTCCTAAACTAATGCTGACTGTACATCTCATCTCGTTTCTTATTAGCTTGCTAAAATATTTGGACCCCACGAGAGGAGATGAAGTTAGATTTGTTAATCTTCTGTTATCTCCATCTCCTCTAGCTCTGACTGTTTGGATGATTATAGTTGGAACTACATTCAGCTCTAAATATAGAGAATAACAATTCAATTATCTGGTTTGATGTAGTTGAAACTACAGGAGTTAGAACTACTCCTTAGTGGTTTTTTTTTCCTGTAGTTGGAACTGCGATCAAATCAGATCATCTTTTATTAATAATTTTTATATAGTATAACTTCATCATGTATTAAATCAAACAACTATTCTTTATTTCTTATAACTGAACTATAATTGTGGATTGTCAAACAAAACACATATCTTGGTGTTCTAACTACTTGAGTGACAACTAAATGTAATTGAAACTACAATATACCTCTAACTAAATGTAATTATTTAATTAAGTATTTCGCGCACGCGGGCATCGAATGAAGACCGATGGAAGCAAAACTCTTAACAACCCATGATCCAGTGCTAGTTTCTAAAACATTCACATGTTTTAGACAAGTTAATAAGAAACGATCCAAACTATTGAGATGAGACGCAGAGTCAGGATTAGTTCAGCATATCGATCCACTGAAATTTACCCGTTTGATTCTTCTCTTGGGAGAGGTTGTTGGTTGGATTTTAACCGTTTTTCTCGTCCTTTTATCTAAATGGGCAAGAGATTTTCTTATATATGTTCATTGAAGGATTAACACAAAATTTGAAGTGTTTTATACCCATCTATCTCAATATAATACAAATGTAGTCGTAGTATATAAAACTCATTTAAATGTTTCAGAAATCCAGCTAGGAATGATAATGGACCGAGATCAGATCGAGCATGATGTAGATTTTGAATATTTCATGTGTACTCTTACATTTGCTAGCCTTTGTTGCTTTGTTTTGAGTAGATCTTTGAACTGCATTGATAATGAATTGTTTAATGATAGTTTTTTTTTTTTTTCTATTTCACCTGCCAAAAAACAGAAGGCATCAAAACTTATTACACTTTTCACCAATAAAAATACCAGAAAATTTGTTCAGGTAAGAATTGATGGAAATATAATTCAGTCTCAATCATATTAGCATTAGACTCTGACTAAAGAGAAGTCAAACTATTACAACTGTAATAGGAGTTCCTCTTTATGTAGAGTTTCTTGTGGCCATAGTATCTGAATATGCTCATAAGAGTAGAAGATCGAAAAATTTGTATTCTCATATATAGAGCACATAAAAGATCAATTTTGACTAGAGAATAATACAATAAAATTCAATGTAGTTTGTTTTCTGTCCTCAATAAATTTCTCCTTCCCTAAATTTCTCCTATTTTTCTGTCCAACAGAAGAAAAGTAAGGGGTAAAAAAAAATTGAAAAAAAATTGTTGGATTCAATCCGAAAACTCTAGGGCCGGGGTTGAGGTAGGGTCAGACAAAACTTAGGGCTGGGGTTGGGTTCTAAAGTAAGGACGGATCCGACCCAAGGCCCGATCTGGTCCTGACCCATTATTTTCCTTTGGCCCATTTTTTTGTGGGTAGAGATGGGCCTGATAACCCGATAAATCTAAATTGTTGGGTTTTGATTGTTAAAAGTCAGATCCAATAACTTGTAGAAAGTAGAGTATCAATTCTACGTATTCGATAAAGAAATAGATCTTTAAGGATCCAAAACCAATAACCTGAGTAAACACTTTTACAAACTTTTTTTTTTTTGCCCCACTCAATTCAATGTATTCTTTATAAGCATAATTTGTACAATACCATCTGGTTATGTTTGAATAAATATAATATTTAAAAAAGATTGAAAGAATACAATATATTTCAACAGGAAAATTTTCAATCACCATTTGATTCTTAACAAAATATTTCATATTTTATGAGACATATGGGTTTGAAATTTTCAAAACCCCTGGATTTAAATTGATAGCTTTGGACTTGGAAGCTCGCAGGTCTTATTTTTCTTAGTTGCTTTGTTTCGCATATTGATGATACATATTTACAATGAACACACATGTGAATCTTGTGGGATCTGACTTGAGCTTGATTTATGGGCTTAATGCTTGACACTCTAAATTTCTAAAATTTAAGATTTTCTGCCTGTAGATGCATTTTGTACTCTCTAGTGTTTTTTTTTTTTTTTTGGGACTTGGGAAATTACCTAGGATTCCAGCAGGTCCTTGATTATAATTGCAGGACTGATGCCAGAAAGCCAGCAATGACATTATTCTCTCCATAAAAATAAATATGAACAACTTTAAGTTTGACATTTATTCAAGTATGAGAATAGTTCCATCCACTGAACCTTTATATATTCAAGCTAGGCCTTTATTTTATAATATTTATTAGTATTTTTGTTTGTAAATAAAAGAAGATTGAACTTGAGCAACTTTTGAGACAATTAGTATGAGTTTTTCTTCACTGCCTGAAGTATTATTTAATAAGATTTAATAAGATTGAAGCTTATAATTATTAAGATGACACTTTCTAAGGAGTGGTCATGATCTATCATTGACTCGTGAAGTCAGCAATTAGTCATTCAATCAAGTATGTTTGCATCAAAATTTTGGCAAACACTAATAATATCACAACATTTCCTTCAATTTTTCTCACATGCTCACTCCATCTCCGTGACAAAAATCAAACAAACAGCTAGCAACTCATAAATGAGCACTAGTACATCCCAAACACATACAAACAAACACCTTCAAATCAAGTTAAAACAACACTAACAACGAAAATGTAGCACGCAAGCAATCAAATTAAACACAATATATAAATCCAAATTGCTCCTTGATCTAATACTTGACCCCTCCTTCATTGGCCTGCTTGAAGATCTCAGCCTGGGCCGCGGCAGCCTTATCGGAGACAATGGCGGCGGCGAAGGCAGCCTTCACTTGCTGGGTGGTGAAGGAGTACTTCTTGCAGGCGACGGAGTTGAGCAGCGCGGCGGTGCCCTCGCGATACAGCGCACCGATTCCATCGGTCCTCGTGTTCTTCAGTGCATCATGCAGGCTTATGTTCTTGCCGAAGGCCGAGCTGCAGGCCGCTCCGAAGGACTGGCCTACTGTGCCCCAGTAGCCGAAGAAAGCCAGTATGGCGCCCGGGTGCGAGATCCAGTAGCTGCACATAAATTTGAATATTATAACTGGACTCAAGAGAATAATACATCTGCCTAGTACAATGTACCTGCAACTTCCGGGGCAAATGGTGGGAACGATGTGGGGTCGGGGATGGACGGGGTTGGGGTGACGGGGGTGGTGGGAGTCGGGGTCGAAGGAGGCTGGATGACCGGCGTGGATGGCGGGGTCTCGGTGACCGGAGGAGGATGGGTGGATGGCGAGGGGTAGTATCCTCCGCCCCCGTGGGATGGCGTGGTTGGGGTCGATGGTATCGGTTTCCCCCGAGCTGCCGTGGGACGGCGTTGGCGTCCCGTGGCTGCCGTGAGACGGTGTTGGTGAACCGTGGCTGCCGTGGTGGCTGGACGGAGTTGGGCAGTCGCAGTCCGGCTTGAGAGTGGAATCTGCATGAAGCCATATCAGTATTCAGTAATGGCATTGTGACATGTTGAAACAAGTATGGAGTATAGCAAAACTGACTTGTTGTAGAGACTACATAACCTTTTCAAGTAAACTGTAAAGGGTACTGGGATTGTTGACTCGTTCAATATTGAAATGTTTATGGCAGCAAGTAAAGCAAGCTATCTTTATGATTTGATTAGTAACACTAAAAGTTTAATGCAAATTAAGTATGCATGGCCTCCTCCACTGCCCGCTGATATTTGTTGAGAAAAAGCCATTGACCTAGTAACTATTAATTTAGTTTAGCAAAAATACTCACAATTTATTTTCACTCTTTGACAAATGAGCCAGGTACGAAATTGTAACAGGAGGAGTTTAAGTCAAATTAGAGGTGTGGAATAAATTCACCCTAAGATTTTCTCTATTATCTTATAAATATATTGTATGAAAACAATTTGTGGATTGGGGGGAGAAGTACCCTCAAGCTTCCTACACACAGCAGGAGTGATCAAGCTCTGAGAGACCAGACCTAGCAACAGAAAGCACACATACAAACTCCCCTTCATCTCCCTCTCCATTCCTCACCAATTTGCAGAACACAACAAAAGGAACAAAAAGAAATAAGAGGAGAACAAAGAGATGAACTCCTTTAGTGAGTGTGTAGTAGCTCTCTACAATGCAAAGCTGAGTGGGGGAGTGACTGTATAAATGCACACAGGAGGAGTCCATAATGCATGTGTTTGAGTCTCGTGACTGCTGGTCCAGCTAACATCTTTCCCCTTGATTGAGCCTACTGCATTCATGAACATAAATATTGAGAGTGGATTGGTGGTAGTGTGAGAGTTGGTTGGATTGCTGCAGGCTGCATTTAAACACAAATTTAATACCACAATGCAATGTACAGCTCTACAGACTACAGAAGTTGCTAGCCGAAGTGACAAGATGATGCCATGTTAGTGTTTTAGCTGCTTATGAGATATTTGGTGAAATTGGTGTCTATAGTTCATGTCACCTTCCAAGTATTGGACTGATAAGTGTGTAGTTTCAATTTCAAGCGTCTAAATCTAGTAATTTGGGTTATGTTCATTAATTAAGCAGCATTTATGAAACTGACACATTTACTAAACATGTGGTCGCCTACCAATTTAACTCTTCGGTTGCATGGATTTCCAATATTGGCAAAAAGAAAAGACCATTCAAGGTTTCAAGGTTCACAGCCACAGGACTAAATTAATTTGTGATCTTATTTCTCATCATGTAATACATGATTAATCAGTACATAGTTAATCTAAAACATGTTAGATCAGTTGAATAAACTAAGAATTGTGTATATTATTAATGGGGGCAATGCTTGAATATATACACACCACAATTGCATAATAAGAAAACCTTTATTCTTAATACAATTAGTATTATATAGTCTTAATTCTAATCATATTTTTTAACACTCGGTCGTAAACTCACAATGGATGAAAAATTGTGAGTTTAGATGATAAAATAAAATAAATATCTGAAAAATATTTACTAAAAAATTCTGAAGGTTGATGTTGATTCCGTACGGCACTTGGGACCAATAAAAAGAACCTTGTATTTTTGAGCAACTCGTCGCAAACTCATGATGGTTAAATATTGAGTTTGAATAGTGTGTACAAGGAGAAGGAGATGTGTAAAAGGAGAGGAAGTATCTTCTGAAGATGGAGAAATGAATTTTGATCAAATTACAGAGAACTTTCTGACTTTTTTTAAGGTCTTTTCGCACGTTGCAAGGTAGACTTTAAATATGTAAGTCTCTTTAGAATACACAGGATAGACTCCAAAAATCTATGTTATATATCTCTTTAGCTTGAATCTTGCTGGATATTAACATGCTGCGAGTCCCATTGATAGAAAGAAGGTAGATATGTTTTATGAGATTGTTAAACTCAAACGAAGTGGAGACTTTGAGAGACCTAGCTCAAACTAAATAGAAGAATAAGATCGTGAGAAATCCTCAAACTTAGTAAAAGAAGATGACACTGTGCCGAACAAAGAAGAAGTCATCGGAGAACTTGACAACATCGTGGACTGCAAGAGATGCACAGATCGAGATCATAGCATGATCAACTAGACTTGAGATGTTGAGAGTCGAGATTAATGCCGATAGAGTTTCGTCTTCAATGGCAGTTAAAAAAAAAAAAAAATCTGACGATGCGTAAGATGGAAAAGTGGCCAGCAGTAGACATGCATTACATGATGAGCATTGCCCAGTACAGGCTCAAGGACTGCGTGAGAACGACAATCAGTTGAGAAAAATTTTGAGAGTTCGGATATTATGTTAAATCAGTTAAAAAAACTAAAGATTGTATATATTATTTCTGAGGTAATGCCTGAATGTATAGGCACTACAATTATATACTAAAAAAATATCTCACTCCTAATACAATCAGTATTATATAATTTTAATCCTAATCATAATCCTATTCTTTAACAAACATATGCGCATGCACGTGCACATATACACCCACTATTATGTATTGGACTTGCTTTTAAGGCGAAAGCGAAGCTGAGAAGAGCGAAAGGATAAAAAGAAATCAGTAATTAGAAGACTACTAAGAATTTCATATAAGTCAAGATCGTAGCCGGGACTTGATCCTGCGCACTCTCAATACTCATTGCTCACTATTTTACTAGCGAGTAAGGCCTCACTGATAGATCCGGACATTTTCAAAGTGAATTAAATAGCTGTTGTACTTGGTTGATGTGTTATCGGACGACCACGCGTTTCCAGTGATGCTTTAAAATTTAATAAAAGTTGTTGTTCGATTGAGCGTGGTTAGAACTCCAATTTGTTGTTGCAACACCTTAGGTTGAAAAAAAAAAAAAAAAAATGCTGTGACAAGTTTTGTTAAAAATGTTAAAAATGGGTTTTGTTGCAAAACACCGTGTGTGGTATCAGCCGTGGCAATTGGGTCTGATCGGTTTAAAATCAAATCAAGTTGGTCTGGTTACAATTGACTCAAGCCTAAACGGGTCAATTTGCAAATTCATATCTGATCCGGATTAAAATAGGTCGATTTGATCTGACCCAACTAATCCGTTTTTAAAATTTCAAAAAAAATTTCATTAGCATCAAACTTTACAAATAAAATCTTTACTTTATCAACAAAATACACGAAACTAATCTACAATATTTAGTAAAATTAGAATATTCAGCGTTTACTTTCTAGTTTTTGTACAGTTAAGATTTTGAAGTTTATATGTCTCAAATAAACGGATTATAAGCGGGTTAAATGTATTAAGTTTTTCAAACTTACACCTGATCTATCAAGTTTCAAACCCATATATTAATCCAAACTCATAAATTACGGTGACGTCTTAATTACCAGCCATATGTGATATGTCATTATAGAAACATGTCAACAAATTTCATAGATAATTACATTATGTTTCATTAAACGTTTTTTTTTAACAAATTATCAATATCTAATTAGTGTTTCCTTGATGATTAATGATTGAGAAATATTGTTGAAAAGTGTGTGCATCCAACACGTGCTTGAAATTGCAGAAATGTCTGAGGCTAATCAAGACAGCTCAAGTAAGGCACCAAACATGCAGATTCAAACTTTGATGTATGCTCCACTTCCTAACCGAAGCCGGAGAAGCCAGGAAGATTTGATGGCACAGAATTCAAGAGGTGGGAATAGAAGATACTCTTCTACTTGACCACTCTGCATTTGGCCAAATTCCTGCAAGAGGATCCACTAGAACCGGAACTGATCGGGACTCAATCCTTGCAGTTGATGCATGGACGCAAAGTGACTTCCTTTTCTGAAACTATATTTTAAATGGACTGGATGACTCTCTTTACAATATCTGCAGTTCAATCATAACGACAAAGAAGTTATGAGCCAGTCTTGATAAGAAGTACAACACTAAGGATGCCGGTACCAAGAAGTTCATCATAGGACGATTTCTGAGTATAAGATGATGGACAACAACTGTAATCAGTCAGGTGTAAGAGTTCCCTTATCTTGCATGAGATAGAAGCTGAAGGTATGAATCTATCTGAAACTTTCTAGGTTGCTACTATTGTGGAAAACCTCCCACCTGATATTCACCGACCTGGCCAATTAGATCAGTGATATTGATTAGTTGTCAGATTGATCCTAGAGCTAACAATTACAAGTGAAATTTACATGACCACAAAATTAACTGTAACTCAATTAAAGTGAGAAAACGACAAAGCAAAGGGAGGCGTAAAAGGGAAAAGAGAAAATAAAAAAGGTTTTCCCATTTCTCATTTCTCATTTCCAATTCAAAACAAATAAGCACGCTTCTCCATTTCCCTGTAACCAAACACACCCTGAATGAGTCGAAGCAGTTGCGCGTGTGACACATAAATATAATATTAAATATCATTTTTTCTTTTTCTTATCATTTTTGGCAACGAAATTAATTAAATATAAATATACAGCCATCGAAAACTTCAAACAAGTATATTGAATTAATACGCACGGCCCATAACCATGTTCGTATTAATAAAACAACATTGAATTCTCGTCCCTGCCTACTGTCTCCAGCGTGTACGAGCCTACGTCTCCAGCTACGACTCCACTTCTGCACGTATGTGTTGTCTCTGCTGGATTATTGTTCATTTATTATTTTTTTGAGTGAGTTAGAGTTTTTATATCTTCTTTTGAGGTAAACGCCATCTCACTTCATTTGAGAGGTGATGAATGAAACTACGAACCCAAAATCCAAATATCACAACACCGTTCCCTCTTACTCGAGGATCAAAAGAAATACATATACTTGTCTGTATCTATCTATTATTATAAATACTTAACAATTGTCTCATAGTCTGCTCTCATTTATCTTTTTAGATTTTTTTAAATAATAAAAAGGTTAAAAGGTTAATTTATAACCAATTTGGACTGAAAATTTCCTGCACTTTTCTTAATCCAAAAAGGCCAGCAAATGTTCGAGTACACATGAAATATTCAAAATCTTAGGGTAAGAGCATATGCTCAAATTCATATTTGCTGAATTTTTTTTTGATGCGGAAACATACGAACTTCATTATTGTTGGGAGAAATTCATCAGAGGATTACCGCATACCAGAGAATAGTCAACGATTGTAAGAATGAATAAAGAGGAAGAAAGCGAGAACACACAAATTAAATGAGGTTCGGTAATTGCTTACGTCCTCGGGTAGAAAGGGAGAGAGATCTTATTAATCAACAATTCCTGGATACAATAGCTTGGGACAATACCCCTCTTTATATAGTTAGAGAATTCACGAAGAAAAGAACCAATGGGTCTGAATTCGGATAAGAAACGAATCAAAAATCTAAAAAGAAAACTGCTCAGAACCGATGTGTCATCCACCGGGCGGTCGACTGCTACCTGTGCAGGCTCGATCTTGCACTTTGGCCGGTAGACCGCTAGTTGTCTAGAGTCGCAACTAATCTTCTGGTCGAGCGATGGGGCAGTCGACTGATTGTCTACTGTTGCTGCTGTTTCCTCTGGACGGTCGACCAGGCTTCTGTCTTCAGCCGTGCTCTAGTCTTCTATCAAGTCTTAGGCACGCTGTTGACTACTAAAATCTGTGTTATCTTCTCCAATGAGTTAAAAAATTCTGTTAACAAAATTTTACACTATCTCTTCACAATCATCAATTCTTAGCTTTGATTACGTTGATGTGATCAATTTTTTAGTAATTAACCAGGCAAGGTCTAAATGAACTGAGGACTCCTCACCATTGGGTCTGTTTGGTTGCCGTTACTGTCCGTAATTCGTAGTTGTAATTGGTAAAGTCTTTTACAATTATAAATGAGTTACATGTATGTAAATTTTACGGTGTTTGGTTGGTAATATAAAATTGTAAAGTGGGAAAGTGTATTGTACTTTACGGTGTTTGGTTGTCGTAATGTATAAGTCGTAAGTGAAAAAGTTGACCACAAAATTAACTATTTGGTGATTTTAAAAGTTTTAATACTGCAAATAAATATTAAAAAAGTTAAATATTAAAAAAAATTTTAATATTAATATAAAAAATATTACAAATTTGTATGGCCACAAAATTAACTGTAACTGGGCTGTAAGTGAGTAGTAACTGGGTTGCAAGTGAGTGTTAGTTGAGTTACGTAAGTCTTTTACGAATTACGGTCCAAACAAACGCCGTAGTTGTAACTGGGTAGTAAGGCATTTACGAATTACGGAGTTTTACGCGAAACAAACGGCCCCATTATGGAGTCACGACGTAATGTTCACTTTATTTTTTTTTGAAGTATGTCATGACACGAGAACATTCAAAACTTTAAGCTCGTTATTTTGTTTACTGTGAGAAATTCTACGTCAACAACGACATCACACAAGTAACATAAACTTGATTAATTTTTTCAATTGAAATATGAACGCGACATATTTCCGTTACATTAATGGATGATCCATTGTTGATCTAGCAATTGTTGTACAAGTTTGAATGTAGCTCAGTGGACAATTTTAGATGGTTCACAAGTGCACTCAAAATAATACTCTAGAAACTTTCATTGTCGATTATAAATTTGCACACCTTCTTGTTAAAAGATCACTGTGCATGAAAATTATGATATTTCAAATCATCATCCTGTTGATATGCAGGTTAGCTTAGATTAAGGCCATTAACATGATTATTCATGCCATCATCATGATCTTTGCTGCTCTTCAGGCTTAGATTTTTTTATCGCCTAAAGAAGAGATTGGAATTGCTCCTCGAATCTCTACTCACAAGCATCAAATCTAACTGAAAGACCCTTTAAAGTTAAATCGTCATTGCCTTCACGCCCTGCACCATCCATCTTAGATTTGGTCTTGTCTGATATCACTTGACATGGATCAGAAGCAAAAGCGCGTTAGATCTAATACTAATGCCGGTGAAACCTAAATAAACTGCTTGGTAGAGAAAACTCGTCCACTTGAGAAGAAAAAGAAAATTTCTCAAATTTTATTAAAGTTTCAAAATGCTTACAAAGAGTTTCATGGGGTCTTTATATAGACTCTTCACACATAAAATTCTAATACAACTCAAACTCTTTTAAAACAATCTTATATATAAATTTATTAAATAAGACTCCTACTTTGACTTAAACTCTAGTAAAAATAAAAGTAAAAGAAAAGAAAATAAGAAATTGAAAAATAATAATAATTGAAAATATTAAATCCTAATAGAAAAGGGAAACTAATAAAAAAATAGAAAATTCGCTACTAACCAGCATAATTGAAGATTTTGTGAAGTGGTTTAGAATATACAGTTCGTCCCCTGTAGAATTTGCAGAACTGCTCCTGTAACTTGAAAATGTGACATATGAGTTCCATTTTTCACATTCCAGAATTTGATAGAATAGATAAATATGATATTTCAAACTTTTGAACTTATTAAGTTTACTGATTCTTCTTACATCAGTTGGTGAGAGATTAATGAAGGATTAAAAGTCTATAAAAAAATTATTAATAATTCTTCTCCTATCCAAATACTCACATGTTCACAAGATTAAGTTAAACTTTTTGATAACAAATTAAATAAACAAACCTTTTCCTTTGTCTCTTTCTTTGTGAGTAATTTAAATTCATCATCTTAACCCTTCTATTTTAACCCTTTGCCAAACAAAACCTGACAGAATAGCAGATGATTAAGATTGTTGGCTTAGACCTTTCCGTCAATTCTAACACAAATGAAGGGATCTAAGTTCATTTATCAGTAATTTGTCACACTTATCCTAATTAGTTTTTTTAGGAGTTGCATTTTAGACGTGAACAAAACTACTGTATTTACAGAGAATAGAAGAGCAGAGGTGAAGATGCAATAGTTAAGAAACCTTTAAATTATGGACTTGCTCTAGGTATGTAAACATGATGACATTAACACTCGCCTTGGAATTCTAGTAGCGATTAATTTAATTGTGTGATCGTGTATATAGATAGATATGTACATAGGAAGAAATCATCTTAGATGACTAGGGGAAAGAAATAAAATAGATCCCTTTGGTTAACAATTCAATATTGTATATTATCTCTAGTGTAAAAGTAGCAGGTTATGCATAAGAACAGTATGCAGCATTGGTTTGATAATAGTAACTTACGAACTAAAACAAACCTTTGGTTAACAATTCCTACATCATGGGTGTGCTTTTTGCAACGTGCAATCATTAAAATAACTGAGATGAATAGATGAACATCCACAATTATTACAATTGTCGACAGGAAGATCACATAGAAATGAAAAGATAACCGTATACTACTTTTCAAATAGATAGAGTGAATTCTCAACTTTTGTTTATCTAGAAATCATCTTTTTGTTCTGCAACCAAGAACTAGTGGCAAGTCATTGAGTGTCTTTTTGTTCTACAACAAAGAACTAGTGACAAAGTCATTGAGTTTGCTCCCCAAGTGGCTCGGGGTCAAGGTTCTTGGTGGGCATATTTCGCCTTGGGGCTTCGGCTCTTGTTCCCTAGTGGGAAACCCTCAGGGCGGAGGGTACGAGACCCATGAGATTAGTCGAGAGTAACACTCCTTATCCGCATGGCAGGCCCTGGATACCCTGGCGAAGAGAGAGAGAGAGAAACGGGCAAACTCTTACCTCCTAAACAATTGTGTGTTATCCCGCCAAAATCTCCCACCAGGCAAAAAGAGCACCACAAGCCACCTCTCCAAAACCCACACCACCAACACATGCAATCCCTCTCTCTTCCTCTCATCTCCTCCTCACACAGGAAGGGAAGGGACCAGGCCCATCCCTAGTGCCCAACAAAACTTCGTATCGAAAAAGCGGAAAAAGAAAAAAAGAAATTGTATAATAAAAAGAAAGAAAGAAAGAAAAGGAAAAAAAAAAAAAATCAAACCAAACCAACAACATCCAACAACAATTTTCTTGGGTTGATTCTGTCTCGATGGCCCCACGATCCACGCACATCCTTCTCTTGCTCCTAGTGCTTGTCCTGGTGGCCGTGGCCGAGTCCTCGGCCGGGTCCGGCCACACGCGGTTTCAAGAGCGGCCACGCACGTGCGGCGGCCGCGGGGGGCTCGTAGGCGACTGTATCAACGGGAGCGAGGAGATGGGGATGGAGTCAGAGTCGGCGCGGCGCGGCCTCTGGCAAAGGCCGGGCGCCAGCTACATCAGCTACGACGCACTGAAGAGGGATCGCGTGCCGTGCGGCAAGCGGGGGAGGTCGTACTACAACTGCGGCGCCCCCGGCGACAGCGTGAATCCATACCGCCGGCAGTGCACGGCCATCACTCGGTGTGCAAGATATCTCCACTGATTGCGTTGAGAGATCTGGGCATGAATGAACGAGAGACAAGGCAAATAGAAGGATCTGTTGCTTGTCGTTATAGTTCTTTTATTTCCAAGTGTTTGTGGTGGTGGTTGTTGCCCATCTACGTACAGGTCCCTTCCTTAACCCTTAATTTGTTGGAGTCACAATATGAAGAAGAAGATGAGATGATAATGCTGGAAATGTGACTCCATAATATATGTTATCAAACCCATGATGTTGTTATTCATAATCATGAGAGTGAAATAAGAGGACTGGTTCTTCTCTCTCTGTCTCTCTCTCTCTCACTCTTTCTCTTCTCCTCTCTTTCTATTATGGTTTACTACTTTGTTGGCGAGCGCAATGCATGAGTTAAATACAATCAATGTCTTGACTAGAGAAAACTTAAATGAAAAAAATTATTTAGATGAACTTAAGATATTTAATATATGTTCGAAAATAAATTATATAATTCACTAACTGGATAATCAGACATGTCAAGAGAAAACTTAAATGAAAAAAAATTATTTAGATGAACTTAAGATATTTAATATATGTTCCAAAATAAAATTATATAATTCATTAACTGATAATCAGTCATTTAATTCACTATCTATTGATTTATTGATTTGAATTATATAATAAACATCATATGGAAACTTAAAAATTTCTAAAGAGTTCGATTCCCACGTTCAATGATGACATTCAATAAGAAAGTTTTAAAATAGAATGACACTAGTTGTGAATTATTTTTCTATTTGTAATGTAATAACTAAAGATAGACATAAGACTAATCCTGAGGAGGACAACTGTTAGAAATCTAAAGAGTTCGAATTAAAATAGTTATAAAGATGCTTGCGTATTTTAATAGATGCAGTGTGTGATATAAAACTGCTGGGAATCCACGCAACAGAGAAGATGGTCATTAGAGAACAGCCAATCTGTCACACGAATAATTTAAATAAAGAAAAGAAAGAGAACACAAAATTTAATAAGGTTTGACAATTTGCCTATGTTCTTAAGGCAAGGGGATAGAGTTTTTATTGAATCAATCAATTACATGTTACAGATTCCGGATTTCGGGATACAAATATTGGGGACACTACCCCTCCTTATATAGCCAAAGATGTTGGCCCAAAGGTCCTTCACCTTAGTTTTGATGACGACTAACTTATGAAGTTATGTTATTAATGATCTTGTGTTTAATAAGTTTTTAGATATTGATCAAGATCTTAGTAGGTGTTTAGCTTCAAAAAAGAATTTAATGTCAAGTTTTGGAGCTAACACGTGTTGATTCAAGAGCTCGTGCGTCAAGATCGCATTTAATACTCGGAAGGAGTCAAGCTCACTTGAAACGTGTTTGGATCGAGTCGTCTTGAAGATGAAGATCGGCAAGAAGATATCGGTTTAGATTTGTTTGTTTATAGTATTTAGATCTTGTGTAAAGATAGACTAGTGTTCATATGCTTAGTATACACACAAAAGTAGTTTTGATTTTGGTTTAACCTTTTTGGGATTTTCAAGAATATACATATATTGTTTTCATGAATAAATAAAATCAAAACAAGTTTTCATGGTTTATATGTATGTTAGATTTCATCCATTTATATTGATGTTTCATATTTTCTAAAAACTTATTTTGATGTATATCTAGTCATGTGCTTTAAGTTTTGTTTTAATCAAAACTTAGTTTTGGATTTAATGTCAAAAACATAGATATATCACTTACAATGTGTATTAGATTCTATCCATGCACAAAATGCTTCATATGTGTTTCAAATATCATGTTTTGTTGTAACTATACAAGTTTTGAATAAAAACATATTTTCATTTCAAAATCTAAGTTTCGAAAATACGGTTTCTGATTTAAGCTTTTATTTCCATGCATCAAAAATAATTCAAAAGTTTGTCATATGTGTTAAATTTTGATCACACATATTTGTACATCAATTATATATATGAACCTATTTTTGTGAATTTTATGTGATTTTATGAGATTTTATAGGTGTTTTAATGGCCAATATTTCATGACCTATAACTCAGTTTCAGAGCCTTCTGGCGGTCAATCGGAGCAGAGCTCGGTTGACCGATGTACACAGGACGTGCACAAATACCTTGGCCTTGGGCCAATCGACCTTACGGTCGACCGATCCAGAGAGCTTGCTCTCTGGATCTGGCCTCGGTCGACCAGTCGGTCGGACTGGTCGACCGACCAGAGAGGCATGCTCTCTGGTTCTGGCCTTGGTCGACTGACATGCACGTTGCCTTGGGGTGGTTGACCGAGAGGTCGACTGGTACCCCCAAAGGTCAGAAATCTGACCATTGGCCGGTTGACCGGGCAGTCGACCAACATGTCATTTTTGACCTGTTCTGGATCCCAACGGCTATATTCTGGATCCCCTATATATATGGGTTTCTTTGGCCTATTTTCAACAAGATTTTCAAAAGCTAAATTTCTCCACTTCTCTAGAGTTTTCAGCAAGTTTTAATGAAGTTTTTGAGTCAAAAATTCTTATCTTTTATTTGTTTCAAAGTTTTTGAGAAATCAATAGAAAACAAGTTTTTGGGAATCTAGTTTGTTCTTCATTTTATATCTATATTGAAGTTTTTCCTAAGAGTTTTCTTTGTAATTTATTGTCCAAACACTTTGATTTCTCACACTTGAGCTATTCAATTCTAAACTTATCTTTATAATCTTTTTGTGAGAAAAAATTATTTGTGGTCTTTTAAGATCACTAAGTGTTGTTTGTGATCATAAGATCATCAAGATTATATTTTTTTTTCTTTGTGCTTGGCTAAGTGCACACCTCTTGTGTAGAGGTTTGTGTTTAAGAGAAGAGTTATGTACTCCCGGTGTTGTGTTGTAATTCCTCGGTGGAGGTCATTTTGTGGAAGGTCCTATGTGGACATAGTGAAAATCTTTCTGTGTGAAGGTAGAGACGTAGAACAGTAGCTCGAACCGTAAAACATATCCCTGTGTTTGCATTTAATCTACTTTCTCTCAACTCTCTCTTTTATATCTTGCATTATCATTAATTGCTCATTAATATATATACTTGATATAGTTTGTGTGCCCACACTTATGTTGAATCAAGAGAGATTTTAAAACACCTCAACTCTTAATTTAGAGGAATCTAAAGGAGTAGTTTCAGAGCCCTTCGTGAGGAACTCAGACTCATTCTTGATTACACATGTTGTGTTAGCTTTTAGTTTTTAAATTCCGCATCATTTGTCCTAGTTAGCTTGTACACTTATTCACCCCCATCTTGGTGTACTTTCAAAAGAAACCACAAAGAAAAGAAAATCAAAAATACCTAATTCGGATCAAAATGAATTCAGAATCAGATTTTAAAACAGGCCGCGTAGCAGTATTAGTCGACTATAAGTCGATTAATAACTTCTATTAATCGACTAATTTATGGATTAGTAGACTAGTCTATAGTGAAACAGATCTGCCAACTCTCTATATCCAATCATTAGTCGACTAGGTCATGCCCTAGTCGACTAGCCGTGGTTTCTCCTGTGCAATCCAACTCAATACGACCAACACGCTCTCGTATTCAACATCATTAATTGCATCGATCTTTGGCTAACCTCTAATAGAGTTTAAAAAACTCTTTCAACAAGATTTTACCCTCTCCAATTCTCCACCTCGTTGAAGATTTCTCAAATCTGAGCTGAACACAATATAGCACCATGTCGACCCCAATTGGCTGCATCATTGTGGTTGCCTACAAACCCATGCCCAATGAGATCAAGCCACACGTAGTTCATCAACGAGCTCCATCGAGCTCAAGCAACTATGACTGAATCTTCAGCAGCGAACCGAACTGGCTGAGTCATATGAACCTCCTCACCAATACTGTCATGGAGAACAACGTCCTTCAATTTGAGCTTGTCATGTTCACCAACTTGAGATTCATGATTCTTCACCCACTTTCGTGGATTTATCTTGATTCCAATAACTGCTAATAATTTGACATTTTCATTAATGTCTTCAACCTATTCAGCATCAAAACTGGCTATATAATCTCCACCCGGTATCACATCTGGTGAAAACTACTGATACTGAACTAACTGGAGGTAGTGGAGTAGCATCAACCTCCACCCGCTGCAAAACATCCTTGGTCTTCGTCCTCTCAACCTGCTGAGAGACAGTAGACAACAATGAAGTTTCATCAAATGTGATATACTTACTCAATACAATCTTCTTGTTTTCGGTGTCCCATAACTTATAACCTTTCATATTCTTTTTGTCACCCAAAAACACAACTTCTTTACTCATGGATTTACCTTGTCATCTTTGGCACTAAAGTAGGTCGGACTTTAAATACCCACAGCAAATCATAATCCTAAACAGCTCTTCCGAACCAAATATCCAATGGAGTTTTTCCTCCTATCGCATTCGATGATAGTCCATTTATGAGATGGTTAGCATATACAATCGCCTCAGCCCAAAATGATTTGTCTAATTGTGGATTAGATAACAAATACTGAACCTTCTCCAACAAGGAGCGGTTGATTTTCTTAGCCAACCTATGTATTCCATTTGTGAAGTGGTGAGTACCAATACTAGTATTCTAGCCAAATTGTAGGAATTGGCTCTTATATTTTCAATATTACCAATTTGGAGCTCCTTAATCTTCCTACCAGTCTATTTCTCCATCATATCCTTTCACTTCACCAGCATACCTAGGGCTTCAAATCTTTGTCTTATGGGATATATCCAACAATACCTAAATAACTTATCAATAAAAGAGACAAAGTACCGATGATCTTCAAGTAATACAGTCTTAGCAGGTCTCCAAATGCTAACGTGAACACAATCAAGAAACCTTCGGAGTGGTGAGTAGAGGTGCCGAATTTCACCTTCGTCTTCTTATTCAGAACGCCATGTCCACCCAATTTTATATTGCAGGTCGATGCACCTTCTAATGATCTCTTCTTTCCTAGAACTTGCAAAGACTTTTTCTGTATGTCCGAGCCTCATATGCCAAACTTGTGTACAAACATCACCTGAAGAAATAAAAGTCGACACTCGCCCTGTAACCATACTATCCATCAAATAGTATAGGTTATTGCGTCAAGCGCCCTTCAACACCACCATCGAGCCTCTAGTTATCTTAAAAACACCATCTCTAACAGATATTTCATGACCCAATGCTTTCAAGATACCAACAGAGATAAGATTTCTTTTCAATTGAGGTATATACCTCACTTCTTTCAGTTCCCGTACCATCCCACCAAACATCTTGACACAAACTGTACCTATCCCTTCTACTTTACATGGATGATCATCACCCATGACAGCGAAAAATTCATCTAGCTTCTCAAAGCTATAAAATCAATCCCTGTTCGGGCACACATGATAGGTAGCTTGTGTATCTAATACCCACTCAGAATCACCTGAGTAACCAATAGTAGAAATAGTAACTGAGAACAAAATACCAATGAGTCTGAGTCAGATCCACCTGCCTGTGAAGTATCAGCTGTATACTGATCACATGTGCGAGATTTGCCTCGGTCTCCGACTCCTTCTTATTTTTGATTCTTAGACAATCAACCTTTTAGTGCTTGCAAAAGGCACACTGGTTCTTCTTCAGATCTCTAAAACCTGATCTGAACTTGGATCTCTTGCGCTCGCCTATGCCCATCCGATTGGAACCTCTGCTTTTTACCATCAACGCCTCTATTGATGTACCACTAGAAGAATATTGCTTGTCTTTCCTCCTCACTTCAAATTTACAAGAGCAGCTGACACATCATTATAGTTAAGTGATTGTCTACCATTAATGAAGTTTAGGATGAAGGTTCATACTCTTCATCAGGAAGAGAATTCAAAAGAATTACTGTCATTCTCTTCTTCGATATCCACATTCACATTAACTAAATCTGTAAAAAGTTTTATGTAGTCATTCATGTGCTTAGCAACAGAGAGTCCCTTCAATAAAGTCTCCTCTTTAGAACCAGTCGAGACTCGATACTCTTTGTCAGATATTTCTTCTCCAGAATTTCTCATATTTTCTTTGCAGACATCTCATATAGCATATGATACTTAATGTCTTGTATCAAAGAAGACCTTATAAGACCACACACCATCATATTCATCTTGTTCCAATTTTTTTCATAAGTCTCCTTTGATTTTTCTTTCAATCGTAGAGTGTCTTCAAAATTTGATGATGTCAATGCATCCATCACCTCACACCTCCACATTCCAAAATGTTCGTGACATCAAACTTTACCACATCGATCTTCATCAGATGTGGGTTCAAGAATTTCACCATGGATTGACTTTCTCCTCGGCCATCTCTCAATATATTCCTCAAAGCAATGCGGAAAACTAAATAGAAGTAGATCAAAAAATTAGATAAAGATAGAATCTTTATCTCAAAGTGAAACCCTAGAAAAGTTTTCGAAGCGATTTAATCCACCAAATCTGATTCCTCTAACAATCCAAATGTTGTTTTGAGATCGACACACGATCTCCACCGAACAGACTAATGCTCTTGGAATCGACACACGATCCCACGTCGAACCTGAGATGCTTTGATACCACTTGATGGAAATCCACGCAACAGAGAAAATGGCCACCAGAGAACATCCAATCAATCACACAAACAATTTAAATAAAGAAAAGAAAGAGAACACAAGATTTAACCAACAGAGAATATGGACACCAGAGAACAACCAATCAATCACACGAACAATTTAAACAAAGAAAATATAGAGAACATAAGATTTAATGAGGTTCGGCAATTTGCCTACGTCCTCAGGGTAAGGGGAGAGAGTTCTTATTGAATCAATCATTACAAGTTACAGGTTTCAGGATTTCGAGATACAAATATTATGGACATTAGCCCTCCTTATTTAGCCAAAAAAATCATGAAGAAAAAGAAATCAAAAACACCTAATTCGGATAAGAAACGAATTCAGAATCAGATTTGAAACAGGCTGTGTGCAGCAGTATTACTCGACTATAAGTCAACTAATAACTTCTATTAGTCGACTAATACATGTATTAGTCGACTAGTCTATAATGAAACAGATTTGCCAACTCTATGTATTCAATCATTAGTCGACTAGGCCATGCCCTAGTTGACTAGTCTTGGCTCCTCCTGTGTAATCCAACTTCGATACGACCGATACGCTCTTGTATTCAACACCATTGATTGCATTTATTTTTGGCTAACCTCCAACAAAGTTTAAAAACTCTTTCAATATGATTTTACCTTCTCTCATCACAAAAACAATTTAGTTTCGGGGTAAACATGGTCAAACATTTTATTCAATCATAATTTATAGTTGTTGAATTTTGCAAAATTAGAGTTAATTTGTTTTAGTTCATATTTTGTTATATATAACTGTACTTTGTAATCCTATAAATTAAGTATAAACTGGTGTTACATTTAATTTCAGAGTTTGGCAAAGACCTAACGTGATATATAGGAGGTCATGCAATTCAATAGGATTAGGCAGTGCTAAAATGGTTTAACAGATGGTTTATTGTTAAGCATAAATTTCATATACTTTTATTTATTCATATTTATTAATTTTGTATCTAAAATAATGTTATTAGACTATTTTTAGTTAATTTTGTAGACAATATTAAATGTAATATTTCAAAAAGAGAGCATAGTTTATTGTAATAAAGGAGCCAAGCTCGTGAACTCAGAATCATAGTCAAGCCGCATGGAATCCCACTTAAAGGAGTAAATCCCAACAATAGATGGATAAATTTAGATCTCTCTAATCTAGATTTGGATAATATAGAATCATCTTCAATCAATTCACATCTTATCTGAAGCGAGTTTGTAATATTGTTTTTATCTTATCAACTAATTACAAATATAAGATATATAAGATTCTAACAATCAAGTAGTTGTAACTAAAAGATTTACAGTTAAGATCTAACAAAAAAAACTGTTGTAAGTTCAAGATATACATTTAAGATCCTAACAATCAATTAATTGTAATTATATAAGTTGTAGTTGAGATCTTAACAATCAATTGTAACAAACTCTAAATATAAATAGAAGAAGAAGGCTTAAACTAATGATCACTTGTTTCCTCCAAAAGGTCGAGAGGAACCTTGTTACTACAACCAAAAAAACTTAGAGATCATTTGTAAAAGAGTTAAGTATTAATAAAAAAAATTTATAATATTTTCATAATCATTCTATTTTGTTTTATTATTTACTTATAATCATGTGTAAATGATCTAATGTTCAGGGATGGATGAAACGAAGTTAAAAATATGTACAAGTAGCTAGTACCCATTTCACATGTTATGCTCACTATTAGGGGTGTAAATGGGTCGGTTTCGGGTCGAATCCGTGTCATATCCGAACTCGAACTCAATAAGGAATTCGGGTTCGGACTCGGGTTTGGGTCGAAATCTCTTCTTTCTTATCGGGTTCAGGTTGGATTCGGATTTTAAATAGGTGTATTAAAATTTCAATGTGAGTGATTTTTTAAAGTGTATTTCAATTTTATTAGATGCAAAATGAAATTTTATATACTTTGCTTTTATAACAATATGATTAAGTTCTCATTTTTATAATTTTATTAATTTAAATATAGTGAAATGTATGATGATAAGTACCATTTTATAACATTTACTCTCTTTTCGGGTTTGTTATCGGGTTTCGGGTTTGAAATAGTAATATCCGAACGCGATCCGATAAGGATTTTGGGTCTACTTTTTAGATCCAAACCCGACCCATTTGTAAAGATCGGATCGGGTTATCGGGTTTTCGGGTACCATTTACAGTGTACTCACTATTGTCATGATTTTGTTAGATTAAAAAGCATTAAAATATTCATTAAATCATTTAAGAACTTTGATAGATTAACATTGAGTAATGATACTGTAGTTTATACATAAAAAAGGATTTAGAGTTTTTTAAATTGTTATTTAATTTAACTTAATTATCTTCTAAAAAGATCTTTGTGCTTGCATATCTTATCTTCTGGTTTTCAGACACTTAGTCGTGGCATAAATTGTGACAGTTTGAGAGAGAGTGAACAAGTTATTTAATATTTTCATTCTTAATGGATTCTTTCCCAAGATTATTTTCTTATTAGTATTTCTTTCTTAAATTTTCAACCATCATTCTGAAAGTACACCTAGAGGGGGGTGAATAGGTGGTGTATGGCTAATCTAATGACAAATAATGCGGAATTTAAAAACTAATTGCAACACACTTAGTGTAACTAAAGAGTGTAATCGAATTCCCGGTGAAGGGCTCTGGACTGACTCCTCTTGATTTCTCTGAATAAGAGTTGAGGTGCTATATGAAGCTCTCTTGATTTAACACAAGTATGGCACACAAATAAACCCAAGCATATATATGATATGAACAATATGATGCAATGCACAATAGAGAGTTAAGAGATAGTGGATCAAACGCAAACAATAAGATATGTTTCGAGATTCGAGCCACTGCTCTACGTCCCCGCCTTCATACAGAAGGATTTCTACTATATCGTCCACACAGGACTTCCACATAAGGAACCTCCACTGAGGATTTGGGCAAATACAATTAGGAGTACACAACTCCTCTCTCAAACAAATACAACCTCTACACAAGAGGCAAGGCACTAAGCCACACAAGATCAACCTCACAATTGAGGGATAGGCACAAAGCCACAAGTCCACAATCACCTCTTCACTAAGAGGAATAACAACACAACTTCCACAATCACCTCTCATTAGAGGGGTATCAACACAATCACCTCTCACTAGAGGGATATCACAAAGTATGGAAGGTTTACAACTCTTGGTGGTATCAACAACCACAAATCAATTTTTTCACAAAATAGATCCTAATAGATAGGATAGATAGATAGCTCAAGTGTGAGAAAATAAAGAGTTTGGAAATCAAAAACACAAAGAAAAACTCTTGGGAAAAACTCTAGATTGAAATATAAATGAAGATAAAAAATAACTCCCAAAAGACTTCTCCTTTTCTTGATTTTTTCAACCTTTTTAAAAACAAATAAAGATCAAATCTTTTAGCACAAAAATTCTTTTAAAAACTTGCTGAAAAATAAAAAATTTTGCACTTAAAATTATTATTTGAAACCAGCTCAAATGTGGGCTATTAATAGCCCAAATAAATTTTGCCCGTTGGCAGCTAGGAAAGGTCAGAAATGACCTTCCGGTCGACCACCCGGTCGACCGGCCAATGGTCATTTTTATGACCGTTGTGCCACCGTCGACCGCCCGATTGACCGGGCCTGGAAATAGAGAGCAACGGCTCTCTGTCCGGTCGACCGCCCGATTGATCGGAACTGGATACAGAGAGCAGAGCTCTCTGCCGGTCGACCGGGGCCATTTTCAGAGAGCAGAACTCTCTGAACGGTTGACCGCCCGGTCGATCGGCCCACCAGTCCAAACAGCCGTTCACGTCTGTGCACCTCGGTCGACCGGACCGGTCTACCGCCTTCTGCCTCGGTCGACCGATCCAGTCGACCGACTTCTGCCTCGGTCGACCGTCCGGTCCACCGGCAGAAGGCAAGTCAGCTTGTTTTTAGGGATTAAAAACTTGGTTATTTATTATCAAATAAATCCCATAAAATCACATAAATTTTAAAAAAATATGTTCTTGTTATATCTTCGAAATACAAATATGTGTGGCAAAAATTCAACACATATTATAAACAATTTGAGCTATTTTTGTGATATTGAAATTTGGCTTAAATACAAAATCGGTATTTTCCAAACTTAAATTTTTGAAATGGAAAACCGTTTTCTCCAAAACACATGTAAATACAAAAACATGATATTGAAACAACTTTGAAGCATATTGTATATGGATAGAATCCAATATACATATAAAGATTTATATCTATATTTTTGACTAGAAATCCAATGTCGGTACACCGAAAACCTAAAACCAACAAACTTAAAACATGTGTATGTGTTGTGGACTTGAGCATATCAACACTATCTAATCTTTACAATGATCTAAATATTCTAAACTAAACAAACCGAGATCTTCTTGTATAACTCCTTCTCCAAGTCGACTCGATCCAAGCACGATCCAAAATGAGCTTGACTCCAACCGAATACTAGATGCAATCTTGACGCTCGAGCTCTTGAATCAACATGTGAAATCTCCAAAACACTTTTGTTGAAATTGATCACCTACTAATATCTTGATCAAATATCTGAAACTAAATATCACAAGATCATTAGTAAATTATAACTATATGAGTTAATCATCATCAAAATTAGAGTGAAGGGCCTCTGGGCCAACACATTGACCTTCAGTTTTTAATTCGCCTGGATATTAATTAAGTCACAAAAGAATCTCTCTTCCTTGCAGATCGACCCGTATTTATCCATACTTACACCATACACTTGTGTTACACCATAAACTTGTGATTTAATTTAATTTCTCATGAACAATTATCAATGAAAATTAAATTACTTTTATAAAACTATTTTTTTTATTTGATTGCCTAATTTCTTCTCTGTTCCCTCTCAAAATCTGATAAAACTTCACTTTCAATGTAGGTGTTACATCAGTCGTGAGAATTTTGTCAGTGAAGTATGATTTATTGGTAAAAATATGTGGGTTGTGGGGAATCATGGATTCAAATCCTATCCTACGGTCTTTACTAGAGTAAAAAGGGTTGATAATGTTAACTTACTAATAAGAATCTAGCATATAACTTATTATTAATAGGGTTGGTAACGAGTTGGATCATATCTTCTATATCCGTGCCCTATCCATAAATATTCGGTGCTGGTTTTGATCCTTCTACATAGGTTCGGGTCCAGTTCAGGTCAGATCGGTACCTGGTAATCGGACAAAATCATAGTAATGTGTCTCTTATGATGGTAGTGAGTCATGTCAATTATAGACTTTAGGTATCCATGCCCTACCATGAATTCAGGACCGATTCTGGATCGGTTAGGGTTCGATTCGGGACTGTGTCAAGATTGGTAATTAGGTATTTGATTAACAAGAATTAGAATCAACTCAGAGTGTCCAAAAAAATAAATAAAGTTGAAATACCTAAAAGCTATATAGGGATGCTAAGATATTGGTATACAGGAACAATTAATATTATTTAAGAGTATACATGCACTGTTAAATGAGTAAAATACAAACTATTTGAGGTATATATGAAAAACTATCTTTGAATTATTCAAATTACTAATTAAAAAAAATACCCTTACATATCAAATATAAGATTGATATTAAAAAAAATTACCAAACTGTAGTTAGCATTTTCAAAAGTTAGACCTAACTGTAATTTAGAAAACTCTCGTCGAACTGGATTTCTTTGAAAGGGAAATGAATATAGGGCTAGAACTAAGTCTGTTTTGCATCAACAAAGAACATAATATTTGCTAACTACATATCGCTGCACTTTAAAATAAAGTACGGTATAAAAATCTTCAACTCTAAAGAAACCTAATTGTTTGCCTAATATATTTTTAGAACCCTACAGAGTTTATTTTGTTGGAATTGAAGAATATAAATGCGAATCTTTGAGTTGAATTATGGCGAGATCCGTTGATCGAATCAATTGAATGATGTTGGAGTGTGTTCTCCTTCCATTGGGGATGAACGTGGTATATTCACATGTTCAATTCCGACTTTGAATGAATGAGATATTCAAGTCTAAAGATTGCCTAATTCAAAGTCAAAATGGGACTAAAGGTAGCTAAAAGCATTTAGTCCCACATTGGCCATGGGATGGAAGTTTGTGGTGTATAAATAGAGAAAATTGAGAACAAAGGGCGTGCCCTTTGGGTACTTGGAGTTTTCACGCGCGAAAAGGAGGGAACTATGCCCGCACATGCGTACGCGTGCGCGTGCCGCCGCTAGCGGCGGCCGGCCGGCGCCGGTGCCGGGCCGGGCTCGGGCTCGGGCTCAGGTTCCCTACCCGGCCTGGTTCTTTTTGAATCGGGTCTCGCAGGTATGGGTTGCGACCGAACCAAACCCGCTCCGCTCCGGATCCGAACCGCCCGTCAATGGTTGTCTGCAAACGGATCCTAACCGCCCGCCAACGGATGTCTGAAAACTGTCTGTGCGGTTGGGCGGTTGGACCGTTGTGCGGTTTGGACAGTTGGGCGGTTGGACCGAATGGTTGCGACGGTTCTGTCTGAACCGCCGCAACTGTTGGAAATTCGCGGACCAGAATGCCCCTCCCGGTCCCTTTCTCAGACACACCAACAGCAAACAACTCTCTCTTTCTATCTGAGTTCTGAAGCAAAAACAAGTCTGCGTTCTGAACTAGAAAGTAGAGTTCCAAAGCGACTTCTAGCGAGAAGTGAGAATCCGAAGCGACTTCCAAAGGAGATTCTGCAAATTCGTTCTGAAAGAGGGCTCAAGAAATTCAACAGATTCTTTTAATAGAATTGTTGTTTGAATCTGGGACTTCTGAAGAAGAATATTCTTCAACCTTCCTTCGTCCTCAACAGTGGGTGCTACTCCAAAGTAAAGGCAAATATTCATCCGAAATTTGTCCTTGTACCGCTGATTCAACGATCCTGTGAAGGTACTAGTTAATTACGGTTTGACCGTACGGTGATTTGGTAGTGCTATCCAAATACCGTGAAAGAGTGTTGTATCTTGGGAGACCAGCGTCCATTATCCCGTTAGCACCGGTGCGGGGGACGTAATTGTCTTAAGGAGATTCGCTCTAAGCGTACCTCACTCCAAATACTGTATAAGTGGATTAAGTCCTCTATACAGGGGATATACTTTATAGTATATCGAGACTGATTTAGATTCAGTCTAATTGGTGTTTAACCAAGGAAGGAAATTGAAAGGTGGTTCTTAAATTAAGGAACGTTCTATTGAACGGAAAACCTCCCACCTGATATTTGCCGACCTGGCCAATTAGATTGTTGATATTTCAGTGATCTTGAATAGTTGTCAGATTGATTCCTGTTAAGCAGAGGCCAACAATCTTAAGACAATTATTATTGAAATTTCTTACTTCTGTTCTACTTGAACTTGCAGAAAATGTCTAAGACTAATCAAGATATTACAAGTAAGGCATCAAACATGTAGCACCAAGCTTTGATTCCTACTCCACTTCTTAACCCGAAGCCGGAAAAGCCAGGAAAGTTTGATGGCACAGAATTCAAGAGGTGGCAACAGAAGATGCTCTTCTACTTGGCCACTCTTCATCTAGCCAAATTCCTGCAGGAAGATCCACCAGAACCCGGAACTGATCGGGACTCAGTTCTTGCAGTCGATGCTTGGACACAAGGTGCTTCCTTTGCGGAAATTATATTTTAAATGGACTGGATGACTCTCTTTACAATGTCTACAGTCCCATCACAACGGCAAAGAAGTTATGGGCCAGTCTTGACAAGAAGTACAAGATTGAGAATGCTGGTACCAAGAAGTTCATCGTATGACGATTTCTGGAGTACAAAATGGTGGATAGTAAGACTGTAATCAGTCAGGTGCAAGAGTTCCAACTTATCTTGCACGAGATAGAAGCCGAAGGTATGATTCTTCCTGAAACTTTTCAGGTTGCAACTATCGTTGAGAAACTCCCACCTGCGTGGAGAGACTTCAAGAACTACCTGAAGCACAAGCGAAAGGAGCTAAAGTTGGAAGATCTCATTGTGAGGCTTCGTATCGAGGAGGACAACCGCAAGTCCGAGAAAAGGAGCAGCAAGAACTCCTACGAAGCAAAAGCCAATGTGATCGAAGACTAAAAGGAAAAAGCATCTACTTCCAAAGGCTTAAAGCGGAAGAAAACTTCCCAGGGGTACAAAGGCAAGGCCCAAGAAGGTAAGAACATGCGCTTTAAAGGAACCTGCTACATCTGCAACAAAGAGGGGCATAAGGCGAATGAATGTCGCAGCCGTCTCAAGAAGAACAAGAAGAGCCATCCACAGGCGAACTTGACCAACCATGAATCGCCAAGTCTTTCAGCTGTAGTGTCAGAAGTGAATCTGACAACTAATAATAAGGATTGGTGGGTAGACACTGGAGCTACCCGGCACATCTGCTCTGAGAAGTTATTATTCTCGAAATATCAAAGACTAGAGCAAGATGAGCAACTATTCATGGGTAATTCAGCCGCCTCAAAGGTTGAAGGAAAGGGCAAGGTCATCTTGAAGTGGACATCGGGGAAAGAGCTTACTCTTAACGATGTGCTTCATGTTCCAGACATCCGCAAGAATTTGATCTCCGGATCAATACTTAGTAAGAAGGGATTTAGAATGGTATTTGAATCCGACAAATTTGTACTTACTAAGGGAGGGATGTATGTGGGTAAGGGCTATCTTGTTGATGGACTTTTTAAAGCCAATGTTGCAGTGGTAGATAAAAAGTCCGTGTATTTGTACCCGAAGCTAATAAATAAAGGAAATTCTTCTGTTTATTTGCTTGAGTCTCCTATTTTGTGGCATGCTAGATTAGGGCATGTAAATTACAAGTCTTTGAAAAACTTGTCTAATCTGGGATACATTCCTAAACTCAACTTGGAAGAAATTCGCAAGTGTGAGGTTTGTGTTGAGGCCAAGTTGGCTAAAATTCATTTCACTCAATAGATCGAAATACAGAACCTTTAGGGTTAATTCATAGCGATCTATGTGACTTGAAGTTTATGCCAACTAGAGGCGGTAAAAAGTATTTCATTACTTTTATTGATGACTGTATAAGATACTGTTATGTGTATCTTTTAAACAGTAAAGATGAGGCAATAAATATGTTTATAACATATAAGGCCGAAGTTGAGAATCAACTCAACAAGAAAATCAAGATTCTAAAACCCGATAGAGGCGGAGAATATGAATCAAATAATTTTAGTGAGTTATGTGCTAGTTTTGGTATAATACATCAAACTACAGCACCATACACTCCTCAGCAAAATGGAATTGCTGAACGGAAGAACAGAACTTTGAAGGAGATGGTTAATTCCATGCTCGTAAGTTCTGGAGCTCCGCAGAACTTGTGGGGGGAAGTTCTATTAACTGCAAATCATATTCTAAATAGAGTACCCCACAAGAAACTTGGTCTAATACCATTCGAGTTATGGCATGGAAGGACACCTTCCTACCATTACCTCAAAATGTGGGGGTGCCTTGCAAAGGTGCTGGCACCATTACCTAAAAAGACTAAGTTGGGAGCAAAAACTATGGACTGCATATTCATAGGCTATGCCTTGAATAGTAGTGCCTACAGATTTCTGGTTCATAAATCAGAAATACCAGATATTCATGTAAACATGATTATCGAATCTCGAGATGCTGTGTTCTTTGAAGACATCTTTCCGTACAAACGGGAAGCAGATAAGACTTCTGGGAAAAGAACACACGAGATGGCGTTCAGGGACGAAAGCCCCGAGGAACCAATTGTAAATGCGGAAATTGAACCAAGAAGAAGTCAGAGATCTAGAATCTCAAAATCTTTTGGTCCAGATTTCATAGCATACGCTATTGAGAGCGAGCCTCAAACATTTAAAGAGGCTATGTCAACCCCAGAAGCACAAATGTGGAAAGAAGCTATAAATAGCGAAATAGAATCCATACTAAGTAATCATACTTGGAAATTGGTAAACTTGCCTCCTGGAAGTAAACCAATTGGGTGTAAGTGGATTTTCAAACGAAAATTAAAACCCGATGGATCTATCGATAAGTACAAGGCTAGATTAGTAGTCAAGGGTTATCGGCAAAAAGGACTTGACTACTTCGATACTTATTCACCAGTAACAAGAATAACGTCCATACGGATGTTAATCGCAATTGCAGTATTACACAACTTAGATATCCATCAAATGGATATCAAGACTGCATTCTTAAATGGTGAATTAAGTGAAGAAATATATATGGAGCAACCTGAAGGATTTATAGTCAAGGGCCAAGAACACAAGGTGTGTAAATTGGTAAAATACTTATACAGTTTAAAGCAGGGCCCTAAACAATGGCATGAGAAATTTGATAGTGTCATGATCAAAGATGGATTCACTATCAATGAATGCGATAAGTGTGTTTACACGAAAACAGTTGGAGATGCATGTATCATTGTTTGTCTTTATGTAGACGACATGTTGATACTTGGGACTAATATTGAAATATTAAGTCCACTAAAAGAATGTTATCCAACAGTTTTGATATGAAGGATCTGGGGGTTGCTGATGTAATTTTAGGAATTAAAATTAGTAGAACACCAGATGGAATCAGTCTATCTCAATCTCACTACGTGGATAAGATGATAGAAAGATTCAA